>VDFB02252616.1:160216942-160656619 GCA_007258455.2 Sequoia sempervirens | reverse complement strand
TCTTTTAAACTCACTTCCACCCCCTTTCCCCATCCCATCCTACCTACAAAACTCTCTCTCTCTCTTAAAATTCTCCCTCCCTCTAAAGACATACATAAATACATACAAGCATAATACATATGTACATAAAATCCTACATCCATACAATATACATGCACTAATACATATAGGCATACATACATACAAGGATATATACATACATTAACATTAACAAAGACATAACATTAAAGAAGACATAACACAAGCGCATTATGTCTTGCTTAGCATGTATCCTAGATAAACAAAATGTCAAAACTAGGAAATAATGCGAGCTTGTTATAACATGAGTGCATTATATTTTGTTTTGGGAATCCCTGATCCTTAACATTGGTATTTGCCTTGGAATACCAACCCAAAGGCTTAGAGGGAATTCCCAATGACCAAAGACGTGTTTTTGCAAATTCTACAATTTTTACACATAATTGGGTTCATGCTCACCATCAGGATTGCATCTAGTTCAATATCGACAAAAGAAAACACATGGGTAATGTTAGGTTCTCTCTTAGCTATCCAACGATGTAATTTTTTCACTTTTTAACAATGTTAAGCCTTTCATCCATAATTTATTTTGTTTGTATGCCTCTTTTTTTCCAAAAAGAAGTGCTTGGTTTTTTTTTCATTATAAATTAACCGTTCATCAAAATTTCAAATAAATAACATTTTTTAGAAACTAGACTCTATTCTACAATTTAAAAAATCAATTACCTTCAAAAATTTTTACAAGGAGCACGGCCAAAATTCTGCTTTTCAGGAAGTGCCCACTTAGAAAATTAGTAAAAAATCAAATATTCATTAAAAAATTATCAAAAAAATCATGCATCAACTAGATACTGTTAGCTAACTTTTGACTATAGCAATTTTAAAAATACTACAAAAAAGTTCACCATGCTCAGGTCATACAAGAGTTTCTATGTTATGTTTTTTCTGACAAAAATAGCACCAATTTGTGTACATCCCTCTTTTGAACCCCTTAACCTCAACCATTTTCAAAATAAATTAGTAGATTAGAAAGTAGACATGAAGCACTTCGATCCTTGTTTTTGTTCCATCTCAAAATTTTGAGTGTAACTATCCTCAATTTCATGTCCAGGGTTAGTATTTCCTCATTTTAGAAAAAAAGTGACCAATTAAACCCCCTTTTTGGGAACCATCTTGCTGCACTTACCCATATTCCTAGTTTGTTGTACATGCAATCATTTTAAGAAAATGGAAGAGTAAAAGATTACTTTCCACATTCCTTGAATGAAGACACGCTAGCTCCTCAAAAGGAAGAGTTTTTTGTAACCATGTTTTATCCTCATCCTTCTTGACCAAAGAAAATTCTCCAATAGTAGCTCCAACAAAAAAGTTTTATATTGTCTAGATACAATATATGCACTACCAAGGTTAGTTATTCTAGTACTTCTCCTACATACCAGCCCAAAAACATTCCACCTTAGCACGTGAAACAAGAAATTACATGAGTGATGAATAGGAAAATCCTAAAATAAAGGGAATGGTTTTGTAAAAATAAAAATAGGGCACAATCATCACTCCAAGCCATCGACCCTGAAGGATATTCACCCATATTTTGCTAGTGGCAGGACTAGAGAAACTATCACCATTGTTTCGTCAGGATTCCTCGATAGTACCAAGGAGAGAGAATAATAATTTCCCTTTGATTTAGTGTCACCCTCATTTTCTGAAGGGTTATTAAGAAACTCACATGGAGAATTTCCCTCCTTCAGATAGGCCTTACAATGCTCTCTCTTCATCCATGCCCTCTTATTATATTTTACCATCCTCTTCTCTCTATGTTTGAATAATTCTTCTGAAACTATCTACTCTTCTAGATAGTAATTTTCCTTGGTATCATACTCGAATTTATTGGTTCCTACTATTCCTTTCAGTGTATCAGGAGCTCCATGCATTCCAAATTTATTCTCAAGGCCTGCCTTAGGCTCATACAAACAAAACCCCTCAGATTTTTGAAGCATCATGGAAGACCCACTTGCTTTAGAATGTCTATGCACTTCTTAGGAAAAATTAATCCTCACACACTTCCTTATCAACTATCAAGCATCATTCATTGGTAAATGAATCATGACATGAAAATTACTCAAGTGATCTATATTAAATAGGAAATTTGAAGCATGCAAGATTAATGACTTGAAATCTCCTTATGTGAGCAAGTTGGTAACTTACAACTCAAGATAGAATCTAAGCTGCTAGTTTTAAAGCAATTAAAAATTCATCCATCAGAAACAATGATGCCAACTCAAGTGTTGCAATCTGTCAATCAACATGTATCGCCAACCTAATATGTGCTTTCATTAATATCAACGAAGTACACAAGACAAGTTTATATTAGAGGGAAACTTTATTTATACAATTCATCAATTCATTGCTTATGCTAAACTTTTATGAAAGCATTTGTGTGGTGATTTTTAGTCCATTGGATTATCCTACTTTAAAACTTTATCAATGATCCTCGATCCTCTCGCTGCTTCATTTTTTCTTTATGCTAAATCTTCAAAATCTGCCACGTAGCTCATTCCATGCAGTGACCATCGCTTGCCATTGATTTAGTTTGTATTTTCCCTAACCTATTAGCGATGCAAATATCCCAACAATTTTCTTTAGTCACATTCCATAGCTTGACCTTTAGTCACATTTATTCTTCCGTCATGCATCACTAATTCAACCCTTGCTTTTAAGACTCTATCCACGATGGGAGATGTCATGTTAGTACCAAATTTGGACACTCACATCCTACATAAAGAAAACATCATAAAGACATCGCTCATATGATCATATCATTTTAGAGAGAGAGAAACCCTTTTAGAAGGCACCCATTGCTCATCACTATTTTAGAACTTAAGTTCTGAGGTAAATCCACGTTAAGCAATAAGTCCTCCATTCATTGCTAATTCTCCTCATATACTATGCAAGCAATTATAGATGAATGATTTACATTGTGTATAGAGTTCATCGCATGTCGCTAATGTGAAAACTACTTTTTACAATATACCCGTGATCATACGATGTGACATCATGTCGCTCATCGCTATTATAATTTTTCTTTTTAATGGCCATTTGTAATGGGAAATATGAGCATAAAGCTAAGGACATCACTCATCGCTATTACAATTTTGAAGGATTGGATGCCAATAGTGATGGGTGATATCAAAGGAAAGTACTACTCATCGCTCATCGCTATTTCAAGGTGTAAATCTAAGAACAAATCAATGATGAGCGATATAGTAACAAGGGACATCGAGACTTAACTGAAAGTGTTAATAACATGCTCATGAGTTGCTCTTATGAAGGGGACTTCCTAGAACAAAGATTAACTCGAAAACCTCTAAGTTATAAAATATGAAGAGCACACGGACTCAAAGATCCTTACCCAATTAAATAGCGTAGAAAGGTCCAAACCTAAGCTAGAAAGGGCCAGTTACCAGGTGATAATGAATGACTAAAGTATACATTAAAGTGACTGGAAATGGGTAATATGGATTTAATGACCTAATCTAATAATATAAGCTTTTGCAGATAGCAACCCTATGTCCAAATGCAATGAGGGTTTTAACATGGAACAAGAAGTTTTTTTTTGAGGGTTCCCTCAGAATGAAATGTAATTAACCCAAGCCAAGACAATACATTGAATGTCACATAGATACATCAATGTATCTAGTCTCAACTCATTATTATAACATAACCTAAAAGTCTACTCTCATATATAATAGTATTAGGGATGCACCAAATACTCTAACCTTGTCACAATAGTGACCACATCTAGTTGTTCACATATAAATAATCCTAACTATTATGAGACATTTTTTCTCATGAGATATTTGACCCACATTAAATATTCCATGTTTATATTACAATCTCCATTGTAATAAATACACAAAAATATATAGAAAAACTAAAACCTATCAATATAGTAGTTCAATATAAATAATATACCAATCTCACACATATACCAAGTAGGTAGGAAAACCACTAGGTATAAATTTCCTAGTTTGATGCTAACAAAAGAATATAAATCCTACGAATCAACACTTGCATGAAGGGTGTGGCACATATCATTAATAATTATAAAATAAATGTAGATAATAAGCTATAAATTATAACTAGTCTATTGTTAAATAGAGCATACATCCTCCAAATTTTTTTTTACTCACTCTCATTCCTCAGCATGGTAATCCTTTTAGAAAATCCATACTTATATATTCCTATTATTTCTCTTGTATTTCTAGAGGCTTAAAAAATCTCTACTATTATATGTTTATACTCACCTATAAACATAGTGGAGTTCAAAATTCAAAAGTCTTCTCAGACAATTGAATTAAGAAATTCAATCAAATTTAATTTGTATTAAAATTTATATGACATCAAAAATAGAGGCAATTCCTCGAATTTTATTGACTTCACAATCCATTTTCTTCAAACAATTACATTTGCTAGTTTTGAATAAACTATAATTTTGAAAATTTCTATTTAATCATCTTTCATCTACAATTATGTTTTTCATGTATATTAATTCTTCATCACTTCTAGCACACTGTACATCCCCTACACACCTTGAAAACCTCTAGAAATGTGTGCCAATTTTTTATTTTTATTTTGTGATGATAATTCCATTCCCCATCAACTCCTCCATACATATGCCCTCCCACATTCCTTTTCTCTCTTTTTTTTTTTATTTGTTTTTTTTTTATTACTTATTATTTCCTCCATTGAGCACCTATGCTAGTATCTCCATTTTTTCTTTCAAAAAATTCCAGATAGCCTTTCTTGGCTACAACCCTTCATTTTTCTTTCGGCATTGACTATCTATTTATTTTTATCTTCCTCTATATCTTACAACCTTGTTTTTTTATTTTTTACATATCTTCAATTTTGCATACATCTCAATTTCATTATAAAATATTAATTTCCTTATTTGTGTGCCATCTTCTTAGTTTTCCCTGTAACATAAGTTGCGACTACTACTTTATTTTATTCTTTCAGAGAAAATCATCCTACTTTGGTTGTGTTTGATCTCACTACTTTCCTAGTGCCACTCTGCTATTTTTAATTTCATTGTTTTCTTTAGTCTATTCTATTATGTCATGTACCTCTTTCAATTCCATATGATGGAACTTAAATTTTCCTTATTTATTATCATTGACCATAAAAACCAGCACAATAAAATCATAGGAATAGATCACACTCAAAATAATCAAAGATAAACATTTATTTATTTGCATAAATAAGCCTCTAGATACCAACTATATTCTGCTTTAATGAAAAATTGAACCTTCACAGTGCATATTAGAAAATGAAAATTTGTTAAATAAAATGACAATAATTTTTCTTTTCTCAACCTCCATGGATTAGAAATTAAATTGCAAATAAAACCAAAACAATAAGCCAAACTATTTTGTTTGGATTTTCCATCCGCCTAGATGCTCTTGCATCAAACATAATAGGTACATTTTTTCTTCCATGAGTGGGAAACTCATGAGCATTTTGGAAGTATGAAAACAAAAATTCCAAACTTCACGAAATATGAAGAACTAACCAAAGAAGCCTCATCCATTGCACATCTCTCCCTATACACCAAATGTATCCAATATTCCTCCCTTTGTTTCTCTTTTTCTATGTGAATGAATGATTTGATCAATTTCCTCAACCCTCTTCTCCAAAAACTGTTGTATCCACCTGGGTGCATCATACAAGTTAGAGGTTCTAGTTTTCCCTCTTTACAGTACAATTACAAATTTGAAACATTGAATATTGGTGAGATATCAATGCCTATTGGAAGCTCGATATCATATGCATTTGATGAGAAATTTCATAAAATATAGCATGGGCCTATCTCATTCCACTTCATCTTATTCTATGTTCCCTATGGGAACCATTCCTTTTGTAAATGTAATATCACTAAATCACAAATCTAAAATTATTGTACTATCATATGCACATCAACCTGTTCTTTGTATTTTGTGGCACCATTTTCCTAAATTTCCTTCACTTCTTTGTTTAACTCACAAATATATACTCCATAAAATCTTCTCCAACTGCACTCTTCCTTCCCAAATCTACTTCATCCCTCAATTCATCATCTTCTTGGAGACTATATCCATTGAAAAAATCCTTCCTACACTCTTATTAACTAAGTTATTTTATGGAAACTTTCTTGTGCCAATATCAAATCCCACTGATTGAGTTTTTCACCTAGACCAAGATGCTCGGTAAATCATTCAAAAATTAAATTGACAACCTTGGTTTGATATATTGAAGATGGTAGGCTTAGCTAAATCTCAATTATGTTCCCATTTTCCTCTAAAATGTATGCAAAAAATGGAAAAAAATCATTGTCCTAGTATGAAATAATACTCATTGTCAATTCATGTAATAAAACTATCTCCTTGATAAAACAAGTTAGGTATGTGAGAAGCATCTCTACTCTTTTGACATGGTATAAAATGAATCATATTTAAAAATCTTTCCACCACAAAAAAAGTGAATTATTATTTTTCCTAAAGAAAAAATCCATACTAATGCATTTCCATGGTGTCTTTGATATTGGGAATGATTGCTATAATTATTTATTTTATCTCCTTTGGTGTGCTAGAATATCCAACAACTTTGCACCATTATTTTTACATCTACAATCATCCATAGCTAATAGTAACTCTCACTTAGTTGTGCCAATATTTTGGTCACTCTAAAAAGTCCACTTAAACCTCCATTGTGCTTCTCCCTCATTAAGTTTGACATATTTCCAAGCTGCACAAACATCTATGCATTGTGTGGTCATTTGTGATAAAATTTGACTTAAACGGCTAAAAATGAAGGTGTTAGGGACAACATTAAGGCTGGAAAAAAGATTAATGGCATTGCTAATTTTTTATTATTGTTAATAGGAGGGTATGGAATGTGAAATTTTATAGGGTGCAATTTTTGGCATTAATTTTTCCCCCATTTTAGTGAGCATATGTATTCTAACAAAAGTGAGCTAAAGTAGAGAAAAAGGTTGAAGAGAATATACCAAGGATGAACAAGATATAGGTCTTTGATCTGGTATATGCAAGTGAAAGGTTATGCTAGGACAAAAAGAGGACACGGGTCTTCTAATTTTCCAAGATAACTGCAATCTCACCACAAACATGCTAGCTATAGACAAACACATTAGGAAAAAAAGTGAAAAATAGGCATGATAAAATATAATCAAATAAAAGATAGTGCTAATAGGTATGGGTAGCAAGTTGTGTTGTTCTAGAGACCATACAATAAGTAGATATAAATATTGAACAAAAGGAAATAGGGTTCCACCTTTAGGGAGATGGAACTAAGGGGCCTATTTTACACTTTAGTTCATTGGGAAACCAAAATACCTCAATTAAGTGACTCAATTGAGGGAATTACTAGGGGTTTCCTTGTGTGATTAAATTAGGGTTCACCATTAAATGAAGCTTCAAAGGAGAAATGCAAACTCTTACACACAAAACCATATAAACTTGAAAGCATTAAATCAAATTGATAAACAACAATGAAAAAAAAAGGAACCTACATGAATGATGGAGTCCAAGCAAGGACTGTAAATCTGAAATTCTACTATTTGCAGCCTAATGGGATTGATACGCCAAGCTAGGTGATTTAGTCTTGTTACCAGAATCTAGGTAGAATCTAGAATCTTCTAGTGACTAATCTAGATCAGAAAAAAATATGGAAAAAGGGGTATACTGGGACTCATATGCCAAGATGGACAATTTCTAGTCCCATTCTTCTTTTCTAAAAAAGTAGGATCTAAAATTGTTCTCCTATATCTGCACTTCCTATTTTTTTCAAACTTTTCTTCTAGATCCAAACTTGTTAAAAATATATACAATAAAATATTGTGTTGATTTTCTTTTTGGGGGTTTTCCTTGGTCAAAACCCTAGTTTCGTAATTAAACCTTGTAGAAAGTATAGAAATCTTTGAAATGGAAATGTGTGTGAAATCCCTAAACATAAGTGTGTCTAATATTATGAGAGAAAAAGTGCAATAAAACCCTACTCTAATGTGCTAGAATAAGATGCATAAATGAAACATGAAAATGATAATGGCTCACTTCAAGAGATCTCCAATCACCCTAATAAGACATAAGAATGTATATACCTTCCTTCAAGTAGAAATTAGAATGATACTAGAAGATGGAATCACTTAGGAAACAAGTCGTTAGGCTTGGTTCAATGGATAGTTGCATCTCCCCAACCTAGAATCCATCATGATCCTCCATAGGCAACCATTATCCATTTCTTTGGAAATTCTTGATCTTCAAATGAAAGTGAGCTTGAAGTCCTGAAAAACACTATAATGCTACTCCAAGGCCTCAACTTTTCTTTCTCCTTGCTTTTGAATGTGAATCACATGCTTATTTTCTTCTATCTCTCTCTTTCTCTAGTTCTAGTTGAAAAAATGAATGTGAGGCTTAGCTTTTATAGGTATCCTATCTAATTTAACATTTACTAGATCCCAAATGCCAACATTTGTGAAATGTGAATTAAAAACTTGAATTTCTTACGCAAAACCCTAAAAGGGCCGCAAACGAGACTTATACGCCCAAGGTGGTGTATGGATCCCACCAGGGAAAAATGTAGTGGCTAATCTTTACCAATTGGTGAATTCTAGGAATCAACCAAGTTGAAATTGGAAAATTTCTCACACCCAACAAGTTGTCGAAATCACCTAGATTTTACGAACTATAGGTCCAATGCATGTCCATTTTCCAATGAGTTTTTTTATGAGGCATATTTAAGCAACAAATTTTCCATTGTCAAACTATACGTTTCAATTGGACCGACTAATATTTTTTCCTGGAATCCTGAAAGTATTTAATAAAACACCTACATATCCGCTAATACTATTAAAACAACATTGTATCAGGACCCATTTTTCCAATTAAAATTTACAAATAGTTGCTTTTGAAGACCCATTTTGCAAATTAAAATTAATAAATAGCTGCTCACGATGACCTATTTTTCCAATAACATTAAAAAATAATTACATTGAGGACACGTTTCACCTTGAAAATTACAACGTATCATTGTATAAGCACACATGGTTCGCCAAATTTTTAATCGACCATTTAAAAATCCTACGCAATTCACCAAATATGGAATCATGGATTGATATAAATAGAATCGAAAGTGTCATTTATTCTTACATATTTTGTTTGGTTTTGAGGTTCTACTTCTTGATTTGAAAGTCAATGAAAGCCAAAAATGTAGAATTAAAAGGTGGGTGATCATTTCTTCATAGTGTTTTAGTTATAATAATAAGTTTTCTTTATCTCTTTTCCATTCTTGCTTCAATAATGTGAACCTTAGAACCAAACTCTGCAGTTTCAAAGTTTTTGAAAACTCTCGAGTAGAAAGATGACCAGGAAAGACTTGCAACTCAACAAAGTGAACCATCAACCAAGTCAGGGAATCAGGAAGTTATGAAAATTTAGAACTCTGTGACAAGGTTATAAAACTCTGAGGACTAGTGACTAAGGTTAAGGAAATCCAAACATTTTACATTATATTCCATGCTATTGAATTTGATATGTGATTTTGCATCATTTTTAAAGAACAACACTTATCACACTACTTATAAATTCCTATTGCATTTCCATTCACACAATCTTTGATAAATAACTCAAAGGAATATTATTAATATATTCCTTCAAAAAAAGCTAACAATTCGAAATCCATAACTTATAAGTTATAAGCTAACAAAGGCTAACAGTTGAACATAAATAAATTATAAAGGCATCCATCCAACCTAAATAATAAAATATTAAACTACCAAATCATCTAAATTATACTAAGAAATCATTACACATCCAACACCATAAAATATTTATTCACACAAACATTCCACAGCAATGAAACTATCCAAAAATATATCATTCCAATAATAGACAATCCATTGGAAAATATAGAGTTTTATTTTTCTTGATAATGGTTTCTTGAAGACAACCATTTTAGAAATTAAAATAAAAAGTATTTGAAGTATCAAGAGATCCAAATTAAAAAAAATAACATAAAAACTAAAAACTAAATAGTGGTCCCACTCCCAGCACCGACTCCTTCACTTTCAATTATTTATGCCTCCTTCTTCAGTAACGCCTCCTATGCCTTTACTCTTTGCTTGTATTCCTGGTACTTGGTGACAATTGCGGTGATGCTTTTTCTTCCTGGAGTTGTAGTAATCTGTAACTTGGTTCTCCATGTGACCAAATCCTTTTTAGACTCAACCAACAACTAATATCTTTTCTCTTCTCCATATTTATAAGTCCTCAGGTGGATCTCCATCCCACTAATTTTCAAGGACTCCCATGTCACTATAGTAGGATCAACTATTTCTTTCTTGAATATTTCTCTAAACTTCAGATAGATCTCTTTTATATCTAGAATGTTTTAATCAAACTCATCAGTAATTTCCACTCCCATAATATGACAATCTTCTTTAACTTCGATAAACATTTCACAATATTGATCAAGTGTATTATTATTTTCCTTCACCAAATTATTATACATATTCAACTTCCAATCCAATGAAACAAACCAGGAAGGGTCTAGCTCCTTAGGATTATTCATAATTTACTCACCAATTAATATCTTTGGATCCATAGAGTTCAATTCTTTCATTTCCTAAGAGAGCACAAAGAGACTAGTTTGATCTTTTCTAAGCTACTGAGGTTTTGTTACTAACTCCTCCCTCTTCTTAACAACTCGAGTGTAAAAGAGCATAAATTTATTCAAAAAGAAGATAGCCTCTTGAGATATTTTATCGATCCCCTCATAAACAACATTGGAATAGCTCAAATTCTTTTTAATTTTCTCTATGGTGAGCACATCGATGCCCTCTACTTGAGAACTTGAGGTTTCATCAAATGTAGGAGGAGTGTCCATGGAAGAAATAAAGTTACTCAATGCGAGGACTTGAGATTCCAGTTTTATATTTTCTTTTCTTTGTTCTTTCACTATTTTAATCAAGCTATTGACTGAATAATTAGCATGGTACACACCACCTTCCAATGTTGGAGGCCCCATATCAACATGTGTGACTTTGTAGTCTACCTCCATTATTTCATCTTCATTTAAATCCTTCACAGGCTCAACAATTTATAACATTTGATTTCCAGAAGTAGCATTAGTCACCATCCTTGACATCATCATGGCTTTCTTAGGTTTTGAAGAGATTTGAAGTAACTTTAAAATTATATCCACTCCAATTATCATTGTAGGAATATGCTTTCTCTTCTTCTCCACCACTTTTTTCAGCCATCCTCGGGAGGCTATTACTAGACTATAATCATCATTTCCACTAATAGTTTATTTAGGAGCACTAGGAGTGATAGGTGGATTATCAACCAGAGGCATAGAAGAGGTAGATTCAAACAAAGGAGGAAATATACTATCTTTAGAGATCTATTTAAAGATAGCTTAAGGAATTTGCAGCCACAAGTTTTTCTTGATTGGTTTTCTTCCTAGGGGTAGGAGAAAACACACTGTCTTGTTCATATATGCTCTTCAACTTGATTATTTCTTCTAGCATAGTACCATCACCTCTTGACTGAGAATTTTCACTAGAGGACCTCAAAGAGGGTTTCCCTGATGATACACTCACACCAGATGCTTGCATAGACCCTTGTTCATTCTTTTATAATGAATTATGCTCCTGAATAGGACCAAAAACTTGTCATCATTTCCCATCCAACCAGCCCTAGGTTCTTTAAGCACTAGGGTAGCATGCACCCTCATATCAAAAATTTCACTCTGGCTCCAATCAACCCTAGGGTAGGATTTATCAGAAAATTTTTTATATGCAGGATCTATGATTGTTGAATCCTCAGCTAAATTTTTTAGGAATGTGAAATTATAGACTGAAAGCCTATATCTAGTTAAGCGTTAGCCTCATATAATCTCTTCTCAAAAAATCCTTCTCATCGACACAATCTTCCCAAAAATCTTTGATAGATGGGTGATGTCGATAGAAGCTCCCTCGATAGAGATTATGCTTCACAAAACATTTAGAGTCAAAATTAGCTCTCATAGACAAATTCTAGAGGTTATATTCCTTGAGAATTCCTTTAGCTCCCCTGGCCATTTGGTTTGATTTTCACACAAAAGAAGGCCTCTCCAATGGGAAGACATACCCTCATTTCCCCATATTTGTATACTTAATGTTAACCATGGCCATTTGTTGAAAAACTTTATGAAATGTCAGTAAATCTTCAGGATATCAAGGTAATTTAAATGGGGCTTTCTCAAAATGCCCCATTCTCATATATAAAAACTCCCAAATTTTGATACAAGACAAATCAATTATGGGGAAAGTCCCATTTCTTGATTTACATCTAGCTTCCTCACGACCTCCATTAAAAATGCATCATTAACATGACAAAAACCACCCATTCCAAATTGTTTAGTGAACTGAGGAAAGAGTTTATACATAGGCATATCATAAGTTGGGGTTCCTTGTGCCTCCAACCCAGGCCAAAAGGACCTATGACTACCTACAATGTAGGTCAGGCAAGAACACATACATAAAGTAGCAATCTTATGGAAATTAATTAATTGCTCATTCAAATGGAAGCAAATAACTTCAGCGAAGTCAATGAAAATGTTCTCATCACAGACTATCAAGATAAACTGGCACATCCAATCCTCAAATAACTCAACTTGTGCATTCCCAACAAAACGGTGCAATAAAGCTCAATAGCATCTACAATTTCTCCCTTGAAAATGCAATCTTTTGAGTTTACTCGACAATTGCGACTTACCTTTCTTTCCAGACTTCAACCAAGTTTTGGCCATGGAGTTCTTACACTAGTCCTTATTCGCTTTGAAAAATTCACCTACCGCTGTGACAAACATGTCTTCTATAGGTTCCCATTCTGGAATCCCTAATGCATGGGAAACAACATTAGGAGAAATTTTTGCAATTATAGTTTCATCTGCGGCTTTAATTTCTCGTGTATGTGGAATGTACCTTCTCACACATGCACTTAACAAGTCCACACTCAACACAACTTCTGGAAACCCTCTAGTTTAAGCTAGTGGGCACTTTCTAAGAGTTTTATGGCTAGCTTAGACTTGTCATCCCTCTCCAAGCATGCCCAAAATTCATCTAACTTAAAAGGTCTAAGCACTATATCCGTTACGCTGACCCAACGTTCCCTTTGCATGAGAAAAAAATTGTAGAGAATGAATGTTTGCATGTGAGATTGTGAGAAGTACTGGCCTTGGCAAAGAATGAGAATGCAGCCTAAAATTATGAGCAAAAATAATGTTTGCACTTGAGAAGCACTGGCCTTGGAAAAAAATGAGAATGCAAGCTAAATATTTGAGTAAAACTTCGTCACCCACTTATGCCATTACTTTTGATAGGACATGCTTTAAATGCGACATTCAATTTCATTCCTCAAAAAGATAGCCTTTAAACTTGCATGCTTTTGGAAATTCCTAAAAAGACAATTCAAGTTTATTCCATACATAGGATTCAATGAGATGTCAGACGATAGCACCTTTGAATGGCAAGATAAGTCCATCATGTCATGTGGTCACTAAAGTTTGGAACCTCAAAACCAAAGTCTGAAGTTTCAATGTTTTTGAAACCAATAACCCACTGACTAAATCCATACATAGTAACTCAAAGGTTATCTATGCATGAACTTAAGTTACTCATCAAAGTGAACCAAGTCAGGGAATCAGGTAGTTATGAAAATTTAGAACTCCATGACAATGCGACATGTCACATGGTTATAAAACTCAGAGGCCTAGTGACTAAGCTTGCTTTTTTCCCTTATTTTGAGTCTACAACCATACATCAAATTTTCATCGAACGGTTGAGTAATTTATGCTATAAATAATAAACATGTGTTTTAAAGTTTTTTTATTTTTAACCATTAATGCACTTAGATTGACATCAAGGCCTTTATAAAATGAATTACAATGTCACATTAATAAGAAAACCATTAATAACACTAAGCACAATAACACTTAACATTTCAATTGCAAAAGGACTTAATAAAAGGAATTACAATGTCACATTAATAGCACAACCATTAATAGACCAATAACACTTAACATTGCAAAGGACTTAATAAAAGGAATTACAATGTAAAATTAATAGCACAACCATTTATCTTATTACAACTAAATTACAATGTCACATTATTACATAGTACAAAAACAAATGTAAGTGCAAGTGCCAAGCTTCTACTGGATCGATGGTGAAAACGTAAATGTAATATATGTGTGTCTAAAAATAAATGGGACTTTCCAGGTCAACCATGTGCTCTAGAAATAAATGCCTGGTACTTTTGGGATCAACCATGGTTTCTAAAAATAAATGCATGGGGAAAGGCGGGCTAATCAAACTATGGAAATGGGAGCTATGAAGATACAAAATGTACTTCTCCCCTTTGAAAATTAGAGTCATGCAAAAGATGAGGGGTTGTAAAACTACTCCCATCTTGTACTTGCATCTTCTATGCACTAGGAGAGCACTTATCTCCATCAAAGCTACTCATCCTGGCTCAAAACCTATCTGAGAAGTCAGGTGAACCAAATTAACTTCTTTCCAATTCCACCCATTCTGAACATGAAGGAAATTGGTCTTTTACTCTGTAACTACATAACTATAGGCAGGAGAATTTAGAGTATCCTTGATAATGCCACATCATTTTCTTCCTGAATCTTATTCCTTATTAACCCTGCAAAATGAAAACCCTTATGACAATTCAAACATTGCACTCAAATTCTCAATAGTAAAGCCTTTAGCCTTCAACAAATGAATACAATTTTTAGTTGTGCTCACTATCCTTATTTATGGGCAATAGTGCTGCCAAGAGTGACACTACCAACCTGATCCTTGTGTACACCTCACATATGTCATGTGTGAGGTTAGGTATAATCATGATTCATGAATCATAATCATGATTCACGAAAACCAAATAACATAATTAAATTTTAATCAATTTGTGTAACTTAAGCCTTACATTTATTTAAATGTTTAATTTGATTGACGTATGGAATCTAACAAGCTAAAAATTGTAAAAATCGCAAATGCCCCTCAAAGATCAAATCATATGATATCATTACAAATCTTGTTTCACTATCCATTTAGTCCTGCATTGGTAGCAAATTCTAAACTATTGATCATTGTAAATCTAATGGTTAAAAGGTGATTCTGGAGGTTTAAGTTTGCAAGACTAGCACTTTGTGCATTTCATTCCAGAATGCAACTACAACCATGCATCAAATGCTCATTGAACGGTTGAGTAATTTATGAATTATGATATAAATAATAAAACTATGTTTTAAAGTTGTTTTAAACTTTAATGCACTAGGATTGACATCAAGACCAAGGGGCCAGTAAATTAACATTGCAAAGGACTTAATAAAATGAATAATGATACCAAGAACTGGGGGAGAAGGTCAACAAAAAATTAGAAATCAATAACATTTTAATTTTTGGTAAACCTTAACAACAGTGACAACTTTTAATGTTTATAATCCATTTTTGTCAATTTGATGGCAACTTTCTTTTTTCATTTGTATTGCTTTATGTTTTACTTTTAAATCTGCATGCAATTATTTCATAAATAGATAATACTTAATTTCTCAAAGGAAAAAAAATGATTTGAATAGATTCATAGACACTGAACTCAGAAAATAACTCTTTCATGACAACTTTCTTTTTTCATTTGTATTGCTTTATGTTTTACTTTTAAATCTTCATGTAATTATTTCATAAATAGATAATACTTAATTTCTCAAAGGAAAAAGAAATTTATTTGAATAGATTCATAGACACTGAACTTAGAAAATAACTCTTTACTGTAAATTAAAAATTTATAACCATTTATTTTATTACAACTGAATTACAATGTCACATTATTACTATCACTATTACTAACCCTATTTAATAATTTATGGGCCACTAGTGCCGCTACTAGCTTGATTCATGCAAACCAAAAAAAAACTTAGTCGATTCGTGTATCTAAAGCCTTACATGTACAATTAAAATCACCAAAGTCCATGCAAATTGTACCTTAATCTGACAAGTTGTCAAAATCACCAGACTCCAGTTAGCACTACCAGTGCCACTCAAATGATATGAAACCATTACAAATATTGTTTCATTAAAGCTATGACCCCTCCAATCAATCGCTTTGGATGTTCAAAAGATTGATAATTTCAATTAAATAAAATGTAATATGTCGAGGTATTAAAAAGAGAGAAATAAGCCTTGATCTCACCACGTGTCTATATCTAATGGTTCTAGTATTATTCCAAGGGTTTCAATTCACAAGTAAGTCTATATATTTTCCTTTAAATCCTTTGTGTAAAATGTTCTTAAGTTCTTAAGCCTTCGTCCTACATTCTTTGTAGGTGGTCCCTCTTTTAGAACAAACTTTTTGCACGTGCATATTTCTGCCACTTAAGTTCTTCTATCACTCATCTCCAAAATCCAACCTATTGGGTTCATTTAATGATTACCACAATGATGAACCTTGATCTCCCCATGTGTCGAAATATAATGTTTCTAGTGTAATTCTAGAGTTTTCAATTCACAAATCTACTACTTGAGAGATATACTTCTAGAATGCAACTATAGCCATCCATTGAAAATTCATTAAATGGTAGTGGTCCATAATGTCACGCGCTCGTTTAAACTTGGAACCTTAGAACCAAAGTCTGAAGTTCCAAAGTTTTCAAAACTTCTAACCCACTGACTACATAGATGACCAAGAAATACTTGCAACTAAGGTTAGGAAAAGCACCAAAACCATGACTTTGATGAATTAAGAGAGGAAAGGTGGCATGGATGATGCATTTATGAAGTGAAGATTGTAGGTAGATTTTAGCTAGTGGACATGACTGGATGATTGATCGGTAATTAAGATCAGTACATGTGGAGTTTGGAAAATTATTACCTCTCGGCTCTCCATTAGCAAAGTTATATTAAAAATTCATCAACTAGTGTTGGTTCGATTGATTTGGACTGACACTTCACCATTGCACTTTTTTTTTTGATCGGTGATAATAGTTTATTTTATTAAATATAAAGCAAAATTTACATATAATTCAGATTTATCTTCATCCATCAACTACCAAAAAAGATGATTAACTAGCATAGTTTCCATTTACATCATATTAAATTATCCCTAAAAATATACTTCAGATTTATCTTCATCCATCAACTATGAAAAAAGTTGATTAACCAACACAATTTCCATTTCTAAAATATCAAATTATCCCCAATCATGCCCAATTGAAATCTATCCTTCCAACCATTGTTCGTGCCCCAAGGTGTTTTAAAATTACAATGCAAATCTACGCATAATCCCCAAAAAACAAAATCATAGAGAAGATTTAGTACAATAATCTTTTTTTTTTTAAACTTGTACTACTCAGACACCTTCAATGAATTACCCATCTCCAATGGCTCTATCTCCATTAACGACTTCATCTTCTTCCTCAGACTCAAACCCTTCTTGTCACACATCTCTGCTCTGGCAATGTCTTTGACATTCTCTATGACCTCCTCAACCTCCATTAACTCAACGAAAATTTTGAGTGCTTGCCAACCATGCTCTGCACCTTCTTGCCATAGAGCTTTGGTGTGTCCTTCTGGCCACTTGATAAAGAGATGATTTAAATCCATGAGCTCTAAGCCTCCGTCATCATTGCCTTAAACCTTAACAAGCCCCACTCTTGGTGATTGCCCGTTCTAAAATGCCTTCCATATCCTCTAAAAAGTCTTTTTGAACTAGATTTTTCATGACTTTCCTCACTATATCCATTCACTCTCCTAAGTCTAGACCCCAAGCCATGACCAAAAAATAAATATCCATATTGGTCCTATATCCGTGCTTTAATTTTTCAAAGCCATTACCCAAAATAAATTTAACTGCTTGTGCCACCTGCACATCCTTCAAGAGAAATAAACCCCGCAACCACTTCACAAATGATTTGCAAATGAAAGGGTCCAACTTCCTCTGTGATATCAAGGTGAAACCACCCTTCATTGTTTCTCTAGTTCACTAGATTCTAGATAGCTAGCCACCACCAACTGACTACATGAGATGTGTCTTTAATACATCTCAATTTTCTAGTGATCTCTATTAATGTCGATTGTCGAATGTATGTCCAATGCCGACAAAAAAATTCATGAATGTTTCACTTCTTATGGAAACTTTTGTTCCTCCTTCACTTACTAAACAATGTTTAATTCGCCAAAAAAAATTATTAATCATTTGAAAATAGGTTTAATTCACCAATGAATTTTATTTTTTAGTTTGAAAAAAAGTTTTAATTGCTAACAAAAGTATTTTTTCCAGTTGGAAAATAGGTTTAATTCGCTAATCAAAATATTTTATTGGTTTGAAAATAGATTTTAGTCACTAATGGAAAAAATTTAGTGGTTTTAAAAAATGTACATTTTGCCAGGATTTTCCACAGACTTCTAGTGATTAGAAAATATTTTCCAATAGACATTATTTTTCTTTTCATGAAAAAAAAAAATTGCCACTAAAATTAATATTTTTATCGGGAAGTATACAAGATTCACCAGGATTGTACACCTTTGCCAGGGGGGGTTTCTTAAATTTTTCCTTGGGTCCCACCTAGAGGGACTCATACAGCCAAAGTAGCATATGGGTCCTACCATAGATTTTTGTGGTGAGAGAATGTTGGTAGGTTAGAATATTAAATGTATTTATTGAATTTGTCAGGATTTGAGTTGAAATATGCCTTGGGATGTGTAATAAAGGGTCTTAATGTCCTAGTAGTGACAATTTAAAGGGTATGAATACAAATGTGCTAAAATAGGTCCAAACTAAGTGTAAAATTGTACTATCTTAAAAGAGGTAGTACAATTTTCTACACTACATTTAGACCCCACTTTAGCACCCATATGACACTATATGCATATGTAAGCTAAAGTACATTGAAAAGTAAACTTTATCTCAAAAAAGGATACTCATATGTATTCATTCCAAACATGGGAGAATGAATCTCCCATTATAGTTATCTACAAAACCAAAATGTTAGGAACCACATCCTACAAAACCACTTCGTTAGTTGTTCAAAAATCCTCTTATCTAACTTCTTTAAGGAATTAAATTTGAGTGTAGATGTATCCCCCCCCTTGATTCCACTTGCTTTATGGAGGTGGAATTAAGGTATTGGTCTAACAACATCGAATTTCATAAGTCATATCATAGGGTATCTCTAAGTACCATACCACAAAATGATTGAAATTTGATGAGACTGACAGTGGAATTATGAATCCAATGAACAACCGGTGCCAAAAATGGAGTTCACTATTCCCCAATATGCTAATTTGAAATGAAAAAACAATTTTACTTTAACATGTAAATAACCTAATTGAGTATATAAGAATAAAAATTTAGGTATTTTGTGATCATTTTGTCTTTCACATTTTTTTAGTTTGACTTTGGTGGAGAGTGATTGATGATGCCAATCATATGAGGTGGCACGGGGCGAGCTACAACATATGGTGAGTGAATTCTTCTCTACCTTTTCTTTGTTTTTATGCATTTACCTTATTTTTGTATGTATTTTCAGATAGATTTAGAGCCCTAGAAAGAAAAGTAACAAAGCATCCCTTTTTTTGCAATGTGTCCCACCTTTTCACAAAACATCCCACATTTTCACAAAGCATCTCACTTTTTCACAAAGCGTCCCACTTTTTAGCAAAACATCCCACCTTTTTGCAAAGTGTCCAAAAAAAGGAATAAAGTGTCTAAGACTTCGAAAAAGGTATCCTAGAGCAACTTTAGCACACTTTTTAACTTTTTATGTATAGATTGAAATTTTTTATGATGCTTATTGTAGACACTGAAAAATATCCTTAGTTTACGAGTGTCATTTCTCTTTGTCATTGTCCTTTGATAATTGAATAATTTCAATTATTCAATTATGTTTGATCGCATTCCTCTATTAATTAAATAGTTTTTAATTATTTAATAAATTCACCTTCTAATCTCTATTTTATCTTGATTAATTAAAATTATTTAATTTTGTCACTAATTCCCCCTTTTTTCCTCAATAATTAAATAAACCCTATTTATTTAATTATTCATCTTTCATCTATAGTCAGACAATAATTTCTACAATTATATAATTTTTAAAATTATTTAATTATGTGTCATTCCTCTCTTTTGAATAAATAATTAAAATCAATTATCCATGTCCATTTTTCCATTTAATTAAATCTCCATTTTCATTTTATACAAATAAATAATTTGGATAAATAATTTAGTTTCCACTTGTCCCTTTCCTCCATTTTTGAATAAATTATTTAAAACAAATTATTTATTCACCTCTTTTGGTCAAAGATGCCCTGTTATTAACCCTTGCCATAGCCTTCATTGTTGTCATAGCTATCAGGTGTCATAGCATCAACATCATACTTTTCATAATCCTTCCAGGAATGGCATATTCTTGGTGCATCAATTCTCAACTGTTGATCTAAGGCATCTTCATATAATTTTGATCTTGGCCATCGATTTTGTAACCTCCCTCTCATCCATTTGCATCTGTTGATCTTGGAATCTTTCAAAAGGATTGATATCATCCATTCATTTGAATGGTTTTCTATAAAAGAAACCTTCCTCTCCCATTTTCAACTTAACAACCTTTCATATCCAACTTTCTTGCTTACTATTTTCTAATACTTGCACAAGTTTACTACAAAATATGAGGGCAAATAATGTATAAGAAGGAGAGACAAGAGAAGTAATCAACCATGGTGGGGACTGTTTCGTTTACTTGCTTCTAGTTTTTTTCTCTCTATTAATTTTGTTCTCTTTTTTAGGTGTGGTTAATAGTCTAGAAGTGTTGGTTGTCACTTGTTCTAGGCTAGGAACTTTGAAACGCCATCTTACATTGGTGAACCTGACATGAGTATCATTTTTAATAAAAAAATGTATGAATTTTACTTGTTTTTGCATATTTTAGGTATAGAATGATGCAACTATTAAGCACAATGATGCATTTTCCATAAATTGATGATTTTGAAAAATGCAGCAACACACTCATCTAGAAACGATGCATATGTGGAAGCCATCAGTGGGTGGGAAATTTGAATTCAAAAACATGATGCAATCGATTTCGTGTGACATAATGTAGTGACACAACTGAGAAAAAAATGATGCATTTGTCTATTTCGTAAAGAATTTTAGTCGTATGATCTTTTTAATTTTTCTTTTGGGTTGAGAAAGTATAATAGAGTTTATGGGTTACTTCTTTTTTTTTTTGCATCGTGTGGTATGAAAGTGGAGCTCCCAAAACTACTTCTTTTGAAGTAACAAAAAAATTGAGCTCTTAGTTTAGTTTCCTTTAATTTCTCTAGTTTGGTTTCATTTTATTATTTTCTAGTTTGGAGTTTAGTTGGGATCTTAATCTTTTGTGATGAAAATTTTTTGTAGCTTTTTCATTGGTCCAAGATCATTTTTTGAAACTACTAATACATGGTTTTGTAGATTCAAATGTCCAAGGCTTTATTTTGAAACCACAATTTTTTTTCTTTAGATTAGATAACACTTCATTTGGTGCTCTAAAAAGAACAATTGTCTTCCTCACATAGATTTAAATAGAGGGTAAATGAACCACTTGTCTTAGTGTTTGAAGGATGGTAGGTATGATGCTTTCACCTTACGCAAACTCGGTGATCAGAAAGCCAGACCCATCTATCTTTTGTGTTTATCCCTTAGAGGGGCTTGCCTCACAAGAGGGAATGAATCTAACTGATTTTTCACTTAGGCTGGTATATAGAAGGATAAGACTAAACTATCAAGTTCTCATGGTATGTAGGCCTTAGTTGTCCAGTCTCATTCGAAACAAGGTACCTAACTATAACTAGGGAAATATTTAGGTGAGTAGATTAGTGCATTAATAAATAAAAATGCAAATTAAACAATGAAGTACAAATGATGAAATAACATGAAAACAAAGAAAGATATTATCTAGTGTCTTCAACCTCCATGATTGACCTCCATTGGACCTTCTCTATTTGCTGCTATATGTAGTTTTCTCTCAAATTTTGTGTGAGCAACCTATGACTATGCCAAGACCTAAGCAAATGTTGAGGGATTTGATCACAAAATGTTACACTATGCAACTATGCAACTATTAAGTAAGCCTAAAGTATGCCTAAAATTCCAAAATGTATGAACTCAAGAGCATAAGAGATGTGAAAATGAGACCAAAATTTCCATTTTATAGAAAATGCAATTTTGGGTGAATGGCCAAGATTGAAGATTGACAAATTCCCTAGAATCAATGGATAAGATTCAATGTGACAACCCACAATTAGGGTTAGGGCAACATTAGGCTAAATTTGAAATGAGTGGACAAGATTTGCTTGGACAAAATAAAATCAAGGGTTGAAAATGTATGTTACAAGGAGATAAGAATGGCACAAAAAAAGGGAGCTGGAAAATCAAATAATTTTAGAAATTACTTGATATATGGAGGAAAATTGCTATTTGGAATTAAAAATTAATTTAATTCAAAAAAAGGTGGGGTCATGGGACAATAAATAATTAATTTGAATTATTTACTAAAAGAGGGAAAATTAGAAAGTGGAACCATTTTAAATAAATAATTTTATTTAAAATTGGGAAAATGCCAAGGTGGATAATAATTAAATAAATTAAAGAATTTATTTATGAGCAGACTTTAGGAATTAATGAAGTATTTAAATAAATAAATAAAACTTATTTATTTAAATAACTAGGAATAATTAATGGATAATGTAATTAAATAGATTTAAGAATTTATTTAATTATGGAAAGACATTAGAGAATAAGTGACACATTTAAATAAATAAATATAATTTATTTATTTAAATAATCAAGAGGAATAAAGACATGATTTAATTAAATAATTGTAAATTATTTAATTAATAGTTGAAAGTGGACCATAGGACATAATTAAATATCTTAATTATGCTAGGAAGAATGTAGCGAAAATAGAGCTTGTAGGCCTAGGTCATTTTTATGTGTGTACAATACATTTTCTCTTAAGGTTATAAAATCCCTTAGTAGAGTGATTAAAGCCTTAAGTGGCTTGCTGAACACTCGTGAGGTGCCATTTCCTTGAGTATTTACTACAACCATCTTGGTTTTAGAATCCTAGCCTTTTAGCCATTGCATGGTATGGTGTAGGGTACAATAACATGCCCAAAGTTACTCACTACTATCTACCTTGAGTAGTGATAGCATTTCCTAGGAAGTGACTACCTAAGAATCTGATGTTGGTGCACCTGTAGAAGTGAGTTTTGTGGAGGGGAGCTAGTGCCACCAAAATTCTAAGCTATCTACTCTCTAGAAGGAGAGGTGTTCATCACTGATCTAGGGTATTTCAATGGGTGTATACCAAGTATACAAACCCTTTCCTACTAGGATTCACACTTGTTTTCTTGTTATAATTTCAAATCAAAATAGACCAAAACAAAGTGCTTGATACTATCTGTTGTGTTTTCTAGTCATATTTCATAAAAAATAGTCAAAAACTTTGATCAAAATCATTACAAAATATTAAAATTGTCAAAATTAACATTCTAGAATTGCAACTCTCAGACATAGACCCACAACTATTACTGTGAACCGCAACTGAGATTTAGAAAACTACAACTATTTTCCTTAAACATATTTTATAAAAATAGAGCCACATCTAATAACATGAACCACAATTGTGCAACAAATCTGCTAAAAAATGAACCACAATTATTTGCTTAAAATAACTTCTGGAATATGTGTCCAAAATATTATCAAAAGAAATCCACAATGACCTTTGTCTGATAAATCAGAGACTTGCAAGTTTTACCAACTCATTCTATCAATCTCATTATAAACACATTGCATTATAGGTTGCATTCCTCCATCCTTTGTATTGCACTAACTACACTTTGCCTCCTAGGTTGCATCTATACCTTTAGATTTTGAACATGTAGGTAGAACCTTGAGCCTTTGGAAATTCATGGTTACATATTATATTTGTCATTGACCATTATCCTTCATATTATCAATTCTTGTCACTATCACTCTTATCACATTTGATTCTTAAGCCTGTGATCTAGCTTAGAATTAACCTTATCAAAATAATCTCCTTGGTTACCACAAATGATCAATGAGACTTGGAATTGTTACCTTGGGTTCACATTAGCTTGATTTTCCACCCTTTTTTCTAATTTTATCTATCCTTTGCATTTCCTTATTCTCATTTAGACTCATATTGCTTAGATTGCACCTTGCACACTTATTTCCAAAAATACAAAAAAATAAATAGCTCACTTTACCTTAGCATCATATCAATCTTTCATCCATTAGTCTCATTATCCTTGCATTTTTATACCCCAAAAATACAAAAACATAGTTTCAACCTTAGTTGCATTATTACCTTAATCCTTAATTAGCATCATTTAGTCACCTTATCATCATTCTTGATCATTAATCAGTCTTTAGTTTCCTTCAACATCCATTTCTTGCATTAGTCTCATTATCCTTATACTCAAGAAAATCCAAAAAAAAACATAGTTTAGTTCATCATCATCTTGCATTGCCTTTCAACTTGCAAAAGTCTCACATGGTTAAAACAAGGTCAAAAACCAAACGAAAGGACATGGATTTCCTAAGTGACCCTTTTCCTAACAATACCACATATTCGAATCATTCTACACCTCAAAATAATACACCACAAAGAGAATGGAGTGACCCTTGGGAAGACCTAAAACTGAAAGAATTCAACAATAAATTGACCTCTTAAGAGATTGAAAGGGCTTATTAAGATCTTATAATTTTAAGAATAGTTGACCAACTTGTTAGTGCCAATCCAAACAATTTTTTTTTCCATTAGCGAAAAAGGGTGCTAAGTTACCTCGAGGTTTTGGTGTATCAAGCATCATAGAAGAAACTGAAAATCCTTTTGGCATTCCCTCATCACAAAAAAATGACAAGCATACCCCTTGGGACAACTACACACATGACTACCACCACCACATCACACATTCCAAACATCCCAACCCATACAACACAAGGTCAAACTTTCACACTTCAAAATTCCTCAAACACCATGGGTAAAACCTTCATGAATCCTCTTTTTCAAAGCACAAATCAGGGTTCCACATCACAAGGTCCTATACCTTTGATCCAAAATCTAAACCAAGGTCACACACCCTTGATCCAAAATTCAAACCAAGGTTCTATACCTACATCCCAAAAAAAAAATTCAAGGGTCCTTATTCCAATTCCAAAGTACACTTTCATTAAATAAACTTCTACAAAATAAGTCTCAAAAAGTGCACATCCTCTCACAAAAGGTCTCAAATCAAAACCATAATCAAGGGTCGAATACATCATTCCACAATACTATTCAAGGGTCTATTCCATCGCTTCAAAATGCAAATCAAGGATTCCTTCCATCATTCCACAACTCTACTCAAGGACAAACACCCTCACTTCAAAATGTCAATCAAGGAACCATTCCTTCATTTCAAAATGTCAATCAAGGAAACATACCTGCACATCAAAATATCAGTCAAGTGGATAAACCATGGAAAAACATCAACTAAGGTCCCACACCTCCATTTACAAAGCAAGGATTACAGTTTCAAAATTAGAACATGAATCAAGGGTCCATACCTCCATTCGTAAACACCATAACAAACCAAATGGAAACAACCCACACCTATATGGAAACCAAATCAAAATAAAACAAACCACACCCATATGGAAACCAAGGTCCCGCATCACAAATAATTAATCCAAATCCAAATCCCACATGGGTATGTGCAGGATCATCATGGAAAAAAAATCCTTAAATGATGATAAAATTTACAAAAATCAGAGTTAGGAAACTTGACGTAAAAATTTGAATAAGTTATCTATATTATTTCAAAAATATGTAAGAATAGATTATGTAGAAAATTGAACGTAGTTCCTAAACTACTAGGTTTATTTAAAAAGAAAACTATTTGGTGAAAATTTGAAATTTCAATGTAGTAGCACTTAAATTTCAAGGAAAAATTAAGTAGGTGTCTGTCTGCCCACCCTAACCACAATAAAATGATAATATTTTTTTATAATATTTTACATCTAAGTAAAGTACTCATGCCCCAATCTGACACATATTTTTTTGTAATTTTTTCCAATTAAATAATTGATTATGAATTTTTTATTACAAATTTTAAAAAATATAAAAACTTGTATGTTTGACCACCTTAACTTGGTCAAAACTTCATGAAATTCATTCTCTTTTAATGCTATAGTATACAAATCATAGAGTACGATGCATGTTTTAGATTCAAAAAATGTGATACCATTTGAAAGCTATAAATGTTTTTCAATTAGCCTATCAATAATGACTTTATTCATAATTGAAATAGAAAATGAATAGTAATTATTTATTAAATTTAAAGTAAAGCATAGTTTATATTGGTGTAAATTAGAGAATCTCCTTTAAAAACCCATTTTGTTTCATCCATTTTGGGTAAGCAAAAAGTCGTTAGCCACATACCCTACACATACCATCATATCGCCACTTTTTGGCCCATCATAATCATGCACATACCCACCTATGACCTTGATGTCAATGCTTTGAAATCTCACCAAAGCAATACAACACCATCCCTTGTAGACTATTTGATACAACACATGCAAACCCTTGCAAACTATTTGATACAACACATGCAGACCCTTGAACAATGGATAACAAACATGAAAGTGGGAACCAACAAGAAGACATTCCATGGAGGATTTGTGCCCCTTTCCATTTGATCAAAATCTATACATGCCACCCTTTCCCCCTCATTTCGGAACACAACCTTTTTCTAAATATAAGGGGACAGAGGATCTCATAAAACACATTCAAGAATTCAACACATCATGTATGGAAGTTGCATATGACCCTACCTATTTGATGAGGTTACTCCCATGAAGTCTCACATAGGTAGCCTTAGATTGATTTTCACACCTTCCACTAGGAATCAAAACATGGGGTGAACTAGCTGAAAAATTCATCAATCATTTTTCCTTCAACATTAAAAATGATGTTACCCTTGCAACATTGAGTACGGCCAAACAAGAGGAAGGGGAGTCACTTATCTCATTCTACCAAAGATGTCAAGGCTTGGTTAGAAAATTCCCTTGTCACATTGCTAAAATTCAACTTGTCACCATGTTTGTGGAAAACCTTAACAGAGAATTAATGAGTCAAATTCAAATCCAATGTTGTAAAAACTTTGTAGAGATTATTGAGAAAGGAGTCCTTATTAAGAAAGGCCTTATTACAAGAGGAGTCCTTGTCAAGATAAACAAAGACAATCTAAAACCCAACAATGAAAAAAGCAAATAATGGTCCGAAAACAAAAATGTCACAAATGATGAAGTTGTTGATGCCAAACTAATAACAAAAGGACCAATCATTCAACTTAAAGGCCCTTCTTCATCAAACTCATCTAGTACATTGAATACCCAAACACAAGGTCAAAACCAAACTCTAAATGTTGTCCAAAATAACCAACAAAGAAGAGGTCCTCCTGGTCTCAAGAAACATACACCCCCTTGGGTGAATGGTGCAGGAGCACCTTGGCCTAACTCCATTTTGGTTTGTCATAAGTTTTGGTTTGTACCTGATCTTAGCCAAATCAAGATGTTTGTGTGTTTATTTTGGACCTTAGAAGGTCTTGGTGGAGTGTGGTGAGTTAGTCATTAGGACTAATTTCATCTTAGTGAATCATTGTTCATAAATGCTGCTTTATTTAGCTTTGGACAGTTTGTGTTGGAAGGATGAGCTTTAAATGTGTTATCACCACATCCTCATTGTTTGAAGATGCCAAAAGGTAGTTAAGATGTTGGTGGCTTGTAATCAAGGTGTTAGAGGTCCAAAGATTCAGGATCATGACATAGTGGAAGTTGCAAAATGTTGTTGTAAAGTTGCATGGCAATTTTTGTGAAATTGCATGCAACATTGTTATATTGGATTCCCTTGAAATTAGGGATGTGGAGTCGAGAAACTCCCCTTGAATGATGGAAAATATATCCATGAAAATGTGTGGCTCGTAGAAAGCAGTCAGTTATCATTGTAAACCAATTTTGGTGTGAAGGAATAGAAGGAAGTTTAGCAGATTTCTATGTTTTTCCCATGTGTTTTGCAAAACAGATCTATCATTGGCATGGTATACTCTGAATTGGCACTGTATCTATGTTCTTAGAATAGATTTGATTCACTTTCATTTTGTATTCAAGTTGAGTAGAGTAGAGTGGTTGATTTGAATCCTTAAATTAGAGTTTAGAGGGTTTGTAATTCCAGTTTTGAGTAGTCAGTCAATAAATGGCTCCCCCATGAAATCTGACCACAAAGTTTTCCTGAGTTTGGATGGAAATGATAGGGGAGCCATGCATTTGTACATATTTAGTAGTAGGAGATCCAAAGAGCCAAGCAAGTGTTTTTAAAATCAAACCCTAGGTGAGCTAGGACTGCCCGGTTAGAGGTTTAAGAGGTAAAAGTTGAAGAACTTAGGTAGGGGAGAAGGTACAGTAAGGAACTTGTACAGTTTCAGGGAGGTCTTGGCAACAGTTTGACATGCTAAAAGTGATGGAAGTTTGAACAATCCACTAGTGTGAGAAGTTAACAAGAAACCTTAGAAACCCTAAGAATGAGGCCTAATTAGCTATTTGTCCTTAATCATAGGAATCCACTGTACGGATGAGGTAGGGGTCTGAAACCCAGTGAAAGATTTAAAGCTCCAAAATGGGTGTTTGAAAGTGACATTTGTTTCCTAGGTCATTTGGAGAGTTTGGGTAGGAAAAGCCAAAAACTGACTGGTAAGGGCTAGTAGAGATTAGGCCTGTCAAGGCAAATTCATGAAAACAGGTAGTTTGAAGGTTGAACACCAAGCAAGATGCATTTATTTTAATGTGAAATGGAAGGAAACAGATTTTCTAACTCCCCTGCAAAGAGTTCAAGTCATATAATGAAGTTGACACTTAGATCCTTCTAAGTGTGGGAAGAAGATTGAAGTTTAAAGGGTGTTGAATCCTCCAAGGTGAAGCACAAGGAGAGTAACTCTTGTAACAGAGTTAGAGAAGGGCTTAGTTAATGATTTAAGTCAAATAAGAACCTTGAAGCCATTAGGGTCTTGTGTGAAGACAGAGGAAAGTCTTCTAGTTGGTTAGTGCAAGCACATCTTGGAGAATCATACACCATATTGGTATCAGAGCCAGGTTGATTCAAGGCTTGTGATTGATGTTGCAGCCCACTGAGTAAGTAGGAGAGAACACACCAGAGGAAAGAACCATGGTGACTAATGCTGAGTTGACTAAAAAGGTAGAAGAGCAAGAGGAAGATAACCGGTTGCTAAGAGAAAGTTTATCTCAAGTGGAGAAGCTCTTGGATGAAGTCCATGAGACAACAGATAAAGTGAAGGACAAGATAGAGCAGAAGGAAGAGCAGGAAGCAAAGGAAAAAGAAGAGGACTTGGAGGAGGAAGCTCCAAAGCCTGATCCTATTCTTGCAGAGGAACCCTTCTTGAAAGCACTGCAGGTCTTAAGTGGTAAAGCATTGGAAGGTGTGCCACTATTTAGTGGACAAATGGACACTAATTCAGTTGTGGACTGGATTGAGAGCATTGAAAATCACTTTCAATGTGATGGTATAATAGAGGCCCAAAAGGTAAAGGTGGCCAAGTCAAGGTTGAGAGGAGCAGCTCTCACATGGTGGAAGTTTGTACAATCTGAAAGAGAGAAAGAAGGCAAAGGTCCCATAGTTTCATGGAGAGGAATGGGAACTAAGATAAGGCAGACCTATCTTCCTAATGATTATGAAGTTCAGTTGCATAGGAGAAGACACAATTTGAGGAAAAAAGATATGGATGTTCAAACATACACAGAGGAGTTCCAAAAATTGTGCCTTAGATCAAAGGTGGTTGAAGATGAGAGCATCAAGGTAGCAAGGTACCTGAATGGGCTCAAGTGGTCTATCCAAGAAGAAATGAGCTTAGTAAACTTCAAAATAGTTCACCAATGCTATCAAATGGCTTTGAAGATAGAGGAGAAAGGCAAAAAGAAGCAAGAGAAAAACCCCAAAAGTAGAGGTAAAGGGAAAGACAACAAAGGACAAAGAGGTGGTTATGGTGGGAGAAGTTCAGAACCAAGAGCCCAAGGAGAAGTCATATTTTCATAACAGCAAGAAGGAAGCTCTAGTAGAGGTGGTAGAGGAAGAGGTTTCAGCTCTAGAGGAAGAAGTGGTTGACAAGGAAGAGGCAGCTACTTCAACAACATGAAATGTTACCACTGCAACCAATTGGGACACCCAGCCTATAGATGTCCAGAGAAAGGTAGTACTTCTCATGGAGGAGATAAGAGAACTAATCTAATTCAAGATGAGTCAGCTATATCAGATAAGCATCCTGAAGTACCATTGAACTCAAAGGAAGGTGATAACCTCATGATGAGAAGGAATTTGATCAAAGAACCAGTTAAAGAAGAGCCAAGCCAAAGAAGGTCCTTGTTTAGGATAAAGTGCAAGATGATGGGGAAAGTGTGTAAAGTCATCATTGATTTAGGTTCTACTGACAACATTGTGTCAGAGGAGGTAGTCAGCAAGCTAAAGTTGACAAGGATACCCCAGAACAATCCTTACAAGGTCACATGGCTCAATAAAGGTCAGCATGTCTTGGTGAATGAACAAGCATGGGTGGAGTTCTCAATTGGTAAGTACAAGGACAAAGTTTTATGTGATGTGTTACCTATGGATGCATGCCACTTGCTCCTAGGTAGACCATGGCAATTTAACCACCAAGCTATGCATGATGGAGCTAAGAATTCATATACCTTCAAGAAAGATAATGTAACCTTTAAAATTTAGTCTTTTCTAGAAGATATAGAGGTGTAGACAACAGGTTCTAAACTGCTCATGGTGGGTGAAAAAGAGTTCTTAGAAGCCTTGGAAGAAGGAGAAGGAGTTGGCTATGTAGTAATAATCAAGCCAAGAGAGGTGAGCAAAGAGAAAGCAGCTGAAAGGAAAGAGTTGGCTAAGGAGATACATAAATTGTTGCAGACCTATGAAGGTATTGTAAGTAGTGGTCAACCAGCAACATTACCTCCTAAAAGAGCCATAAGTCATAGGATAGACTTGATACCAAGAGCTACCCTTCCAAACAAAGCATCTTACAAGATGACACCTCAACAAAATGAGGAAATAGCAAGGTAGATTCAAGAACTTCTAAACCAAGGTCTCATTAGGAAAAGCATTAGTCCATGTGTAGTACCCACTGTCTTAGCACCTAAAAAGGGAGGAGACTGGAGGCTTTGTACTGATTCCAGGGCAATAAACAAGATAACCATCAAGTATAGGTTTCCCATCCCTAGGATTGAAGATCTCATGGATTGTCTAGGTGAAGCTAAGTACTATACCAAGATAGATTTAAAGAGTGGTTATCACCAAATTAGGATACATGAGGGAGATGAGTGGAAAACAGCCTTCAAAACCAATGAAGGTTTCTATGAGTGGCTAGTTATGCCATTTGTCTTGTCTAATGCCCCCTCCACATTCATGAGACTCATGAATGAAATCCTCAAAGACTACATTGGCAAATTTGTAGTAGTGTATCTTGATGATATACTAATCTATAGTAGAACAATAGAAGAGCACTTCCAACATATAGAGCTGATTTTCAAGAAGTTGCAGGAGGAGAAGCTAATGATCAACTTGGAAAAGTGTGAGTTCATCAAAATAGAGCTGGTGTACCTTGGATTTGTGCTATCACATGGCAACTTGAATATGGATAGCACCAAAGTGGAAGCAATCCTCAATTGGCCTACTCCAAAGACAGCAACAGAGGTAAGAAGCTTCCATGGTCTTGCTCAATATTATAGGAAATTCATAAGACAGTTTAGTGCTATTTGTGATCCTATGTTGGATACCATAAAAGGAGGAATGAAAACCATGTTTGTATGGAATGAGCAAGCTAACAAGAGTTTTGAGTTGTTGAAGGAAAAGATAGCTACCAAGCCTATTTTGGTGTTACCAAGCTTTGAGAAGCTATTCACCATTGAGTGTGATGCAAGCAATGTAGCTATTGGAGCTGTTCTCAGTCAAGAGGGTAGACCGGTGGCTTTTCATTCAGAGAAGTTAAGTGAAGCCAAGAAGAAGTACTCTTCTTATGACCTTGAAATGTATGCATTGGTCCAGGCTTTAAGAAAATGGAGGCACTATTTGCTTCCCAAGGAATTCATTGTGTATTCAGACAACCAAGCACTCAATTTCCTGAATTCACAAGAGAAGTTAAGTCACAGGCACATGAAATGGGTGGAGTACTTGCAAGCTTACACCTCCAATATCAAGCACAAGAAAGGAGCTCTCAACAAAGTGGCAGATGCCTTGAGTAGAAGAGTCCTCACAATTCAGGAAATTTAGTTGAAGAGCATGGGAATAGATCATTTCAAAGATCTATATGTAGATGATGAAGACTTTGCAGACATTTGTAAGGTATGTGCTAAATACAAGAATCATTTCCATAGAAAATATGCTGAATATACCTTGCAAAGTGAACTTTTGTTTAAAGGAAATCAGCTTTGTGTTCCTAGAGGTTCTATTAGGGAGAACTTAATACAAGAAAAGCATAATGGTGCATTGAGTGGTCATTTTGGGATCACCAAAACTCAGGACTGGTTCAAAGATTTTACTATTGGCCAAAGATGAACCTAGATGTCAGGAGGTATGTGGAGAGTTGTGTGGTGTGTCAAAAGGCCAAAGGTACTTCTTCAAATGCAGGCCTATACCAGCCACTGCCTATCCCTACTAGGCCATGGGAATGCTTGAGTATGGACTTTGTAGTTGGGTTACCCAAGACAAGGCAAGGAATGGATAGTGTTTATGTTGTTGTAGATAGATTCAACAAAATGGCTCACTTTGTGCCATGCAAAACAACCAATGATGCCAGTCAAATAGCCTCTCTTTTCTTCAAAGAGATAGTCAGGATTCATGGCTTACCAATTAGCATGTATTAGACAGAGACACCAAGTTTATGAGTCATTTTTGGAAAACTCTTTGGCAAAGGATGGGCACCAATCTATCCTTTGGATCTGCATACCATCCCCAAATTGATGGTTAGACCGAAGTTGTGAATAGGACACTTGGAAATCTCTTAAGATGCTTGACCAAGGAGTATGGTCAACAATGGGATTAGTTGATTGGGCAAGCTGAATATGCCTATAATGACACTGTAAATAGATCAACAGGGAAGAGTCCCTTTGAAATTGTTTATGGACTACATCCTAGAGGTGTTTATGAGCTGAGAGAGTTGAAGGATGGAGTCAAGGGAAGTGGATATGCTGATGACTTTGCTTATGCAATGTAGGAGATTCATGAGACAGTCAGAAAAATGTTGGGAGAAAACACCATGAAACATAAGACTAAGGTGGATGAGCATAGAAGAGAAGTGTAATTCCATGTTGGTGACTTAGTGATGGTGCATTTGAAAAAGTATAGACTACAGAAAGGAGTTCCTCATAAGTTGCAAATGAAGAGGATAGGTCCCTGTCCTATCTTGGAGAAGTATGGAAACAATGCTTTCAAGGTGCAATTACCAGATGACAGTGGACTATCCCCTATTTTTAATGTTGTATATCTTGTACACTACAAAGGGCCACCACCAAACATGGATCAGACCATCCAAGAAGTCATCCAAGATGTGAAAGAACTCAAACTGCTCCCTGTTACAGTCAAGCAAGCTGACAAGATCTTGGATACCAGGGTCTACAAGAGGACTAGGACCAAAGAGTATAAAGAACATCTAATTAAGAGGCATGGAAAACCTAATGCAGATGTAGTATGGATCAAGGAGGTAGAGTTCAAGAAGTTGGGAATTGATCTCAACTTGCTCAATCCAAGGGTGGATTGAAATTTTCTGTTTTGGGGAGAATGGTGCAGGAGTACCTTGGCTTAACTCCATTTTGGTTTGTCATAAGTTTTTGCTTGTACCTGATCTTATCCAAATTAGGATGTTTGTGTGTTTAGTTTAGACCTTAGAAGGTCTTGGTGGAGTGTGGTGAGTTAGTCATTTGGACTAATTTCATCTTAGTGAACCATTGTTCATAAATGTTGCTTTATTTAGCTTTGGAAAGTTTATGTTGGAAGGATGAGCTTTAAATGTGTTATCACCACATCCTCATTGTTTGAATATTCCAAGAGGTAGTTAAGATGTTGGTGGCTTGTAATCAAGGTGTTAGAGGTTCAAAGATTCGATATCATGACATAGTGGAAGTTGCAAAATGTTGTTGTAAAGTTGCATGGCAATTTTTGTGGAATTGCATGCAACATTGTTATATTGGATTCCCTTGAAATTAGGGATGTGGAGTCGAGAAACTCCCCTTGAATGATGGAAAAGACATATATTAAAAAGTGTGGCTCGTAGAAAGCAGTCAGTTATCATTGTAAACCAATTTTGGTGTGAAGGAATAGAAGGAAGTTTAGCAGATTTCTGTGTTTTCCCGTGTGTTTTGCAAAAAAGAGCTATCATAGGTATGGTATACTTTGAATTGGCACTATATCTGTGTTCTTAGAATAGATTTGATTCACTTTCATTTTTTATTCAAGTTGAGTAGAGTAGAGTGGTTGATTTGAATCCTTAGATTAGAGTTTAGAGGGTTTGTAATTCCAGTTTTGAGCAGTCAGTCAATAAATGGCTCCGCCATGAAATCTGACTATGGAGTTTTCCTGAGTTTGGATGGAAATGATAGGGGAGCCATGCATTTGTACATATTTAGCAGTAGGAGATCCAAAGATCCAAGCAAGTGTTTTTAAAATCAAACCGTAGGTGAGATAGGACTACTCAGTTAGAGGTTTGAGAGGTAAAAGTTGAAGAACTTAGGCAGGGGAGAAGGTACAGTATGGGACCTATACATTTTCAGGGAGGTCTTGGTCACAGTTTGACATTCTAAAAGTGATGGAAGCTTGAACAATCCACTAGTGTGAGAAGTTAACAAGAAACCTTAGAAACCCTAAGAATGAGGCCTAATTAGCCTATTTGTCCTTAATCATAGGAATCCACTATACAGATGAGGTAGGGGTCTAAAACCTAGTGAAAGATTTAAAGCTCCAAAAAGGGTGTCTAAAAGTGACATTTGTTTGCTAGGTCATTTGGAGAGTTTGGGTAGGAAAAGCCAAAAACTGACTGGTAAGGGCTAGTAGAGATTAGGCCCGTCTAAGGAAAATTCATGAAAACGGGTAGTTTGAAGGTTGAACACCAAGCAAGATGCATTTATTTGAATTTGAAATGGAAGGAAATAGAGTTTCTAACTCCCCTACAAAGAGTTCAAGTTAGATAATGAAGTTGACACTTAGATCCTTCTAAGTGTGGGAAGAAGATTGAAGTTTAAAGGGTGTTGAATCCTCCAAGGTGAAGCACAAGGAGAGTAACTCTTGTAGTAGAGTTAGAGAAGGGCTTAGTTAATGATCTAAGTCAAATAAGAACATTGAAGCCATCAGGTTCTTGTGTGAAGATAGAGGAAAGTCTTCTAGTTGGTTAGTGCAAGCGCATCTTGGAGAATCATACACTAGTGAACCTATTGAATCATTCCTCAAATGAATTTTACAATCCAATATCATCACTCTATTAGACACCAAAAATTATGAACTTTCCTTAATCAAACCTGATTGGTGGAAAGACAACGAATATTGTGAATACCACCATACAAAAGGACACAAAACATCTAGATGTTGGACAGTCAAGAATATCATTCAAGACCCCTTTGCAAGACCATGATAAAGGAAAAGCCTCCAATTCAGGGAAGAATTGAAATAATGCAAATTATGCAGTTTTCAAACATGATTATAAGACTATTATTCTTAATGTGACACCCTTTGATGATCACATTGTCACTATCACCATAAATAATACAAAATTAGATTGTGTTGTCGCCCTTTCAAAAATACTCAACCAAAGGGTCAATGTAACCTCTTAGAGAACCAAGGGAAAAGTCCCACACAAATTCCTATATTGGAGCTCCTTTGCATCTCACCACAACACAAAACCATTATTGATAAAGCCTTGCAAGAAGCATCCATACTTGCAAACCTAGATGTTAATGAATTTTAGGCCATGGTTGGATATGTAGCTATGCTGCACCACACCATCTCTGAATAAGACTTTTTTGCACCAAAATCTGATCATAACATCCCCCTACACCTCAAAGTATGAGTTAATACACATAAGATAAAATGAGTCCTAGTAGACGGTGGAGTAGGCCTGAATATTTTCTCACTAAAATTAGTGAAGGAATTGGGATACTCTGAGAATTGTATTGACCAAACCAAGAAAATTGTGATCAAAGCTTATGATGATGATAAATGTTCCTCTAAAGGCGTAATTTCACTTCCAGTAAGATTTGGCCTAACAATATAGGACACAATATTTCATGTCTTAGATCTGGATTTACATTACAATCTCCTCCTTGGCTTCCCATGGATTCATGCCATGAGGGCTATTCCATCAACCTATCATCAATGCCTCAAGTTCCCACCTAACAACACTGAAATCACCATTCCAGGTGACCTTGATCCTTTCTAATATTGTTATAACCTTAAAGGAACCATTGAGCATCAAGTTCCCATCAATCAAGAGGCCTCACCTTCTACTTTTTCCATCACTCCATCTCACTACATTGATCCATCCACTCTTGTCAAATAATCTAAGTCATTCATCACTCCCTCAATGCCCAGGATCTAGATTCAAGAGAAAGGATGTGGAGAGTACGATATGAAGAAGCTCTTTTTCATTGGAAAGTTACCAAAATCACCAAAGTCATATGGAAAACTACATCCCATACAACATTATTTTTTCATCCACAATCCTCCTACCACCTTCACTAGATGGGAGAACTTGATAAAGAATCTCTAGATGACGACATTCTCACATGCATGTACAAAGGAGAGGAGGAAACTAAAACTAAGAAACTACCAATTGAGCAATATACAAAAGGGTTCCAAATAATGAAATGACATGGATATGATGGACACAATGACTTGGGACTAAATAAAAAGGGAATGCGGGGTATGTGCAGGATCATCATGGAAAAAATAGGCCCTGAAGTGGCAAAAAATTTAGAAAAATCAGAGTTAGGGAGCTTGAGGTAAAAATTTGAATCAATTATCTATATTATTTCAAAAATATGTAAGAATAGAATCTATAGCAAATTGAATTTATTTTCTAAAGTACTAGGTTTATTTTAAAAAAATAAAAATCTATTTGGTGAAAATTTGAAATTTCAATACATCAGTACTTAAATTTTAGGGAAAAATAAGTAGGTATCTATCTGACCACCCTAACAACAATAAAATGATAATATATTTTTATAATATTTTAGATATAAGTAGAAGAATCATGCCTGGATGTGATGAAATTTTTTTTGTTATTTTTTTCAAAGTAAATAATTAATTATCAATTTTTTATTACAACTTTTACAAAATATAAAAACTCGTACTTCTGACCACCTTAATTTGGTCAAAACTTCATGAAATTTATTTTTTCTTTTTTCAATCCTATATTATGCAAAGTAGAGAATGTGATGCATGCTTCATATTCAAAAAATGTGATACCATATGAAAGCTATAGATGTTTTTCAATCAGCCTATTGATCATGAATTTAGTCATAATTTAAATAGAAAATGAATAATAATTATTTACTAAATTCAAAGCAAAACATAATTTATATTGGTGGAAAGATGAGAATCTCCTTTAAAAACTCTTTTTGTTTCATCAATTTTGTGTAAATTTTTTTTTGTTAGCCACATACCCTACACATACCCATAATATTTCCAATTTTTGGCCCATCATGATCCTGCATGTATACCCCATTGGAACCTCTACAACCAAGCCCTAAGATAATAAGTCATCAAGGGTTAGGGTTTGTGCCAATGAAATTGACTATCTAGGGTATCGGGTTACCTATGAGTGAGTCTATTGATGCTTCAAATGAGATGAAGACATATGAGGACCCTTGGGATTTTGAGGCTAATTCGAATGAATATGAACGGGATTCCCTATCCTCTACTACTTTAATGGACCTTAACAAGCCATTTGGGGAATTTGATCAAATGCTTACCATTGATTCCTCATGAGATCCACCAAGTACTTGTCCAAAAATGTCTTTGACTAAGTAAGAATTGTTCTGACACTACTTTTGGCAATCCATTGATCAAGCCTGCTAGGATCCTGATGACTTTAGTTCTCTCATTACCCTATCTACCTACACAATGAACCTTGTCAATGTCGATGGTTTCTTATGTCTTGTCTACCCTCAACTTATAGATTGGGACCAACAAGGATCACCAAGTTTGGACACTTTCGAGAATGATGAAGCCATTTATGAGTTCATGGGACTTCAAGATGGGTACCGAGTGAGGATCATAAAGTTGGCTTTGCCATAGAGCTCAATAATGTCCTATACTTTGGTGAGGTTTTCCTATCATCTAGTCACAAAAGTGAAATGAAAAAAATGAAAAATAAAAATAATAGGTCTTTGGGTGAAAATCGAAAGGTGCCTAATATTGGCCGTGAAAAAGTGAAAATAAAGGATGTATCTAAAAAATGAAAACCTCTCAGAGGCACCCGAGGATGGAAGAAAAGATTGTCTCTATAGACCAAGAGAGATCATTGTTGCTTATTCAAGAAACAAAGGAATTCAACATTGGAACATCAGATAACTCCAAAATAATATAGTTGGTAACATTGTTGACCATTAGGGAAAAGCTTGAGTTCATAGCATTCTTCTTAGAAATACAAGTCAATTTCACATGGTCATATGCCGATATGCCTGGAATGGATCCCAAATTGGTTCTACATCACTTACCACTTCTACCAAATTCCATGCCATTCAAAAAGAAGTTGAGAAAAATCCATCCATAGATCATATTCCTTGTCAAGGTAGAACTGAAGAAGCTCTTGGACATTGGATTCATTCACCCAATTGATTACATGAAATGGATATCAAATCTAGTTCATGTCACCAAGCCAAATGGTCAAATTAGGATTTGTACAAATTTTAGAGACCTCAACAAAAGCTTGTCCCAAAGATGATTTTTCTTTACCAAACATTGAAATCATAGTAGATTTAACCACTAGACATGAAATGCTATAATTGATGGATGGATTCTCGGGTTACAATCAAATAATAATTTCCACTGAAGAACAACCAAAGACAACTTTCACATGCACTTGGGGAACTTTCTATTGGAATGTCATGCAATTTTGACTGAAAAATCATAGAGCTACATATGAAAGAGCTATGTCCACAATTTTTCATGACTATATGCATGTCCTCATGGAAGATTATGTTGATGACCTCTCCAAATCTCTAGAATGAAGTGGAAACTTGGCAGTATTGGACAAGATTTTCACCCGACATGAAAAATATCAACTCAGGCTAAATCCAAAGAAATTTGTTTTCAATCTCCAATTAGGAAAACTCCTAGGATATATCATCTCTCATAGAGGAATAGAGGTTGATCCCACCAAATTAAAAGCTATCTTTTACATGCCACCACCAACCAATATCAGCTAGTTAAGGACATTGCAAGAAAGATTACAATCAATCTACAGGTTCATTACTCAGCTAGCAGACAAGACCCATCCATTCCAACATCTATTAAGAAAAGCAATTCCCTTCAATTGGACCAATAAGTGTCAAGAAGCATTTGATAAAATAAATAAGTATTTATTGACTCCACTAGTCCTTCTGCCACCAATTGATGAAAGACATCTTATACTATATGTGATAGCTACTATCAGCACTAGGGGCACTTTTAGCACAAAATGACAATGATGGCAAGGAAAGGGAAATATACAATATCAGTTGCACTTTAGTTGGGTATGAGCTAAACTATAATCCTATTGAGAAAGCATGTCTAGTAGTGTTATTCACAATAGAGAAATTGAGACACTACATTTTAAACCATAAGAGAGTTGATTGCCAAAATTGATCCTTCAAAATGTCTTCTTAGGAAAATAGTATTGACATGAAGGCTAGCTAAATTGGTCATTATTCTAAGTGAATATGACATTGAGTATGTTGGCCACAAAGAAATAAAGGGACAAGTAATCACTAATCAACTTGTATATGCACAATTAAAAGTAGACCATCCTTTGATATCTAATTTCCCAGATGAATCAATCTTTATCATAGACACAAAAACAACATGGAAGCCATAATTTGATGGATCTTATTCAAGTCATGGATCAATAGATGATATTTTATTTATCACACCTCAAGGAGACTCCATTCCTAAGTCATTTTGAATAGCATTCTCATGCACAAAGAACATGGCTGAATATGAAGCATTATTGGCAGGACCTCGAATGGCAATAAATTGGAAAATTAGGTTCCTTCAAGTCTATGGTGACTCTCAATGAGTGATTAAACAAGTTAATGATGACTATGACACCAAGGATGAGAAATTGATGCCCTATAAGCACTTGGTATATAGCTTTAGACTATAATTTGATAATATTTCCTTTGAACAGATATTGAGAATCCTAAACAAAGTAGCTAATGCAATGGCTACAATTAGATCTCTCTTGGACATTCCCAATAATGCATCACAATATGAGTTCTTGGTGGAACAACTATTGGTCCTCACATTCAATCTCCCCAAAACTAAACTTGTGTGTGAACTTGTTGGTCTTGAATCCCCTTGGTATAAAGACATCTATAGCTACATGCATGACCAAATAATCCCTCATGAATTGTCCCTTAAACAACAAAAAACCTTTTTTCAAAAAGCATCCAATTATGCCATCATCAGAGACACTCTTTACCGCCACAACTTAGATAGTACCCTCCTTTAATGTCTCAACTCAAATGAAGCATAAACAACCTTGCAAGAGGCACCCCAGGGTATATGTGGAGCTCACTCTACTAGTCCAATTCTAGACAAAAAAGCTCATGAGAATGGGATACTGTTGGCATACAATGGAACATGATGCTTATCACTTTGTTAATAAATTTCACTAGTGTTGAATTCATGGAGATCTTATACATGCACCAGCTCAAGAACTTCAACCGCTTACCTTGCCTTGGCCATTTTGATCATCATTTACATTTATCAACCTTTACAATCAATCTTGCCTTAATCAGGATATGTCTTTCCTGAAGTCATGCATAATCAATCAACTTTGTCAACTTTTATCAATCAATCTTTATCAAATCAATCAATCTTTCCATATTCAGGATGCATGCTTCCTGAAACTAGGTACAATCAATCAAATCAATTTTTCAACTTGTCAATCAATGCTTGTCAACCTATCAATCAAATTCAATCATCTTGGTCAAATTAAATAATCAAACAATCTTATCATTAACATTGGAAAACACTATCTTGGAAAACACTTTATGTGTCTATATTTTTCTTATCTCTTTGACTGGTTTTGGGTCATGTTACTAGTCTCGTGGATGATGTCCTATTAATGGATTTAGAGGGATGATGATGGATGATGGCCTCTTTTTTTTTTTTTTATCTATGGTTTTTCTTGGAAAAAAGACTAGGACAATTGGGTCCTTAGTATCAACTAGGGCATTCCTTGTCTTTTTGACTACTTGTCTCTCCAAAATGGTCACCTTGCACACCTTGGTTTATGTCATACCATGGTGTTTTCCAACCATTTGTGACATTTTTTATGCCCAATGATGATAAATATAAAAAAATGTGAGCATGAAATTTGGTTCCCTTGTCTTTTCCACACTAACATACATCTCTCCCATCTCCTTCGCACTAACATTTCTTCCATCTACATCTTGATAGAGTCCTATGACAAAAAAATATATTACATCCATAATAATGCTAAATTGCATCCAAGAAAGCACCATCATCATAGACATCATTCTTATATTAAGTCACACTTATCATCATTTGCATCATGCATTTCATCATAGAATTACATCCCATATCACATAGTATTACATTCCATAACATGCTATATTACAATCCATTTGTATTACATTTCATATAATATCACATTTTACATTATGATTCTTCACATCACATTTTGCATCACATTTTACATTACATATCATATATACTATATGGGTATGTGCAGGACCATGATGGGCCAAAAAGTGGCAATATGATGGGTATGTGGCTGATGACATTTTTCTTACCCAAAATTGATGAAACAAAAATGGTTTTAAAAGGAGATTCTCATCTTTCCACCAATATAAATTATTCCTTACTTTGAATTTATTAAGTAATTGTTATTCATTTTCTATTTGAATTATGACTAAAGTCCTGATTGATAGGTTGATTGAAAAACATCTATAGCTTTCAAACGGTATCAAATTTTTTGAATCCAAAACATGTGTCACATTCTATGCTTCACATACTATAGGATTAAAAAAATAAAAATTGAATTTCATGAAGTTTTGACCAAGTTAAGGTGGTTAGACACATGATTTTTTTATATTTTAAAAAAGTTGTAATAAAAAATTTCATAATTAATTATTTACTTAGAGAAAAAGTTAGAAAAAAATATGCATCACATTGGGACATGAGTCCTCTACTTATATCTAAAATTTAATAAAAAAATATTATCATTTTATTGTGGTTAGGGTGGTCAGACAGACACCTACTTCTTATTTTTTCCCTAAAATTTAAGTACTACTACATTGAAATTTAAAATTTTCACCAAATATTATTATTTTTTAAACAAACCTAGTAGTTTAGAAACTGCATTCAATTTTCTACAAATTCTATTCTTACATATTTTTGAAATAATATAGATAACTTATTCAAAATTTTAAGTCAACTTGCTTAGGTCTGATTTTTCTAAATTTTTTGCCACTTAAGGGTCTGTTTTTTCCATGATGATCCTGCACATACCCATATCTTATTGTCACATATCATATTATGCATCACATTTTTCATTCCCATTACATATTTTCCATCAAACATTTTTCATTATCATACAAACATTGAATTACATTAATGCATTCCTATACCATAGAAAAATGGACCTTTCCCATTTTCATAGTCTTTTAGGCCTTGTTTCATAGTGTTGGAGCTATGTTGCTTTAATTTTATGATGTATCTTGGCTTGAACAGGCTTATTTTGGTGCTAAAACTCAAAGAACGACTTCTTGTGAAAGTTTTGTGAAGTGTTGTAAGACATTTATACACTCTTCTAGACTCTATTTAATGCAATTCACCTAAAAACCACCTTATCACTCATAAACAAGTCCTATTTTGAAGTGTTGTAAAGTCTTGTAACTAGATTTCATACTTTTCTAGGCATATTTTCCCTATTTACACCCTTCTCATGCTTTATTATGCCTTTTTATGCCCTCATATGCTTACACAAAGTGTATTTTGGGTCTTATCCTGACAAACAACATTAAACACAACTTTATTTCCAAAACCTGGTTTTGGGTCCTAGGTGGGACTCATATATGTCAAGGGTGGTGAATGAGTCCCCCTTGGCCCCAAATTCAAAATATTTCAAATGTATTTCAGGATTTTACTAAAAATTCACTTCATGTCAGCCTATGATGAGATATGAATGGATACTAAGGCACAAGATTTGTATAAATAGGCATTTTTCACCTCATTTTACATCTCCTAACTCAATTCAAGTAGTCTCCTACAATTTTCACATTTAGTCAAGAACTCAAGCATTTTGCATCTTCAATTCAAACACTTTGGAGTAGCCTTTTGACATCACTTCAGATTTGCATATTCAAGGATGTGGTAAGTTTGCAATACTTCCATGTTATTCATTTATCATTCCTATAGCATTTCATTCAATTCAATTGGGTTTAATTACTAAAGTGGGGTTTGACCATGGCAAACCCCTATTCACTAATCCCTCAACATTTTTCCCCTTTGCATGTGTCTTTGCAGCCTTTTCTTTGTAGATTTAATAGGTGTAAAGGTGTTGAAAAGTGGATTCCATGTCAACTAGGCTCTTCAAATAAATTCATCATCCTTTCATGCAATTTGAGTAACTTTCAACCTATTTTCTATAGAATTGACCCTGACAACTTGATATTTAGTCATTACCAGATCTAGAGTAGCAGTGTTGACCCTTGACATTTCATAAATCATGGGGAGGACTAATTCGCCACCCTTGGCGAATGAGTCCCAATTGAAATTTGGAAATCTACATTTTGTCAGAAATTCACTCCCAGCTATCAGAAATCAACTTCTGACACTTTTTCACCTATCGGAGAATTGATTTGCCACCCTTGGCGAATGAGTCCCATTGTGAAAAATAAAAAAAATTGATCAGCATTCCCAATATTCCAAAAATCTCACATATCATCTAGGTGCACTCAAATTTAACCTTGTACTTTTTGTTTTGTATATTTCTTCCTATTTCCTCATATTTCATAGTTTCTGCATATCACACTGTGTTTTCAAGCAAATGATAAATCTTAGTTTTGCATGCCTTTTAGATCATTTCAATCAGTCAATTGCATTTATTTTATTTAGTTTACATCACACTTGTCCTTAATTGAATGTACATATAGCATTTTAGGATCTAAATCTCTCTCTCTCTCTTTCTAGGTGAAAAACTTAGTAAGAGAGCAAGCATTTTGGGTCCTAAAATCTATGTTACAATTCCATACAAAATTGCATTACGTCATTTCCATTACCTTCATCAATCACATATAGCATAATAAAATTATCCATAGCCATAAATACATTACATCATTATATTTCACTGTACTTATATCATAATCATATGGATCATCATCATATCACACTTCATTTGGTAAACATTAGGTTTGAACCATAGATTTTTGGGTCTATGTACTTCTCTTGTACTCTTAGGGTTTCCACCTCAAAGGAGAGAGATAAACATCAAAAACATAGATGGTTCACTCAATCTAAGATATGTATGATGAAATTAAGCCTAAATGCAATGTTCTAGATGTAACTAATTGATAAGATTGATTGATTAAATATGCTAAACTATCGAAATGCAACTTGTTTGACACATTGTGTTATGCAGAAATGAACTAGAAATGAATGCAAAACTTAACAGAAATGAATCAAACTGAAATTTTTAACTTGGGATCTTGATGAAGGCTGGAAAAGACATCTAGAAGGTTGTTGATACTAAAATTTAGGCCTTTTAGGACTCATTCGCCACTTTGGGTGAATCAGTCCTAGTTTTGGATGACTGTACCAGAGCCTATTTTATCTAAAAGGGTGTCCAAATCTACATAAAATCTTCATAAAAAATGTATAGTGGGACTCATTTTCAACTAATGGAAAATTAGTCCACTTTGGACTTTGTAAAAACTCAAAAATGGAATATGTAGCATTTAGATTGCTCAATCTGCACCTCTAGGTGTCTGAATCTGAAACTGCCAAATTTGGGCTTGTAAGTGACTTTTGCTTGATATTTTTTACTTGAATAATGAAGATGTGACTTGAATAACTTTGAAACTTTGTGTTCAATGATTTCTAATCTTCCAAGAGTCCTAAATTTGCAAACACACATGAAGAGAAGAGAAAATTTTGAACATTAAGGCATGGGGGTTTGCCTTTGTCAAACCCCTTTTAGGTAATTAAACCAAAATGATGAAATAATGGAATGGAACATTAAAAATGGAATTTATTACCTTTCCATGATGAATGATCTTGAAATTTCTTAGCAATACATGAAGATTCAACCCTTCAATGATTTAAAAAGCTAGCTTGATGACTTTTAATGAAGAAACCCTAGCTTACTTGACTTGAATGAGAAGACAGACGATGAATTAATGATGATAGATGTAAGAATGAGTTGTTAGATGTCAAATTAGGATAAAAACACTTATTTATAGATAATTGTGCCTTAGTATACCAATTATACCTCATCATAGGCCGACATGCAGAAAAATTGAACTTAAAACCTAATTTTTCCTGCTCAAACACCAAAACTGACTCAAGATGGGACTCATTCACAAATAATGGTGAATGGGTCCCACCTAGATGGGACTAATTTTCCACTAATGGAAAATGGGTCCCACAGGGGTCATTTTTGCTAGCTGGAATGTCGAGAAGTAAGAAAATTAGGCTTATATGATGACTATGTTAGTTATTTGATCAAATTACGCTTTAGGGTGCATAATATGGGTCAATTAAGGCCTATTAGTGATGATGTAAATGTTGAATAGGGCTTGGGACTCATAAATAAATGTGAAAGTGTGATTAAATACACTTTACAACAATAAAATTAGGTCCACAAAGCCTAGAAGGGCACAAAAACCAATGTGAATGTGCAAGACACATTACAACACTAGCTTATCATTAAGTTTACATTAAGAACCTTCTATATTGATGGAATAATGTTATTAAACACATTTTATAATGTTTAATTAGGGAGAAATAAGTTAATTAGTTCTAGAAAAGTGTGAAAGTCCTTTACAAGATATCATTAAAAGCATGTTATTTAATTTGTAAGGGTCTAATACCTATTGTGGAAACATAAAATTCCTCATAACACTAGATTAAGATCTCATTAATTCCAATTTATCATGAATTACTCCCATTTCAAGCAAAGGGTCCTTTTCTCTGTGGCACATTTAGCCCCCACTTTAGTGAGACGATGAACATGCTTCAAACTCACACTAAAGTAACCATTCAAGGGAGATATATATGTAGGTCAAGCCACCAAGATGCAAAATCATGCAATGGAAAGAATGAAGAGAATGAAAGATGGAGTATATGTACTCACTTTGGAATGACAAAACTTCTTGGTTCTCTACTAGGTGAGAAAGGCCAATGGTATACTCACTTTGGGGCCACATAACTAGTTGTCCATGGGGTGAGAAAGCCCAAAAGGTAAGATACATACACTAGTTGGTATGCACTCACAAGAAAAGGTGGCTATGGGGAAAAGTCATGTCGCTAGGTGGACTTCCAAGTCAACCATGTCAAAGTTATACCTCTTGATAACTTTAACAAGGTGCCACAACAAAACTCTTATGAACAAAAAGAAAAGGGTACCACAAACATGCAAGTTGTGTTATGCAATGTAAAATGTAAAAATGTAATGTAAAATGTGAAAAATGTTCAAAGGAGCCTTGTTTAGTCTATGAAAGGTCAGTCACTTACAGAACATTGTGTCTAATGTCTCCAACAGAGGACCAATCAAAGAATAGTATATTCGCAACTTAGGGGATTGAGTGTGTTGCATCAGGCTACCAATAGGAATGTAATACGCTAAGATAAATCATACTTATGAAGGACATCACACCCAATGTCATCCACAAATTGAAAAACACATCACACAAATGTCAAGGCTGCACTAGGAACCAAGAATACAAATGAAATAATGGTAATGTATTCCCCCCACTTTATAGGAATTGCTACACATCTTTCTATGAGTAATTACTTTAAAGTAAAGAAGAAAAGAAAAGGAAAAAATAAAACAAGACATGAGAGCCAACTTGGAAATCCCTATGCCAAGTCATATGTTTTGAAGTTAGGATGTGTCATGTCAAGGAAAATGAAAATCAAAGAAAGGTTGTATGTCACATGTGAGCCAATCTAAAGACATGTTGTTCACATCTCAAGTGTGCTCTTATATGTTCACGAAAACTTAATGACTAGTCGAAAGAGACAATGACAAGTGACGTATTGGGATAAGGGTTACTAACCCTTTTCCCCCCACTTAGTATAGGACAAAGGTGAGCCTGGAATGGATGATGGTATGCTTCCCCTTGCAATTGATGCAAGACAAGCAATAGTGAGAATGTGATTATCCTACAACTATTACATGGCAAGGAGCAACGACTAAGGTTATTGATGTGAACAATAAAGAGTCTTGGAAGAGTCTTGTGTGATAGTATTGATGTTGAGTGAAGGTTTGGTGATCTTGCTCAAAGGAGAATAACCAAGACCATGAGTTGTTTGTTGTGTGTTAAGTTCTATAGGGTTGCAGATACCTTATTCTCGAGCACCACAACCTTTTCCACAATAAACAAGTTGTTTCATGAGGCCATACCCTTTTCCATAAAGTTGTTTCAGTGCTTTGGAATTGGGGGTGGGGAGGGGTGTTCGTTGTTGTGTTCATCAAAGGGTATCATGGAGTTTGTGGTATGGCCTACAATTGTTGAGGTGGATGTTTTTGAAAGGTTATTTGAATTTTGTGTTGACATGATGGTTGATTGCTCTTGTGTCTCACCTTTCTTTTGTGTGAATATGTATTCACCCATAAATGATGGTGTGAATTCTAAGGATCCCCAATCATCACCAAATAATTTAGATGACCATTCATCATGGTTGGGTGCAATTTCTATCTTGGAGGTTGGAATTAATGAATTGAGAAGACTTGTAACTCCTTTTTCAAGATGGCAAGCAACTTCCAGGCTTGAGATCTGCTTCAATTTGATAAATGTTGTTCTTATAGAAATATTTCATTATATGATGAAGGGTTGAAGGTATTTCATTCATTTCATGAATCCATGGTCTACCTAGAAGAAGGTTGTATGAAGATCATAAGGAAAGACATGAATAGGAGTTTGTGAAGTTACCACCCCAACCATAATAGGAAAAGTGATTACACCGAGCAGTTGATTTGTTGTATTATCAAATTCTTGAATAGAGACAAAATTAGGTATTATTTGTGACCTATAAAATTTTAATTGACCAAGGAGACTCACACTACACACATTAAGGACAAAACCATTATCTATGACAATGCGTTTCTGATGTATGAGCACCCAAGCCCTTCAAGGAACACTTCAAGTGCCAGGAGGTTGCAGGGGTTAGGAAGACTTTTCAAGCATTCCAAAGCATCAACTATAACATCTTGAAGCCTATAATGGTCTTTGGAATGGGTGAACACATTAAAGAGGTCAAAAGTCCTAAGGGTCCTAATAAGGATCCTAGGACCAAATTGCAATGTAAATGGAACAATCATGTTCTAGGAGGTTAGATAGGAATATAGTGCTTTAATTATGTCAAATAAGGTTGAATAATGCCATGTAATAGTTTAGAAGCTTTATAGTTGATAGGGGTTCAATAAATTTCAAGTTGGAGAATTCAAATTTTCAAAATCCAACTTTGGCGGGAAAGTAGTTTTTTGATGTTTTAATCACTTTAATGTAAAATAATCAATCAAAAATGGTTTGAGAAGTTGGGAAAGGTTATTCAAGGCCATAGAAGTCATTTTTACATTGGTTGGGTTGCTGGTACAGATTTTGTACGGACTGCTACAGGAAAAAGCAAAAAAAATAGCAATTTCTTGCATTTTTCTTGTGCTCTTTTGATGATTTATTGATTTCTATTGAAGATTTGTTTAGTAGGATGGTTTAGGGACTTGTATAAACTTTTTTTGAAGTCATTTTAATGTCCTAAAAGCAACAGCAATCAATTCTTTGTATATTATTGCTGACTGTCCTCAAGAAAGTGCAGATTTTTCACTAATTTTGAGGTTTTTCATGGATGTTTGATCCATTTCATGAGGAAATGATGATGTAACTTGTGAAATGGATCTATTATAACATTTATAATACAAACCTAACAAACTAATGTGCAGGAAGGAGGAATATTAAGGTGTACACCAAGATTTGACAATGTAAAGAGCATGAAAATAGAGGCTAATGTGTAGCAGCAGGAGATCTGCCTTAATGAGGGGTATATTTTTGAGTTTAACATGTTTACACATGTTTATCTAATGGTTAAAAGTTAAAGAGAAGGTTCTGGGAGTGTTGGGAAAGCTAATTTTCAAGAGGCCCTAGTTTTGGAGCAATTTGGTGAGGGTTTTGTGTTTGAGCATGTTAGGGGTGTCATAGAAGCCTAAAAAATTTAAAATACTTGGTTTGGGAATATTTTAAGATACTGTTGAAAGTCTTATGGTCTAGAGTTGAGTTTGGAATAGGGTTGCTTTGAAAAAGAGGGCTAATTTGGCCTAGTTTTTGAGGAAACAATAGGATTTGGGAAGTCTGATCCAAAACATGTGCCATCAAGGTCTAGGTATGTTATGTAGGGTCATAAACCAAATCTAAAACAATCATTATTTTGGTAAGTCCTTTGGGAAAGTTGTCAGTAAAGTTAAAAAAACCACCGCAGGAGGCCTAGTTGGGCTAGAAGCTTAGTCAAGGTGCAAAAAGTGAGTTTTTGTTTAAGTCAGAGGTTTGGGGCTTGAAACCATTCAAGACAAGTTTGTTTGAATCTTTTAAAATATTCCCAAGGGGTTGGGTCCATAAGTGAAGGTTTGAATTCATAAGTGAAACTTTGAGGCTTATCTCCTGCAGGGTGCCTAGAAGAGGGTTTGAGATTGCTTCATTGAAATCCTTGAAATCATTGTGTGTTTCTAAAAGTTCCATAGCCTCTGCATCAGAGTGGTATTAGAGTAGTGATTCGGTCCTTTAGGTAATGAATAATCAGCAATGGCACCAAAAAATCAACTAGCAAGAGAGTTGGAAGAGTTAAAGGAAATCTTGGAAAGGGAGAGAAGGGAAAGAAGAGAACAAGAAGTAGCAAGAGAGTAGGCTAGAGCAAGGGAAGAAAGGAAGTGGAGAAGGGAGAGAGATACCATGCAAGAAAGGATAAATAACCTTAAGAGGAGTAGGAGGAGAGAAGACCAAGAAGACAATGATGAAGAAGAAGAGCATGTGAGGGTAAATCAGGAACAACTAGTAGATGAGACAGAGGACCCTAAGGAAAGGAGGTTACTGAGATTGTTGAAGGTAGTACAAGGTCATGGAGGAAAGGGTCGCATAGACTTTCCTATCTATCAGGGGAAGATGGATAGTGAGGAGGTGTTATGATGGCTTGATGCCTTAAAAAACTATTTTGAGTTTGAAAAGATGGATGAAGAGATGAAGGTTAAGTTTGCCAAAACCAAGTTGAGAGGCACAACATTGACATGGTGGACTAGTTTTCAGAATGATAGGATGGCTAGAGGATTGGCAAAAGTCTCTACATGGGCTAGGATGAAGAGTTTTGTCAAGAAACAATTCCTACCATCTGATTACACAATTCATGTGAAGAGGATGAGGCAAAATTTAAGGCAAAAGGACATGGATGTGATGTCCTATACTGAGCAATTTCACAAGCTTAGTATTAGAGGAGGTTATGAGGAAGAAGATGAGAAAATAGCCAGGTATATCAATGGCTTGAGGTATAATCTACAAGATGAGATTGGTTTGCAATTGCCAAGGACATTGGGAGAATGTTTTCAGTTGGACATTAGAGTAGAAGAAAAGGTGAAGAGGAAGCAAGAAAGATCAAGCAATGGAGGAAGAGGAGGTAGTTCAAATAGGGGCAGAGGTAATAGAGAACAAGGACAAGGCAGCAATGATAAGAGGAGCAATGACAAAGGAAAAGAGGTATTTTTTTTATCAAAGAGGAGGATACACTCTTAGAGCAGGAGGCAGATTTGGACAAGGTAGAGGACCATTCATAGGTAGGTGTTTCAATTGCAATGAACCAGGGCATCCTTCCTTCAAGTGTCCTAAATGGGAACAAGCTGATAAGGGCAAAGATAGGAGAGCTAATTTGGTACAAGAAGAAGAAGACAAGAAGGAGGAACCAAAAACATTCATGGCAAACCCTGTGACTGATGGTGAGTTTCTTATGATCAAGCAAGGAGAAAGACTTCATCAAGAGCCAAAGGTAACTATCTTCAAGACCAATTGTCTCAGTCATGGTAAAATATGCAGATTGCTCATAAATTCAGGGTCACATAGCAATTTAGTTTCAGTTGATATGATAACCAAGCTAAGGATTGAAACATTTGATCATCCTACTCCCTACAAAGCCACTTGGGTAACTCAAGGACAACATGTAGAGATTTGTAAGAGGGCTTATGTAGATTTCTCAATTGGATCATATCATGATAGGGTGCTTTGTGATGTCATTTCAATGACTTGTGGTCATATACTCTTGGGGAGACCATGGAAGTATGCTAGGAGGATGGTGCATGATGGTTTTCACAATACATATTTGGTGCATAAAGATGCAGTTAGATAAAAATTAGTGCCTTTGCCTATGGAGCAATCACATGAAATTTTTATGACCTATTTTGAGAAACATTTGCAGGTAAATAAGTAGGGTAAGACAGGGGAAGATATTGGTTGGAAGAGAAATGATAGGTTGTAGCAGAGATATGAAGCATACAGTCCTAAAAATTAGAATCTTTGGGACTTGGACAATATTAAGATTGGAAGTATTGAACACCCTATTGTTGAGGGAAATAGGGGTGGTGTTTCTTCACAAGGAAATCAATGGCATAGAGGCAGAAACAGGGCACAAAAATAGACTGAGTTCAAACAGCCAAGAGGAAAAACAAATCACTGTTTTGGTTCTCACGTGATGAATGTCAAGAGTGCAGATTAGCAGAAGAGGAAGACAATGACTTTGGAATATTACATGCCTTGTAATTTGAAGGTGAAAACATATAGGAATAAGGAGACATATCATGGCAGCAAGTTGGATGTTTCTTGGGGCAAGAACTCTTTCTTTCTTGGGGAGAATGGTGCAGGAGCACCCAAGCCCTTCAAGAAAAAATTCAAGTGCCAGGAGGTTGCAAGGGTCAAGAAGACCTGTCAAGCATTCCAAAGCATCAACTATAACATCTTGAAGCCTATAATGGCCTTTTGAATGGGTGAACACATTAAAGAGGTCAAAAGTCCTAAGGGTCCTAATAAGGATCCTAGGACCAAATTGCAATGTAAATGGAACAATCATGTTCTAGGAGGTTATATAGGAATATAGTGCTTTAATTATGTCAAATAAGGCTGAATAATTACATGTAATAGTTTAGAAGTTTTATAGTTGATAGGGGTTCAATAAATTTCAAGTTGGAGAATTCAAATTTTCAAAATCCAACTTTGGTGGGAAAGTAGTTTTTTGATGTTTTAATCACTTTACTATAAAATAATCAATCAAAAATGGTTTGAGAAGTTGTGGAAAGGTTATTCAAGGCCATAGAAGTCATTTTTACATTGGTTGGGTTGCTGGTACAGATTTTGTACGGACTGCTACAAGAAAAAGCAAAAAAAATCAATTTCTTGCATTTTTCTTATGCTCTTTTGATGATTTATTGATTTCTATTGAAGATTTGTTTAATAGGATAGTTTAGGGACTTGTATAAAAAATTTTTGAAGTCATTTTAATGTCCTAAAACCAGCATCAATCAATTCTTTGTATATTATTGCTGACTGTCCTCAAGAAAGTGCAGATTTTTCACTAATTTTGAGGTTTTTCATGGATGTTTGATCCATTTCATGAGGAAATGATGATGTAACTTGTGAAATGGATCTATTATAACATTTATAATACAAACCTAACAAACTAATGTGCAGGAAGGAGGAATATTAAGGTGTACACCAAGATTTGACAATGTAAAGAGCATGAAAATAGAGGCTAATGTGTAGCAGCAGGAGATCTGCCTTAATGAGGGGTATATTTTTGAGTTTAACATGTTTACACATGTTTATCTAATGGTTAAAAGTTAAAGAGAAGGTTCTGGGAGTGTTGGGAAAGCTAATTTTCAAGAGGCCCTAGTTTTGGAGCAATTTGGTGAGGGTTTTGTGTTTGAGCATGTTAGGGGTGTCATAGAAGCCTAAAAACTTGAAAATCCTTGGTTTGGGAATATTTTAAGATACTGTTGAAAGTATTATGATCTGGAGTTGAGTTTGGAATAGGGTTTCTTTGAAAAAGAGGGCTAATTTGGCTTAGTTTTTATGGAAACAACAGGATTTGTGAAGTCTGATCCAAAACAAGTGCCATCAAGGTCTGGGTATGTTGTTTAGGGTCATAAACCAAATCTAAAACAATCATTATTTTGGTAATTCCTTTGGGGAAGTTGTGAGTAAAGTTAAAAAGCCACCGCAGGAGGCCTAGTTGGGCTAGAAGCCTAGTCAAGGTGCAAAAAGTGAGTTTGTGTTTAAGGTAGAGGTTTGGGGCTTGAAACCATTCAAGACAAGTTTTCTTGAGTCTTTTAAAAGATTCCCAAGGTTTTGGGTCCGTAATTGAAGGTTTAAAGTCATAAGTGAAATTTTGAGGCTTATCTCCTACAGGGTGCCTAGAAGAGGGTTTGAGATTGCTTCATTGAAATTCTTGAAATCATTGTGTATTTCCAAAAGTCCCATAGCCTCTACATCAGTTTCATGCATGTGTGATAGAATTAAGCAATGATCATAAAGGCATAATGTTGTTTTCACAACTCCAAAGAAGGGAGCTCATGTTGATGAAAAGTAATATCAAGATTAGTTTGATTTGGTTTATGAATTAAATCTACCACATCATTTGGAGTTGGACCATGAGGATCTGCAAGTTGTTGTAGGATTGTTTGAAGAATATTGTTGTAATGTGGTGAGGTCTAAATTAAATCCCAAAGGGATATTTTGGCAGAAGTATTATTTATTTGTTGAACAAGATCATACTACTTTGTAGGTGGGTTATAACAAGGAGCACTAGGTGGGTTAGGTAAAGGTAATGATGGTGGAATTGGTCGTGGCAGTTGTGGGTTATTTCTTGTGTTTTATGTATGAACAACAATATCATCACTAGATTGCTGCAATACATTATTGTTAGGTGGGTATAAAGTGTGGTGTGGTTGATTATAGGGATGAAGCATATGTGTGGGTGGGTAAAGGATAATTTTAGGTTTATTTTGAGTTTGTTGTTTGTGTGAAGGTGGGTAAAGTGTGTAGCAAGGTTTATTGGAAGGTGGATAAAGGTTGTAGTGAGGTTGAATATTGTTAACATCTCGTAACAAGTGAGATTATTCATTTTATTTAAAGGGGAAGTTGTCTTTGTCTTGGGTTATAATATCCTCCCTAGAAGGAGATTTGTTAGGAGAACAACAAACCACATGTTCATGATAATGAAGGTGTAGTTAATCCAAAATAACTTCATCACATCCAAGGGAGTTATTAATGGTTGAATGTGTTTAACTATTGATAGTGGGGATATTAGTGGAAGGTGGTTGTTGAATGTCCACTATTTTAAAGGTCTTAGTTTCTTGTTTCATGTTATCCACCCTACTAGAAGAGAATGTAGTATAGTCATCCAAGTTTTAGGTTTGTAAAGGAGCTTCATCACAAGTGGGGGATGCATCGAGATAAGGACAATTATGATTTTAATGAATGGTTAAATTCTTTTGGTCAAAGATTCCTTCCAAAATTTTAGGTACATTATGAAGGAGAGAGAATATTTTTACTTTCAATTCATATATCCTCTTGATCAATGTGATTTGTGTGATCGTTCAGGATTGTATCCACTTGTACTATAGACTTCTTACAAGTAGGTAGGGTATTGAGAGATTGTTTTGTGATAAGCCAAGTAGTGTCTATGATCTTATGTTCTTGTTTTCTAACATCATCCATAGGGGAATAAGGAAAGGGACAATCAAGACCCTCAAGACTTTTAACTTTTGTCACAAAGATACTTTTGTCACTAATAGGAGAGAGAGGTATTGGGAGAAGAACAAGTATGTGTGTGATGATTGTCTACACCTCCATTCAAACCAATGGGTAATGTAATGATATGCTCCTCATTGTTGCAATCAAAATAAAACTCATAAGAAGGGGTGTTACACTTATAAAATACATGTTTAATCAAATCAAAGGCACATTTAAAGAGCATGTTATGCAAAAGTAAATAAAGTGCAATGTAACAAAGTAAATTATTCATTACAGTATGCAATAAGCTCAAAAATGAAATGTAGGAGATGTAAATGTGAAATAAAATTATGCATGAAATGAGCTATTTTAAGTGAGATCTAGTGAAATGCATGCTACATAAATGAAACTAACTAATATAGGTATGAAATGGCAGCAAGCAAAAGCCAAAAAGAAAGATTTTGAATTCAAGACAATGTTGTTTCAGAGGTCAGAAGGGACTTATTCGCTCAGGGTGGCGAATGAGTCCCAGTATGGACTTTTTTCAAAAATTTCAAAAAAAATTGACTTATTTTAATGCCTTTAGAGTGCTATGATGTAGACCTAATTGAAAAATGTAGAATTTCAAAGAGTGGAAATAGATTTAGATGCTAACAATGCAACCTAAATGTAGTTTTTATGAATGCAAAATTTAACACCTAGCATGCAAATGAATCATGCAAATCCTAATGCAAGCTAAATGCAATCCTAGATCTATGATGGACTCCAAAATTAGACAAGAAAGTGATCAAAAAGTAGGTTCACCAAAATGAACCATATATGTTTGGGTCTATGTACTTCTCTTGCACTTTTAGAGTTTTCACCTAAAAGGAGAGTGATAAACCTCAAAAACCTAGATGGTTCACTCAATATAAGATATGTATGATTAAATTATGTCTAAATGCAAGATGCGACTAATTGATAAGATTGATTGATTAAGTATGCTAAACAATTGAAATGCAACTTGTTTGAAAACACATTATGTTATGTAGAAATGAACTAGAAATGAATGCAAAACTTAACAAAAATAAATCAAACTGAATGTGTGCACCAAGCATCTTGATGAAGGCTAGAAAAGACATCTAGAAGGTTTTTTATACTTAAATTTAGTCCTAGTGGGACTCGTTTGCTACTCTAGGCGATTTAGTTCCAGTTTTGGATGACTGTACCATAGCCTATTTTAGCCAAAAGGGTGTTTGAATCTACAAAAATCTTTAGAAAAAATGTATAGTAGGACTCATTCACCACTAATGGTGAATTATTCCACTTTGGACTTTCTAAAAAACTCAAAAATGGAATTTTTAGCTTTCAAATTTCTCAATCTACACCTCCGAGTGTCTGAATCTTAAATTACCCAATCCGGGCCTGTAAGTGACTTTTTCTTCATATTTTTGACTTCAATAACTTTGAAACTTGATATTCAATGATTTCTAAGCTTTCAAGAGTCCTAAATCTGAAAACACACAAGAAGAGAAGAGAAAATGTTGAAGATGAAGGCACGGGGGTTTGCCTTCGTCAAACCCCTTTTAGGTAATTAAACCAAAATGATGAAATAATGGAATGAAACATGCAAAATTGAATTGAATACCTTTCAATGATAAATTATCTTGAAATTTTGTAGCAATACATGAAGATTCAACCCTTGAATTCTTTAGAAAGCCATCTTGATGACTTCTAATGAAGAAACCCTAGCTTGTTTGAATTGAATGAGAAGATAGAAGATGAATTAATGATGATAGATGTAATAATGAGTTCTTAGATGTAAAATGAGGATAAAAAAACTTATTTATAGACAATCTTGCCTTAGTATCCTAATTATACCTCATCATAGGCTAACATGCAGAAAAATTGAACTTAAAACTTATTTTTTCCCACTCAAACCCTGAAAATGACTCAAAATGGGACTCATTCACCCCTAATGGCGGATGGGTCCCACCTAGATGGTACTAGTTCACCACTAATGGAGAATGAGACCCACAGGGGTTAGTTTTTGCTAGCTAGAATGCCGAGAAGTAAGAAAATTAGGCTTATATGATGACTATGTCAGTTATTTGATCAAATTATGAATCAACATGCACAATATGGGTCAATTGAGGCCTATTAGTGATGACGTAAATTTTGAATCAGGATTGGGACACATAAATCAATGTGAAATTTTTATTAAATACACTTTATTTCAACACTAAAATTAGGTCCACATAGCCTACAAGGGAACAAAAACTAATGTGAATGTGCAGGGGACATCACAATACTATCTTATCATTAAGTTTACATTAAGAAACTTCTAGATTGATGTAATAATGTTGAATTAGGGAGAAATAAGTTAATTAAGTCTAGAAAAGCATGAAATTCCTTTACAAGACTTTACAACACCTTTACAAGATGTCATTGAAAGCATGTTATTTGATTTGCAAGGGTCCAAGACCTAGTGTGGACACATAAAATGCCTCACAACACTAGATTAAGACCTCATTAAGTCCAATTTATCATGAATTACTCCCATGTCAAGCAAAGGGCCCTTTATTCTATGGCACAAAGTCATACATATTGCATATAATAAAAGAATAAACATTCATAACATAGTCATAAGCACATAATCATAAAGAATATCAAAATCATCACAACATGATATAGAATGCATGAAAATTTAAGCATAAAATCACAAAACATCATAATGCATGTCATCAACCACGACCAAAATCATATATATATCACTAAAAAATAAAGTGTCATTGAACAATGTCAAGATTTGTCCAATAAAAGTGGAGCTTGCAGGCTTGATAATGACAAAAAAGTGTTCATATAAAAATAGAAATAACAAGAGGCTTTATCCCAAATTTTTGTTATCACCTATCCCTGGGGCATCCTCTCTACGTGGTGCATCACTGACCCTATGCTCTATAATAGGAGGCTTGTCATATGGATTGGGCTGCTTGGCATCTAATGTCTCACCCTAAAACCTACTCTATGTCAGCTGACTATGTGTCATGTTGTGCCCTCTACCTTGTGAACCACTATCTATCTTGAAAAGTGTGATCTCCCCCCTCTTCTGTGGTGCCACTCCCTCATATAGATCCTGATAATACTGACTGGCTCTGCTAGCCCTAGCATACTCTTGAGCAACCTTGAAAACAAACTTGCTACATGTAGCTATGAACTCCATCATCTATTAGTCAATCATCTACCAGTTGATGACTGCCAGGTCACTCTCCACCTGGAATTCATTCCTCTTAGCCTTAAGGTTGTCTCTCTCAAAGGTAATTTTCCTTAACTATGCCTTAAGGGCCTACACTCGAACCTATAAGGCAACTATCCTCTGCTCCATTAATACCTCTCATTGGCTTATCCCCACCTCATCTAGCATCTCCTCACCACCCATGATGATCCTCTCATGGAGGAACTACTCTGCCTCATCCATCTGAACCTCCTCCTCTCATCCTACCTGCTCTCCCTATCCCCCATCACCACCTCCCTCAACCTCGATGGCCTCTGGCTATGCAACCTCCACTCTAGGAACCTCTGCATGATGCTCCTCATCTTGTACTAACACCTCAACTAGTGCCGTGACCTCTTACCTATCCTCCATCTTTTCCTCCTACTAGATGGGCGGTAGTAGTTGAACTTCCTATCCTCCTCTATCTATCCTCCTTAGCTGCCTATCTCCTCCTCCTCCATCACCCCCATCATCTCCCCATCCTCCCCCATCTCCTCATCCTTCGTATCCTCTTCCTCTCCCACCTCTACCTCCCTATCGACCTCTCATATCCCTAACTTGGCACTCTACTAGAACTAACTACTATGGATTGGTTAATGGAATAGGTCTATGAATGTGCCACCAAAAATCATACTTTGGTGTCATTCCTTCATCTGTATCCCCTCCTCTCAATCCCAATCTAAGGCCTACATCGCATTGATCTCCTACTCAGCTATAGTAACAACAATCTATGGACCCCAAGGATGCACCTTGTGGGAGGAACACCCATACTCTACTCTACCCACCAAAACTCCTTGTCTCTCCCCAAAATACCTCAACACTTTCTTAGGGAGATACATATCAATAATGTGCCATGACTACATTATTCACCCAATCAGATACTGTTGCTGTCGACACCAAGGTAACTGGTTGCTGTCATCTATCCATAACTGGAAGGTCTTGTAATGTCTCCAAATGAAACTCACTAGTGTGTCTATGCCATGCCTCTAGTAGCCCACATCATGAAAATGTGTTTGAGTCAGTGCATCTGATATAAATAAGCATATGGTGTGATGCCCACTTCCTGCCGAACCACTGGTGGCTGAAACATTGTTGTGTTCCCATGCCCAAACTATCAACAAAGTCATCACACACCTCAAGCTATGGCCCTCTCTATAGAAAACATCATGTAATTGAAAAATATAGCATAGCCAATAGACATGGCCCACATGCATAGATTGTCTTGTGACGAACCATCGACCCCAACATCTCTTGCCAACCCACTGGGAAAGCATTACCCTTGTGATCGGGAATCATCACAGCTGCTATCAAAGTACATAATACATAGTTAAATTGGTCATATGTCTTTGCCAGGGTATCCCACCAGATCCTATATCCCTAGATCCTAAGCTCAACATCATCCTTAGTCTTGTAGTACTCATACAACACCTGAAGCCCTCGAGTGGGGTCATATAGTACCCACTAGTCACGAATGGGTAATCTTAAGATCCTATACACATCCTCTAGGGTTACTATCACCTCCCATGTCAAAAATTCAAAGTTGCTCATCTTTGAGTGCCACCACTCTACTAGTGATGTCAACATGCCCTCGTTTTCCCTAATAGTGGGCATATATGTCACATAGAATAAACCAAGCTCTAATAACACATCCTTCTTATCGTCGCCTAATTGGTCTCACAATTGGAACACATCTAGTCTGGACTCCTATGTGTAAATAGGTGGAAGACACACCTTAAATCATCAAGCAACCAATAACATCAATCTAAAACCTACATTCAACCTATCAAACCTAAATTGACAAGGTTAAACTTTCCTAGTATAGGGAAACTTTCAATCAGGCAATTACGTCACAGTTTTTATCCAATGCTTCTCATTAACTTATAATCATCCCACAACTACAAATACATCACATTCCTAATACATGTGTCACTTTGGCCCATGTATGCATCGTACCTAGTCACTTGCATCTTTCTCGACTGCATATGTGTCTTGAAAAGTCACTTGTGTTGCAAAATTTCATGTGTCACCCTACAAACACCCCTGCCCCTATCCTAATGCACTTGTGTCACACCAAGATGATTGCAATGAACCACTTATCAAATGCATCAAATGTGATGACAAATGCATCACATGTCATTCGATGCAATCATTTGATAAATTATTTCCTACACTAAATGCATGCAAAATGAAAAAATTAAACATGGGTATGTAGTACGTACCGAGGAAAGTGCTCCCTTAGGATGACGGTGTGTCCAAATTCAATATGCACAGTGGGAAGCCTTTGAAACTAGAGAAATTTTAGCTACCTAATCACTTTGTGCTCTGAAAACTTCCAAATTAGGAATGTGAAAATGACACTTTATTCAAATTCAAATTGCCATTTATAGGTTCAACCTTAGGGTTTTTGACCTACCTTGCCTCTAGTCATAGTTTTTTACTCCATTGGCCTCCAATTTTACCCTATTTTTTATCTTGATCCTCAATTTTGTATTCACCATCGAAGTCTTGCCCATCCCTTTGTCTCATTTGGACAATTTTCCAAATTTTTGAAAGTTTTGAAAATTTGTCAAATTTTTGAAAATTTGTCAAATTTTCCCGAGGGGGCATTACCTATACCCATCTTTCATTGGGCCATCCTAGAACACCTCTTGACTGAATTTCTTTGACACAACATGATGAACTACATTATGTGAAAGAGGGGAAAAATATAGACACTGAAAAATGTCCTAAGTCCATGAGTGTCATATTTCTTGGTCATCGTTGTTCGGTAATTCAATAATTTTAATTATTCAATTATGTTTGATCATATTCCTCTATTAATTAAATATTTTTTAATTATTTAATTAATTCACCTTCTAATCTGTATTCTATCCCGATCAATTAAAATTATTTAATTTTGTCACTAATTACCTCTTTTTTCCTCAATAATTAAATAAATCCTATTTATTTAATTATTTATCTTTCATAAATAGTAAGACAATAATAATTATTATTTGGCCTTTTATTCTTCTATAATTAAATAGTTGTTGAGATTATTTAATTATGTCTCATTCTTCTCATTTAAATAAATAATTCAAATCAATTATCCATGTCTATTTTTCCATTTAATTAAATTGATTAATTTAATTAAATCTCCTTTTTCATTTTCTCCCAATAAATTTTTTGAATAAATTATTTATTTTCCACTTGTCCCTTTCCTCCATTTTTGAATAAATAATTTAAAATAAATTATTTATGCACCTCTTCTGGTCAAAGATTCCCTATCATTTACCCCTTTCATAGCCTTCATTGTTGTCATAGCTGTCAGGTATCATACGTGTATGTATCATACATGTTGTAGACACCAAAATCTAGTCTAAGCCTATGACTTCAAATATTCTTCATAATTCATATTTCCATGGTCATGATTAAATACTGTCAATTATTTAATTATTCTCTAAAGTTCTTCATTTCTTCATTAGTTAAATAAACATAATTATTTAATTAATCCACCTTAACATTTATTTGTCTGTTAATTAAATAATTTTAATTATTCAATTAATTCACACTTTTCTTTATTCTATCTGATTAATTAAATAAACACTTTTTATTTAATTAAGTTACTAATTAACCTTATCCTTCTTGTAAATGAAATGAATTCTTTACTTATTTAATTATTCATTTAACCCCTTTATCACTTAAATAAATCTTATTTATTTAATTATTCTTCAAATATCAAGTCTAGAATTAAATAAATCATTTAATTCGTAAAAATCTTCTTTAGCTTATTCTTCTATATTTAGATAATTGTGTAAGTTATCTAAGTATTCACTCTGACTTGACTCGATACTTATTTAAATTGGTTGGTTAACTCCTAATTTAATGTTTGAGTTTCTTTTACAATTCTCGAGAGGAACAGATTTTAGCTAAAATCACATATTTTTAGAAATATAATGATTTAAGCCTTAAAAAGTTCCATTTTAAGGATTCCAATTGAAGAGGGTTTGATCAAATCACCTTAGATCAAACCCCCTTGGATAGAACCTTGCTAGTTTTAAGTCTAAATTGTCTCCTTTCACCTATCCATCACCTTTTGGGGATCAAATGAATTCATTTAAAATATATTTCAAATGATTATGGTATTCCTCAGAACAAGCTATCCAATGAATATAATTTTAATATGTTTTGGTTTTGTTATGTATTTGTTTTAAAGTTTTATTAAACATAGGTTTTTCATTGAAAATGAATTTCTTTGTTCTTCACATGTGGAAAAATAGAATATTATTAAAAATAAAAAATAAAAAATATGAGTGCACTAGATATTGAAGTCCTTGATCCAACAAAAAAAATAAAATAAAATTTTGACATATACAAAAAAGTTACACGTTATATCGTTGTGTCTGAATTGTAATTTGTTTGACTTTGAAACTTGATTAAGGAAAAAATATTCAATAAAAAACTATCTAACCAAGTGTAAGCACTAGATATCAGAGTTTCAAATCTAAATTTGAAAGAATTAGAATTTTATCCTTCATAGAAAAAAAGTTATGCATTATAATGTGCATCACTTTTTAAAAAATGTTGTTTTCTGAAAAAAATCAATTTTCGTGGGAGATGGAAAAGGAAGTGAAATTTGATTCCAAAAATTTTGAAAAAATATTTTAGAATCTACAGACAAAATTTGATGAGACTCTAGTTTGCACCATCTTCAAATTCCTCATGGTTTAGCCGCTATAGGTGCCCGAATGTGAAGATTTAGTTAAAAATAATAATTTCAGTGTCCAGTTAGGCCAAAAATTGTAAACCACTATTATGGGATCACCTTTTTCAAATAATCTCTTCATCATATCATTCAGTCATCTAGTTCAAACTTGTTTGCATGTAGATGTGTATTAATTAAATATCCTTATTTAATTAATTAAATCTTTTACGTGCATTCAAATAGAGTGTTGCTTTAATCCTATCTTTATCTTTTCCATGCAAAGAGTATTCTTCTATTTTTGAATACAAAACTCAAAGATTAAATCATTTATTTAATTTTTATTTCTATATCTAATTGGTATCACTCATGTCACTACTAACAGTTATCATAATTCATATCAAATCTTTTGATCTCAACCGCCTATCAATATTTAGATCTTGACCTGTCATTTGAATAATCAATTTTCTATAAATTGATCTATCTTTCATCATTTCAATCTCTCTCAAAATCTTCTGACTTTTGGAGCAATTATCTTAAATCTTTGATGTTTCATTATTATCACAATCCTTAGGTTATGCTTGCACATACTAAAAATCTAAGGGCAAGTACATTACAAAAAACAAAATGGAGAAGGACAACAGAGGTTATCCATGGAGTTACATCGATCTTTGGTGAGAGTATTTTATGTTTTAGCTTGTTTCCTTTGTTCTTTGTTGTTTGAATTTAGATTGCATTAGAGCATGATCACATTGAGTCTTTTCTTTTAACCTTTCATTGTATTTCCTGATGTTACATTTGGTGAACCCGACATGGACTACTCACCCTCTTGATTTAAATTCTTTGTTTGTAAGTTTTTGGTGATTTTTTATCTTGAAGGGTGTAGGTACTTTCTAAGAATCTTAAAAATCACACTTTTTGGAGTCATTTGAGGTCAAATAAATAGCATGGTTGTGTTTGGAAGGGTCGAAAAATGAAAATTCAGATATTATACTACATATTTTGGTTAAGTAGAACATTTTTTACAAGAAAAACACAATTTTTTCGTAGTTGTGAGCTAAAGTGACGTATTTGCAAGTTAAAGTGACACATTTGAGTTTATGTGATGCATTTTCAAGCTAGAATGACACATTTGAGTTTCTGTGATGCATTTGCAAGCCAGAAAGATGAATTTGATTTTTAGTGATGCATTTGCAAGCCATAATGACACAATTGACATTTTGAGCCACATATGATGAGTAAAGTGACACATCTGACAAAGTTCAATGTATTTGTGACTTATTGGACCAAAAATGACTAGTAAAATTCTGTGACGCATTTGTTGCTTTGAATGATGCATTTAACTAGTAAATTTTTATGTTCAAATTTTTAATTTACAACTTTCTTTCGTGTTTTTATTTTTGCTAATCTTTTGTTTTCAACACGTGTCTTGAGGATTTTATGAAGTTTTTGTAGATCGATAGTTTAAGACCAATATCAAAACTGCTATTGAATCTTTCTGCAAAATTCATGTCAAAGACCATAGTTAATTTTTGAAACAAATTGTTTGGTAGTGTAGCAAATCTTTCATTTGGGTTTAAAATTCACAAGTGTCTACTTTGTTTGGTGTGAAGGCACAATTTTGTTATTACCCTCACAATTTGGTATATTGAAGTATCCTTGCCCCTTGTGCATTCATGCGATCCTGGGTGTAAGAAAAATAGTTACTGACTCTAGAAATTGGGCTTGTCCTAGTGAGAAAGCGTACTCACCTCAGGATGACTTAGACCATTAGCACCCTAAACTAGAGGGACTTCTAGCTAGTATATAAAAGTGGATTCTTGGGGAAACCACAATGAATCACGCGTATGGTTCCAACGATATGGATCCAAAGGGATTCTCACCGCATGGATCATGCCCTACAAATGAAATACCCAAATTAAAAACCTTTGTTTGTAGTGTCAAAAATCCCTCTATTTACTAGTGCAGTAGGTCAAACCTATGAAGCCATCTCACATTGTTATAGTTCATGTGCAAAGATGAAAGTATGGCATGGGATATTCATGGTTACTATAGCTTGGATACCTCAAATGAAGTGTTGAGTCATGGAGGGGAACCAATGAGGTCAAGCTACTAATCATCTACCTTGAATAAGTGTAGTTGGGAAACCAAGTGAGAACTTAGTAAATATTGTCCTACACAGCCTATGATGTGCTTGTTTGTTGTCAAATTAAATGTTCTTTGAGTACAAAATCAAAATGAAAACACATTGTCTTATGATTTTCTTTTTTTTCCAAAACTTGATCATGAAATAGAGTTAGTTTTATATCATAATTCATTAGAAAAGCACAACTATCAATAGAGTCACAACTGTTCACCAGAGAGTTACAATTGTCTCTTAGAGTCACATCTGTGCAACTTTGAGTCACATTTGTTCAACTTTGAGTCACATCTATCAGTATAGCTCTCATATGTTAAAACTTGAGTTGCATCTGTCAGAAAAAATCACATTTGTTTAGTCTTACACCATATCTGATAACTTAGTCACATCTATCACAAACCCTATTATTGGAAGACCACAATTGATACCTTTTGTGATGCATCTGACTAGGTGAGTCGCATCTGTAGTCTAGAATGATGCATTTTCCCCTATCACATAAACAACCTTCTTTACCAATATAGTCACAGTTTAGTAAACCTGCATTTGAATAGTCTCGAGTCACAATTGCTATTTCAAGTCACGTATGTGGTAAACAAAGTTGCACCTATCTAATACAAGAGTCTAAAATTATGAGAAACCCGCAACTGATAAACAAGACCACATCTGTCAAATTCTACAATGTATCTGCCTAACTACTAGAAAACCATAATTCGGTCACAGTCTAGTCAACACAGTCATACCAGTCTTTGACCTTTCTTTTCACAGTAGTCCTTAAACAAAAACTTGAAATGATTTGCTCATTTTGCATCCTTTGAGTATCCTTTAGTCATAACTATAGTAATCCTAATTTTGAGTTTTAGTTTCATCTTAGAGTACATATTATCTTTAGATCAAAATTTAGGAAAGTAACTTTTACAAACTTTAGAATAGGTCCACTTTATATACTTTGGAAAATTCATAGTTTCAAAAAAATCTATCATTGAACCTAGTCTCGTCATCATATCTTTTGTCCTACAGTGAGTTCTCTCAGTTCATTAGTCTAGTTAGGGAGCTCACCTTATCTTTGATCCTAGTCCTACATAGGTTCCTTGACATAACTAAATTGACACCTTGGTTAGACTTTAGGTAGTTGGTAACCTCATCTCAGGTTCGCAAAATTGATTACCTTAGAAGATTTCTTAGACTTTGCATATTTAGATATTGTCATCCTATACTAGTGTCATCTTAGACATACCTTATTCACATAGAAAATACCAAAAACATAGTTGGATACATTTCTTATTTGCATCCATAAAATACAAAAAATATAAACTAGATTCATACTATCCATAGATGTAGTTTTGCATTCCTTGTATATTGAGCTTATCTTACATGGTTGAAACTAGGTCTAAGAGAAAAGAGAAAAGATTTAAAACCCAAATGAATTCATCAATCCATTCTCATTGAGACCTCATAGGGCTTTGTTGGACAAATTCACCACTAGAGACACTCAAGGACACATTAGAGCAGAGGAAATAGAGGTTGATGCACAAGACCTTGAGTTTTCCCCTTTTGTAGATGAGTACCTAGCAAATGATTGTCAATGATACTTAGCCAAATTGCTAACTAAAGGTGCTACCTTAGCTACAGGATTTGATATTAGCACCTTACAACCTCAACCTACACAAGGGACAAACACAACAACTATTAGTACCACTATACCTTAGGTAAATATAGCCATACATTCTAGTATACCTACACCAAGTACAATAATCCATACATCTCCATTTGGTATATCTGGCATGACACCAAGTTTTAATTTCACTATAGGGTCATCATCGTCCACTCCCTTCGGTCCTCTTGTTGGGAACAAAAGATCTAAAATGTTAGCTCCTACACCAAGTGTCAGTGTCACTAGTACCATACCACAGATAATAGCTATACCTAGTGTTCATGTTGCTAGTACTATACCACAGACTATACAGACATGAGGCATACCCTCTTTCCAATATGCCAGTCAAAACTCATTTTCACAAACTCTGAATTAGAATCCATTCTCATAGATTCCAAGTCAAAACCCATTTTCACAAATTCTGAATCAGAATCCATTATCATAGATTCCAAGTCAAAACCCATTCACACAAATTATGAATCAAAACCCATTTACACAAATTATGAATCAAAACAAATTCACCAACATTTTGAATCCAAATCCACTTCACATACTAACATTCAATCAAAACCCATCATGAGACCTTGGATTTTAGAATACATACATAGATCCGCATAATCCACCCAACACATCGTTAACTCAAGTCGACATCCTGTAGACACAAATGCAGACACTCCAAACACTAATGGACAACATGGTTGTTTCAACTAAGATATCCTTTTCAGCAAAAGATCTGTGTCCCTTTCCCTTTCATAAATCATTGTACATGATACCTTTCCCTCATGGGTATGTCATACCAAATCTTCCCAAGTACAATGGAAAACACAATCTGATAGAACATATAAGGGAATTTTTGATCATGTGCATTGATGTGGCTTATGACCCCACTTATCTTATGAGACTATTTCCAAGAAGTGTTGTAGGAATTGCACTTAAGTGGTTTTTTGGTCTAGAATATGGAATAAAATCATGGGGCGAACTGGCTAAAAAATTCATGGAGCAATTCTCCTTTAACATAGGCCATGAGATTAATATAACAACCTTGTGTTACACACCCAAAGACAAAGGAGAAACTTTCATTACTTTCTTCCAGAGATGGAGGACTATAGCCAGCCGGTGTCTCATCGAGATACCTAAAAAGAAAAAAGTTACTATGTTCCAATAAAACCTCAATCCAAAATTGAGAGGTAACTTAAGGGTACATTTTTGCACATCCTTTACGGAACTAGTCGAAAAGGGCATCATCATAGAAAAATACATCATTGAAAAAGGAGAACTTAGGACATAGACACCCAACAAAAATCCAACTGGGCAAAACACCCCCAATGACAAAAAAATATTTTGGTCTCGGAAAAAAAATGTTACCAATGATGGGGTAGTTGATGCTAAAACTTTATAAGCAAGACCGATCATTACACTATGAGGACATAACTCCTCTGCCAACATGCTTAACATTTTCAATCAACCTACCAACAATGTCCAAAATACTCAATGTCTGCAACAATAGAGGAGGTTTCAAAAACATGAGTTCACTCCCTTAGGGGAACCCATTGAGTCAGTATTCAAACAACTGTTGCAACACAATCTTATATAGCTTCAAGAGCCAAGACAATATGATCCAAGACAATTTAAACTAGTTTGGTGGGATGACAATTCCTTTTGTGATTTCCATAGAACTAAGGGACATAACTTACAAAATTGTCGACAACTGAAAAATATCATATAGGATCTTGTCGAGAAGAGAATTATTGAAGTTAGCGGATAAAAATAACACTCATCAAACACTAATCACAAAGTCTTTTATATTCCACTACATGACCATGGAAAAGGAAATGTCCCTAGTTCGAGTAAAAAGGCCAATATGTTGGCCAACTCTACTAATATCAAGCATGATTATAATAGTGGAAAAATCATACATCATCTTCACGTCGCCAATGAGAATATCAATACCATTACCATAAATACAACTCCTAAGTGTGCTGTCAACACTTATTGGACTAAGATCACTATCCAAGGCTCTCCATCACATTAGACACCATATACTTCCAAGTTTCAGTATAACTTACTCAATCAATTGGGGAAGACCTCGACCCAAATATCCATCTTGGAACTATTATGTATCCCTCCTGAGCATTGATCTATTTTATACAAAGCTTTACAAAACACCACTGTCCCTAATGATCTCGATGTCAATAATTTCTAGAAAATGGTAGGATACTTGAACAATAATATCATGCCACATTCTCCGAACAAGACTATGCAACTGCAAAGAAAAATCATAACAACCCTTTACATCTTGAAGTCCTTGTTGACGACACCAAAGTTAGACAAGTTTTAGTAGACGGAGGAGAAGGGTTAAATCTATGCTCTTTAAAACTAATTAATGCATTAGGTTTCTCGGAAGCATGTGTAGAAACAACCAAAAGTATTGTCATTAAGGCTTATAATGATGAATGAAAATTAAAGGGGGTGGTAACACTTCCTATCATAATTGGTCATATAGTAATGGAGATAAAATTATAGGTCTTGGATCTTACCCTTCCCTACAACCTTCTACTAAGTAGACCCTGGATTCATGCCATGAAGGCATTCCCTTCCACATATCATCAATGTCTCAAATTCCCTTACAATGGCACTGAAATAACAATAGATGGTGACCTAGATCCATTCCAATATTGCACCACTCTAAAAGAGATACCCTAATGTCAAGTGCCAGTAAATCAAGAGGCTTCATCATCCAATTCGTCTCACTATGTCGATCCATCCACTCTCACTAGAACATCAACTTCGCCATCATTTCCTTCCACTCCTAGGGTCGAGATCCAACACAAGGGTTGCGTAGAATATTACATGAATATATCTTATTGTGTTAGTTACTTGATTTCTCCTAAATCATATGGTTTACCTACACTAGATAGGAGATGGTATGTGGTCATGATACACATTCCTCACACAACAACTTTTAGTAAATGGGTAGAATTAAGCAAGGAAGCTATAAATTCAAAAGATGTCACCTCTTGGTGGTATAGAGAGGACCCTGAAGAACCTCCTTCACTTTCTCACATTCCTACATATCAATATGGAAAAGGTTTTACAATCATGCAAAGAAAGGGTTATAATGGATGTAGTGGTTTAGGCTTACATAAATATGGGAGGGGGTATGTGTAGGATGATCATGGAAAAAATAGGCCCTTAAGTGGTAAAAAAATCAGAAAAATCAGAGTTAGACAAATTGGCTTAAAAATTTGAATAAGTTATCTATATTATTTCAAAAATATGTAACAATAGAATCTATAGAAAATTGAATTTAGTTTCTAAACTACTATGTTTTTAATAGAAAAATAAATTTATCTGGTGAAAATTTGAAATTTCAATGCAGCAATACTTAAATTTCGGGAAAAAATAAGAAGTAGGTGTGTCGACCACCCTAACCACAATAAAATGATAATATTTTTTATAAAATTTTAGATATAACTAGAGGACTCATGTCCCAATGTGATGCATATTTTTTGTAATTTTTTTCAAATAAATAATTAATTATGATTTTTATTACAACTTTTAAAAAATATAAAAACTCATATCTGACCACCTTAACTTGGTCAAAACTTCATGAAATTCTATTTTTCTTTTTTTAATCCTATAGTATGCGAAGCATCGAATGCGACGCATGTTTTGGATTCAAAAAATGTAATACCATTTGAAAGCTATACACGTTTTTCAATCAATATATTGATCAGGACATTAGTCATAATTTGAATAGAAAATGAATAATAATTACTTATTAAATTCAAAGTAAAGCATAATTTATTTTGGTGGAAATATGAGAATTTCCTTTAAAACCCTTTTTCATTTCATCAATTTTGCGTAAAAAAAATTGTTAGCCACATACCCATCATATTGCCACTTTTTGGTCCATCATGATCCTACACATACCCGAGGATTGAACCAATCTTTTTTTCTTAGTGGTTGAAAGGCTTAGGGCTTGGGTTTCAACTGATTCAGACCGGTGTTCCTAGTACCATATCACCTTTACTCAAGGAAGTAAGTGCTTTAGAGGATATCGAGACATCCGATGAAACATTTGACCAAACCTATTGTGACTCCCCTAAATCAAATGAATATGAGTGGGATTCTCTATCATTCACATCAGCCATGGACCTTGATAAACTTTTTGGAGAACTTGACTTAATGTTGAAATCGTCACCAAATCCATTGAATTTTTGTCCACCAATGAATATGACAAAAGATGAATGGTTTAAACATTACTATTTGGAATCTCTTGACCCTACCTCTTGGCAACTTGATACATCCATTTCAGATAACCAAACCTTGGCATTAGTCCCACCTCAAAATCCACCTAGATCTAAGCAAAAGAGCAAAAAGGACTTGGTACAAAACTTTTGTGACTATATGAACAACTCAATCCTTACCTTGAATCCTTTGAACTTTAACAACTCTGATGATGGAATGCCCTTAGTTTATCCTCAAATCATTGATTGGGACCAACAAGACACACCCGTATTAGACATTTTTTAGAACGACAAAGAAATTGTTGAGTTCCTGGTACTAAGAGAAGGCATACCTAGTGGTGATCACAAGGCTGGTTTTACCATTGAATTTGAAAACAAAGCATATTTTGGGGAATATGTTCAACCCTCCAGTCACAAAAATGAGAAAAAAGAATAAAAAAGATAAAAAAAGACAAGTCTCTAGGTGAAAACTAAAAGGTGCCTCTAGATAGTGAAAAATAAAAAATAAACGATGCATCTGAAGGCGAAAACCTCTTTGAGGCACCTAAAGATGGGAGTTTGAACATTCTCCCCTTAGAATAGGAAAATTCACCCATTCTAGTTGAAGAATCAGTGGAAGTCAACATAGGTACATAAGAGAATCCCTAACTGGTATATTTTGTAGCATCATTGACAAAAGAAGAGCATCCAGAATTCTACAACTTCTTTACACAAAGATAGATAAAATTTTCCTGGTCATATGTAGACATGCTTGGGTTGGATCCTAAACTTTTTCTACATCAGTCACCTTTGCAACCAGGGGTAAAACAAGGGAAACAAAAATTGAGGAAAATGCACCCATAGATTGCTTTACTAGTCAAGGGAGAACTCAAGAAACTATTAGATGTTGGTTTTATTAGATCAATCAACTATAAATATTGGATTTCCAATCTTGTACTAGTCACTAAACCAATAGGGGGCATCTACATCTACACAAATTTCAAATATATTAATAAGGCTTACCCTAAGGATGACTTACCTCTACCTAACATTGACATGATAGTAGACATGACAATAGGATATGAGATGTTGTCCCTTATGGATGGATTTTCATGGTATAATCAGATCAGTATTACAACTGAAGACCAACCTAAAAAAACTTTCACATGTCCTTGGGGAACATATTGCTAGAATGTTATGCCCTTCAAACTAAAGAACACTAGAGCAACCTATCAGTGTGTCATGACCACTATTTTCCACAACCTTGTACACACGCTTATGGAGGATTATGTTGATGACCTTATTGCTAAATCAAAGACAAGGGAAGATCATTTACAGGTTTTAGACAAGATATTTCAAAGGATAGAAATTTATAAAGTGTGACTAAATCCGAAGAAATGTGTGTTTGGAGTGAAATTAGGAAAGCTTTTAGGGTATATCATTTCTAGACAAGGCATTGAAGTGGATCCAACCAAGGTAAAAGTAATCATAAACATGCCTCCACCAACTAATCTCAGTCAACTAAGGACATTACAAGGGAGACTGCAATCCATCAGAATATTTATAGTGCAGTTAGCAGATAAGACACATCCCTTTCAACATTTACTTAAGAAAGGGGTACCCTTTGCATGGACAGTTAGGTGCCAAGAGGCTTTTCAACTGATCAAAGAATATCTACTCACACCACTAGTCTTAATGCCACTTGTTGAGGGATGACCATTGATTCTCTATATTTCAGCAACCCATTCATCACTTGGATCATTACTTTTACAAAATGATGATGAAGGTCATGAAAGGGAAGTATAATACATTAGTCAAACTTTGGTAGGTTATAAGCTCAACTATAGTACCACTAAATGTGCTTGTCTTGCAGTAGTATTTGCTACTCAAAAGCTAAGGAACTATATGCTAAACCATCAGACAATGCTAATTGCCAAGATAGATCCTCTAAAATATCTTCTAAGAAAAGCATCATTAATAGGGAAACTGGCCAAATGGGTTATGATACTTAGTGAGTATGATATCTAGTTTTTAACGAGAAAGGTTATTAAGGGACAAGTAATTGCTGATCAGTTAGCCAACACACTAATACAACCAGATCACCCATTAGTTGTAGACTTTCCTGATGAGTTTATATTCATAGTTGACACAAAAAAAACATGGAAACTATACTTTGATGGCTCTCATACAAACCATGGCTCAGGGGCTAGTATATTATTTATCACACCATAGGGTTATTCTATCCCTAAATCATTTAGGATTTCCTTTCCATGTACCAACAACATAGCAGGATATGAAGCTCTAGTGATAGGGTTACGCATGGCAGTCAAGTGGAAAATTAAGAAGCTATAGGTATATGGTGATTCTCAACTGGTAATTAGATAGGTAAATGAGAATTATAAGACTAAGGATGAGAAACTTGCTCCATACAAACACATGGTAGATAGTTTTAAGGAGTACTTTGACAATGTCAAATTTCATTAGATACCTAGAGTTCTAAATAGGGTAGTAAATGCTATGGCGACTATTGCATCACTTCTAGGTTCTACATTCCTACCAATGTGCCTGAGTTCAAGTTCTTGGTAGAGCAAATTTTGGTCCCTACCTATGATATCCTAGATTCTGAGATGGTATCTAATATTGTTGGTCCTGGTTCCCCTTGGTACAAATATATCTATGACTACCTTCATGCCAAAATCATACCCGCTGGCCTTTCAAATAACCAACATAGGACATTCCTTCGTAAGTAAGCCAAATACACCATCGTCGGAGACACCCTATATAGACATGCCTTAGATAATACCCTACTGAGATGTTTTGATTCTAAAGAAGCACAAGCAACCTTGTATGGGGTATGTGAGGGTATATGTGGTTCCCATTCTAGCGGTCCTACCTTAGCTAAAAATATTTTGAGAGTGGGCTACTATTGGCCTACCATGGAAAAAGATTCATATATCTTTGTAAAGAAATGCCACCAATGTCAGATACATGGAGAATTGATACATGCACCAGCATAGGAGTTCCATCCCATAACGTCACCATGGCCCTTTTCCCAATGGGGACTTGACCTCATAGGTAAGATCCATCCCACATCATCCAATGGTGACAAGTTCATCATTACGACCACCGAGTATTTTACGGAGTGGATTGAGGATATTCCCATGACATACATCATCAACCCACAAATCTCTAAGTTTATCCTAAGCTATATCATCTATCGGTATGGTGTTCCTCAATCCATAATCATAGATAATGGTCGTCCTTTCAAGAACCAAGAAGTTTGACATCTTTGTGAAGAATTCCATATTCAACATCATTTTTCAACCCAATACTACCCACAAGGTAATGGCCAAGCAAAGGCATCTAACCAAACTATCATTAGAATCCTCAAAAAGGATGTCAATGATGTTGGCTGCGATTGGCATTAACAAATTAATCCTACCTTATGGGCTTACCACACAAGTGTATGTACTCCCACTAGTGCTACTCCATATTTACTAGTATTTGGTTCTACAACGATTTTTCCTATTGAGGTTGAGATTCCTTCCCTAAGGGTATCCTTGAAAGGGAACATTGATGATGAAGAGTACCGAATATGAAGGCTACATGAATTAAAATTCCTAGATGAGTGAAGAAAAAAAGCACTGGACCATCTTCAAGCATATCAGAATCACCTTTGTCGTAACTATAATAGTAAGGTCTTGAATAGAAAATTTGACATTGGTGACCTAGTATTAACAGAGAACCCAAAGAATCAAGCAGAAAGAGAGAAACAAGGAAAGTTTGAAACTAACTGGCTAGGACCTTTCATGATTACAAAAGCCTTTAGATCAGGAGCATATCAAATCTCTACTCCTGAAGGGGAACCATTTTCCTCGCCAATCAATGGTCTTCATTTGAAGAAGTTCTATGCATAGCTTCTGAGAGCCTTGTCTTAAATATCAAAAATACAAAAAAATAAAAAAATAAAAAAAATCATTAGCTAGGTGAAAACCTAGAAAACAGGCGTCTTGGTAACATAAAAAATGTAGAAAATCCAGAAAATAATAAAGAGAAATAATTCATCGAATAGTAAAAACCACTTCGGTGATGCTTTGGATAAGTACCATGGTGAAAACCTGGCAAACAAGCGCCATGTGTAGTTGACTCTAACTCCTTTGTCTACTATTATTCTAATCTGACTTCCCTATACATAGTCCACATCCTTGTACGTAGTCCACATCCTTGTACATACTATTTATCCATGTACATATCTTTCCCATCCATTGCGTGTACATACCTTTCATAATAAATGTTGGTCCTTCCCATAACTTGAAACGATTGACATCGACTGCATTTCATATCCCCCATGTTATCCTATCCATAATCTATTAGTCTTATAATCATCTGGGGGAAAACAGTTGACTTGTGTCATATCTAGTTCTTACATTGGTTGTCCTAAAAAAAATCCAAAAACATCACAAAATGTCATGCAGAAATCCAAAAAAACATTACCAAACTTCAAAAAGACCAAAAATCATAACATGTCAAAAATCCAAAAATAGAGTCAAAGTTAGTCACACTTGTCAATCTTTGGCATTTGTTGAACTATGTTGCCTCTACGACTGGACATAGGCAAGGCCATCTACAAATGTACCTCTGAGGCATTAGGTCAATTTGTATAAAATCATGATTCAATCCATATGTCTATATGACAAGGTCATTGGCCGTAGGTCGTTGCATGTATAACATAGGCAAGGCCATCAATCAATTAGCCCTCGAGGCTGTACTAAGTCTGTCCATTAGGGTTTTTCACATGCACTACCATGCACATCTGTTATCTTCATACAAATCAAGCTTATTATTTTCATTCTTGTCGATCAAAGTCTAGTCGAACTACGAGGTATCTACATGTATAACATAGGCAAGGACATTAATTGATGAGCTCCTGAGGCCACACTAGGTTAGTCCTTTAGGGTTAATCATCACACAGTCAATTGTCAACACATAATATCAAGTCATGCATCAATCTAGTGAACAAGTCAGTAATGTCTCTAAGTCAAATCAAACAAATTTCCAAAGCAACAATCAAAACAAATCACCTTATATCTACTATAGGATGTGTCCTTGCTTACAAGAGATAGTATCAAAATAATCAACTTATGTCTTATACATGATGAGTCCTTCTTGAATATAGACACAGTCAAACAATCAACATAGCCTTACACAAGTTATCACATCAATGGCATTAGACTCAATGTCTTATACGTTACGTGTCTTTATGAAACCAAGCTTTTGTCATGCCTTATATAGATAGTCATAACATCAAAACTAGACTTACAGTCTTGTTAGATATGTGTCTTTCTCTAAACCAGGCTCAATCAATCAATCATCTTATCAATCAAAACAATCAAACAAACAAATATTTTACTAGCTTTTGACTTTATGGCTTATTTATCTTATCATTTCATTTGACTTTTTGATGGGAATTATGTTACTAGCTTTCTCAAGGATGTCCCATGAAGGATTTAGAGAAGCAACAATGTATCACAATTCTATTTTCTTTGAATTTTTTCTATGGATTATCTTTTATTTTATGCTTGGAATCATGTTACTAGCTTTCTCAAGGATGTCCCATGAAGGATTTAGAGAAGCAACAATGTATTATAATTCTATTTTCTTTGACTGTTGTCTACCAATTTTCTTTTGAATCTGATTTCGAGTCATGTTACTACTTTCCTCAAGGATGTCCCATGAAGGATTTAGAGGAGCGATGACATCTCATGACCCATCCTTTATTTTTTTTGTTGTCTATGGTTTGTCTTGACAAAAAAACTAGGGCAATTGTGCCCTTAGTATGAGTTATGACAATCCTTGTCTGTGACTGTCTATTGTTAGCATTTGGATGACCTTGCACACCTTGATCTATGTCATCATTTTTTTTCTCCATTTGTATTAGTCCCACCCAATGAGGATAAAGTGAAATTCCTTTAGTGATACAATGAAACATCGAAGATTGCTAATACTAACATCCATCACATTTGTTTTATTATTTTTTAATCTTTCTTTCTGCATTAACAGTTCTTCTTACTTGCATTATGATGGAGTCCTGTGAGACACAAAAATATAAATCATCTTGTATATACATTTATGTTAGAAATATCATTTCAAAATCATACATCATCAATCATACATAAATCTTGCATTTGAAAAATACAAACATATAGGCATTTATCATATATAGGACATCATTTCATAATAGACATTAATCATCATAAATTACATATCATAAGCATTACATGTATATAACAAATGTAAATACATGCATCACATTACATCCATCATCAAATGCATAGCATCACATGTAGAAGGAAATTGTACATATTACATCATATTGCATCTTATAATCATAAATTGCATACATAACATCCATTGACATCATAGATATTAATACATACATAAACACATAGAATCAACATCACATCATAAGCTGCATAAACACATCATAAAGTAGATATGATCATCTATCACATAGGCATCTCATATAGGCATAACATGTATAAATACGCAATTGCATAATCAATAAATAGAACTGCATATCAGGAGAATCACCGCCAAAATCATATATATATATATATATATATATATATATATATATATATATCGCTCAAAAGTGTCACATCACAATGTCATAATGTATCAATAAATATGGAAGCTTCCAAGCTATATGATCATAATACAATGTCTCAGTACATATCAAGAAATGTCCCTATCTGGAACTACCACGACTATCACGACTAGAGTGTGTGGATGAATGATGCCAAGATCCTAATGACCTATGTCCTGAATGTGGCCTATCATATGGACTAGATCTAGGAGGCCCCATGAAACCATTTGTAGTCACTATCCTAGTGTGGTTCTTGATCTGAGACCTACAACTAGGGTATGTGCAGGATCATCATAGAAAAAATAGGCCCTTAAGTGGCAAAAAAATTAGAAAAATCAGAGTTAGGTAACTTGACGTAAAATTTGAATAAGTTATCTACATTATTTCAAAAATATGTAACAATAGAATCTATAGAAAATTGAATGCATTTTCTAAACTACTAGGTTTATTTAAAAAAAAAAAACTATTTGGTGAAAATTTGAAATTTCAATGTAGTTGTACTTAAATTTCAGGGAAAAATTAAGAAGTAGGTGTCTGTCTGACCACCCTAACCACAATAAAATGATAATATTTTTTTATGAGATTTTAGAAATAAGTAGAGGACTCATGTCTGGATGTGATGCATATTTTTTTGTATTTTTTCCCTAGTAAATAATTAATTATGAATTTTTTATTACAACTTTAAAAAAATATAAAAACTCGTATGTCTGACAACTTTAACTTGGTCAAAACATCATGAAATTCAATTTTTCTTTTTTTAATCCTATAGTATGCTAAGCATAGAATGTGATGCATTTTATGGATCACAAAAATGTGATACTGTTTGAAAGCTATAGATGGTTTTCAATCAGCTTATCAATCAGGACTTTAGTCATAATTCAAATAGAAAATGAATAATAATTATTTATTAAATTCAAAGTAAAGCATAATTTATATTGGTGGAAAGTTGAGAATCTCCTTTAAAAACCCTTTTCATTTCATCAATTTTAGGTAAAAAAAAGTTGTCAGCCACATACCCTACAAATACCCATTATATTGCAACTTTTTGGCCCATCATGATCCTACACATAATTGCTACATGCCTATGAGAAACTGTGAGCATGTCTCTCTGGAGGAATCTCTACCTCATACAAATCTCTATAATAAGAAGCCCTCTAAACAAATCTGACTAACTCTTTTGCAAATGCCTATGCCAACCCAGTGCATAGAGCTCTAATCTCATAAAAATATTGCTGAGTCTCTTGTCTTAGAGCTATAGCCTGGTCTTTGTCAATGTAAGCCATGTCTCTCTCCATCCATAGGGCATCTCACTCGGACATCAAAACCCTCATCTACTCTTCCAACGATGCAAGCTGATTATAAAGTATAACAGTTTCTAGATCAATAGTCCTTGTTTCATCCTTTCAAACCCTCTCCAAACCATCATCATCATCCTCCAACTCCTCCAAAATACTATCCTGGACCTCACACTCTTGATCATCCTCCTCCTCATCATGATCATGATATACACCAAGCAAACCAAGGGCGTCAATCTCAGCATCCTCTCTTCCCACCTCTGTCTTTGCATGCTCCTCTAGAATGTCCTCCTCTGCGGCATACTTCTCCCCAACAACTCCAACATGAACCTCATCTCTATCAATCTGAACATCCACCTCTTCCTCACCTCCACCAATATCTAGCATATGCACATCCTTTCCCTCTAGGACCACCTCCCAGATGGGTGACAAAGGTGGACCTTGTCTCCTCCATCCATGCCTCCCTCTCCCACCACCCCACCAACCACCTCCATGACCATCTCCATCATCACCATGACCACTACCACCTCTTTGACCTTGACCTCTGCCACACCTACCATCCAGTCCTATCCCTTGTTGCTCTATCGACGCATCTTGATTTGGGTTTGGAATCGGCCTGTGAATGGCCCACCACTAATCATATGCCTCAGTGGTACATGGATCTACCAAACCATCTCTCTACCCCCAATGCAATGGCTGAAATGCATCAATATCTTCCTCAGTAGTGGCCACTAGTATCTTGGCACCCCACAATGTGATCTCTTGAGAAGATCTCGTAAACTTGGCTTGTCCTCTAGGCTCATCCTAAACATCTCTAAACTAACACATAACACAATCTAGAAAATGTATCTCTATAATATGCATATGTGAAATAGTCTTCCCAATCAAATACTATGTCTGATGGAAATATGTCATATGATCATCCTCATCTGACCACTTGAGACAACCCAAGTATGGTCTCCATGTAAACTATACCATGGTATCAATATCATGTCTAAAGAATCTAGTATCTCCAACATGGTGTTGAGTATTAGCCCCTGCATAACAGAAGGCACAGGGTGCTCCATGCTATACATCAACTATAATTGGTAGACAAAAAAAAACTATGTGTTCCCACACCCATACCATTAGGAGCGTGGTAACACAACTCATAGATTGTTTCTCTCGGTAGGCTATATCATGCAAATGAAAATACAACATAGCTAGGAGACAAGGGCCCCAACCATAAACCACCCGACGCTTTAACATACCTACCAGCATCTCTCCCCATCCCATTGGAAATCTGTCACCTCACTGGTCAGGAAGAACTATGCCACCTATCAGTCTACACAAAAGATAGTCTAACTACCTATACCTTTGTGCTAGGAAGTATCAGAATCCTATAGTCATCCTCTAAAGTAGTTGTAGCCTCTCTAGTAGGCCGATGAAATGAAGAAGTCTCTAAGTGCCACCGCTCACATAACACCATCAGTAGCCCCCAATTCTCCCAAATAATAGGCATGTCTGTCACATGGAAGAGACCCAAATGCCATAAAAATTGCCTCTTCGTGCTCTGCAAACTATCAGGGAAGTGAAAATTCAATGGTCTCAACTCTCACATATAAATAGGGTCCAAAACAACTTGCAATGACATTATACATGCCTCATGTCAGAATCAATCACGTATCCTAGTGCAAAATGAAAAAATCACATTCTAGTCAAATGTGTCATTCTTTTTCAAATGCGTTACAAAAAATCAAATGCATCATTTTAATGTGAAAATTCATAAAATGTCACATGCATCATTTTACATCACAACTGTGTGTAGAAATAATAAATGTATGTAACAATCAAATGTGCCTCTTTACATCTACACATTACAAACATCCAAATGTGTTGATTAAATACAAATGCATCACTACAGTTTCAAATGCATTAAAAATTAAACATAATTGTTTAATCAAAATTTAAATGTGGTGCTATGTATCATATGCGTCGAAAGAGAAAACAAATGCGTTGCATTTAAAAAAATCTGCAATAAACCATAAATGTAAATTACACATGTGTGATTCTGTATGCAAATGCATCGATTGCACATTCACATGTGGCGATTCAAAAAAGTAATGCATGACAAAATTGCAATTAAACACATCAAAAAGTGCGAAAATCAAAAATTCAAAATTCAGTGACCGAGTACATACTGGGGGGTCTGTGTCAGCAGGCAGCCTGAACATCTAGATCTTGTATGCCCAATGATGGGTGTGTGGAACAAGAGACATCTTCGCTGAAGGTCCAAAGGACAATCTCAAATTTCAAAGCTATGTGGGTAAAAATGAATTGATTTTAACCCCTTTTTTCTATTTATATCTAGGGTTTTGGTGGCATTTCTTCTAACTAGTTGCATAAAATTCCAAATTCAATTGATCCTACCCATCCCTAACAACTCCGAATTCATTTCCATCAACTCTACTACATTTCTGGCTATCAAATTGACTAATCGAGACTATTTTCAAATTCTTTGAAATTTCTTGAAAATTTGTCAATTTTCTCGAGGGGGCATGTATGTTCACCTGCTTTACACCGGGGCTTGACTGGGGCGTATTTTTGATCAATTTTCTTTGACACAATGCTGAAACAACATTGTATCAAAGAAGGGAAAATGTAGACACCGAAATCTGGTCTAAGCCAGTGACTTAAAATATTCTTCATAATACATATTTCTATGGTCATGATTAAACAATGTCAATTATTTAATTATTCTCTAAAGTTCTTCATTTCTTCATTAGTTAAATAAACTTAATTATTTAATTAATCCACCTTAACATTTATTCTTCTATTAATTAAATAATCTTAATTATTTAATTAATTCACAATTTTCTTTATTCTATTTGATTAATTAAATAAACATTTTTTATTTAATTAAGTTACTAATTAACCTTATCCTTCTTGCAAATTAAATAAATTCTTATTTAATTTACCCTTTACCATATGTCAACTATAATTAAATAAATTCTTTACTTATTTAATTATTCATTTAACCCCTTTATCACTTAATTAAGTAAATCTTATTTATTTAATTATTCTTCAAATATCAAATCTTGAATTAAACAAATTATTTAATTTGTAAAAATCTACTTTAACTCATTTTGCTATATTTAGATAATTGTGTAAGTTATCTAAGTATTCACTGTGACTTGACTCAAGATCTATTTAAATTGGTCAGTTAACTCCTAATTTAATGTATAAGTTGCTTTCTCGAGTAATCTCTTCGTCATATCATTCAGTCATCTAGTTTTAACTCATTTGCGTGTACAACATATTAATTAAATATCTTTATTTAATTAAATAAATCTTGTGTGTGCATTCGAATAGAGCATTGCTTTAATCCTATCTTTATATTTTCCATGGAAAGACTATTCTTCTATTTTTGAATACTAAACTTGAAGATTAAATCATTTATTTAATCTTTATTTCTATTTCTAATTGGTATCACTCATGTCACTACTAACAGTTATCATAATGCATGTTGAATATTTTGATCTCAAGCATCCATCTATCCTTTGATCCTAACCTATCATTCAAATGATTAATTTTTTGTAAATTGAACTATCTTTCATCATTTCAATCTCTTCAGAAATATTGGGACTTTTGGAGCAATTATCTTAAATCTTCGATGTTTCATTATTATCACAATCCTTAGGCTATGCTTGCACGTACTGAAAATCTCAGGTCAAGTACATTATATAAAATGAAATGGAGAAGGACAACATAGGTTATCCATAGAGTTACATCGATCTTTAGTGAGATTTTTTTATGTTTTATCTTGTTAGCTTTCTTCTTTGTTGTTTGAATTTAGATTGCATTAGAGCTTGATCGCATTGAGTGTTTTCTTTTAACCTTTCATTGTATATCCTGATGTTACACTTGTCATAATCCTTCTAGGAATGGCATATTCTTGGTGCATCAATTTTCAACTGTTGATCTTAGGCATCTTTCTAAAATTTTGATCTTGGCCATCCATTTCATAACTTCCCTCTAATCAATTCTCATCCATCTATCTTGGAATCTTTCTAGAGGATCAATCTCGGTTGTCCAATTGAATTGTTGTCTATAAAATTAACCTTCCTCTCCCATTGTCAACTTAATAGCCTTTAATCTCCAACTTTCTTGCTTATTATTTGCAAGTACTTGCAAAATTTTACTACAAAATCTGAGGGCAAAGAATGCATAAGAAGAACTTGAGAGACAAGAGAAGTAATCAACCATAATGGGGAGTGTTTCATTTACTTGCTTCTAGTTTATTTCTCCATGTTATTTGTGTTCTCTTGATTAGGTGTGGTTAATAGTCTAGAAGTGTTGGTTGTCACTTGTTCTAGGCTAGGAACTCTGAAACCCCATATTACATAGTTTATAGGTGATATTTTTTTCTTTTTTATTAGGTTCCTCCTTGATCTTGAGAATGTCTAGGTGGCAAGTTGTTTTGTTGCCTATGAGAGCTTGTTATAATGCTTTCAAAGGATGATACAAAGACATTACAGTAGACGAGCATATATTGGGCCAATCTCATGCCACCTATGAGATAGCATGATGCCATGCTTATGGCATTAGCTAAGAGATGGGATAAGAAATACTTGCACCTTTCATGTACCCACCAGTGAGATGTCCATTACTCTCGAGGATGTGCATCAAATTCTTTGGCTTCGTCTCTGAGGTGAGATTGTACACTTTACAGAGGATTGATCTTATCAGGAGATGAGGGTAGAGATTCAGTATTGCCTCGGCTGTCTGGTTAGGGAGAGGATTGTGGGGCCACATATTAAGCTGAGGTGGTTGTAGACACATAAAAATGACCTAGGCTTGCAAGCTCTATTTTTTCCATATTCTTCCTAGCATAATTGAGATATTTGATTATGTCCTATTGTCCATTTTCAACTATTAATTAAATAATTCACAATTATTTAATTAATTTATGTAGTTATTCTTGTCAATTATTTAAATAAATTAATTTTATTTATTTATTTAAATATGTCACTAATTGTCTAATGTCCTTCCATAATTAAATAAATTCTAAAATTTATTTATGTTGGTCCATTAATTCTTCTTCATTGTTTAAATAAATAAATTTCATTTATTTATTTAAATACACCAGTAATTTCTAAATTCTTCTCATAATTAAATAAATTCTTTAATTTATTTAATTATTATCCACCTTGGCATTTTCCCAATTTTAAATAAAATTATTTATTTAAAATGGTCACACTTTCTCTCTTTTAGTATATAATTCAAATTAATTATTTATTGTCACATGGTGCCACCTTTTGAATTAAATTAATTTTTAATTCAAAATAGCAATTTTCTTCCATAAATGAAGTAATTTCTAAAATTATTTGATTTTCTAACTCTCTCTTCTTCCATGCCATGCTTATCTCCTTGTCACATGCATTTTCAACCCTTGATTTGATTTTCTCAAATCGAGTCTTGTCCACTCATTTCAAATTTACCCTAATGTTTCCCTGACCCTAATTGTGTCTTGTCACATTAAATATTGTCCATTGATTCTAGGGAATTTGTCAATTTTAATCTTGGCCATTCACCCAAAATTGCATTTCCTATAAAATGGAAATTTTGGTCTCATTTGTACATCTCTTATGCTCGTGACTTCATACATTTTCACATTTTGGGATTTCAGGCATACTTTAGTCTTGCTTACTAGTTGCATATTTGCATAAGTGTAACATTTTTTATCAAATCCTTGAACATTTGCTTAGGTCTTGGCATAGTCATAGGTTGCTCAAACAAAATCTTAGGGAAAACTACATATTGCAACAAATAGAGAAGGTGCAATGGAGGTCAATCATGGAGTTTGAAGACACTAGGTAATATCTTTCTTTGTTTTAATGTTATTTCCTTTGTAATTCATTATTTACTTTGGGTTTTTATTTATTTATGTTGTAATATGCTAACCTAAATACTTCCCATAGTTATATTAGTGAACCCGACACAAAACACATCTTTTTGTAGATTTTTGTATGACCTTTTTGCATTTTTGCAAGTATATGTACAACGAACCAAATTTGTAGATTCTAGAACTGCAATTGCTATGTCGTGATGCATTCAGCCATCAAAACGATGCATCCTCATATTTGAGCCACATTTTCTAGCTTGAGAGATGCATTTTCTCTGACATGATGCATTAGCCAACCTGGATGACACATTTGAAGACCAAGACGCCTTTGTTGCATAGAATGACACATCTTCCTGATAAATTCTAGCTTCATCCCTAAGAAGCATTTTCTCTACAGAGTGACACATTCATCTAGTAAAATTTATTTTTGGGTTTTTTTCCAGAATTTTCCAAATTTCTCGTTTCAAGTTAGTAGTTTAGAGTAGCAAAGTTGGGTTACTAATTTTCTGTTGTAGCATGTGGAATAGAATTTTTGTGGGTCCAAGACATCTTTTTAGACTACTAACAAGTGATTTTGTAGGTTTAATTTTGCAAGGGTGTTATTTTTGAAACTACTTGCCTTTGTTTTGGATTAGAAAACACTTTCATTAGTTCTTTAAAAAGAAAATTTTCTTGTCTCACTTAGATTTAATTAGGAAGTTAAGGAACTTTGCTTGATTGTGCTTGAAGGTGGTAGGTGATTATGCTCTCACCTTGTGCAAACTAGGTGATAAAAAAGCCAAACCCATCTATTTTATGTTTTTGAACCTTAGAGGGGCCTGCCTCGAATGAGGGGATGACTCCAACCAGTTTTTTGCTCTGGCCAGTATATAAAAGGATGAGTCTAAATTGTTAAGCCCTCATGGTATGTAGGCCTTAGTTGTGTAGTGCCATTTGAAAATGGGTACCTACCTTCTCCTTTAAAGGTATAAGAGCCCCTAGTAGATTGGTTAAAGCCTTAAGTGGATTGCTAAACACTCACGAGGTGACATGTCCCTGAGTATTGACTAGAACACTTTTGTGTAGTGCCCAAAATCCCATTTATTTAATAGTGCAACAACGGTCATTGGGAAGGCATCCACATTCTCACAATTCTTAGTAGAGGTGATTAACTTTCCATGGGAGATTTATGGGGGCTAGAAGCTTGGTTGATCTAAGAAGTGAGTGTATTGTAAGGGGGACCCTGTGTGGCCAAGCTTCTAGATTCATCTGCTAAGAATAAGTGTAGTTGGGGAAACCTGTGTGGAATCTAGCAAATATAGTCCTTGCCTAACCTAGGGTTGTACTTATTTTCATTGTGCATGTTAGAAAAAATATTTTGTTTTCCAAGTGTTTTCTGAAACATTCAGCAAAACAAACACCTTTCATAGACCTAGAAACAGTCATTCAACTTGAAATAAATGTGAAATTTTGTCAAAATTGTAAACAAGCAAGACTTATTCTTCCTGCAACACATTTTCTCCAATACATTCGATGTCCTGCACTGCACTTGACACTTTATGTAAGCTTTGATAAGCCACATTTGCTACTCTTGGTGACGTACTTGCCTATACCGCACCACATTTGATTTACAAAACACTACAATTGCTTTTTTGAGCCACATTTCTTATCCATAGCATTGCATTCACTAAAATTGTGACACATTTGGTAGAGTGAAATGCATATGTGACCTAAAATGATGCATTTTCCTTGCAAAAACAAAAACACTGTTATAGTCCAAAACCTGAGATCAAACTTGTCCAATCTACTGTCAAACATCTTTTTCTAGCAGGCTTAGTTAAAAAAAAAAAACCAAGAAAATTTCACAAATCTTCCATTATTTGCATACTTTAGCTTGAATTTCCCATAGGCCCAAACTTGTAGAATTTTTAGTTGCATCCTTAGAGTCCATCTTCTTCATTTTTAGCCATAAACCCATATTTAGTTCTTCATTTCATTTGCATATTTTACAACAGTGCAACATACCATAGGGTATGTGCAAGATCATGATGGGCCAATAAGTGGTGATGTGTAAGTGATATGATGGCCCATGTGGCTGACGACTTTTTTTTACCAAAATTTGATGAAACGAAAAGGGTTTTTAAAGGAGATTCTCAACTTTCCACAAATATAAATTATGCTTTACTTTGAATTTAATAAATAATTATTATTCATTTTCTATTTGAATTATGGCTAAAGTCCCGATTGATGGGCCAATTGAAAAACATCTATAACTTTCAAATGGTGTCACATTTTTTGAATCTAAAACATGCATCACATTATATGCTTTGCATACTATAGGATTAAAAATAAAATTGAATTTTATGAAGTTTTGACCAAGTTAAGGTGGTCAAACATACAAGTTTTTATGTTTTTCAAAAATCGTAATAAAAAATTCATAATTAATTATTTACTTGGAAAAAAACTACAAAAAAATATGCATCACATCAACAAATGAGCCTTCTACATATATCTAAAATCCTATTAAAAAATATTAAAATTTTATTATGGTTAAGGTGGTCAGAAAGACACCTACTTCTATTTTTTTCCCTGAAATTTAAGTACTACTGCATTGAAATTTCAAATTTTCACCAAATAGATTTATTTTTAAAAAAAATAAACCTAGTGGTTTAGAAACTACATTCAATTTGCTACAAATTCTATTCTTACATATTTTTGAAATAATATAGATAACTTATTCAAATTTTTATGTTAGGTTGCCTAACTCTATTTTTTCTAATTTTTTTGCCACTTATGGGCCTATTTTTTCCATGATGATCCTGCACATACCCCATACTTTGCAAAATCATTTCCTTCAAGAGTGGTTTTTCATTGGATTTAGTCAACTTTATTTCCTTTAGTAATTTTTGTGAGACTTTCCAACTCAAAAGTCTAGTTAGGAAACCTCACTTTGTCATCTTGTTATTTAGTCATACCAAGTCCTTTGATGACCCAAATTGAGACATAGATAAAGCTTAGGGTGCTTGAGTAACCTTCTTACAAATCACTTAGACCTTTTCATTTGCATACCATAGAACATTCAAAGTTATCTCAGTCCTTACTTTGCATATACCTTATTCCCAAAAATCCAAAAAATAATAGTCCTCATTATCCTTTACCATTTGTCATTTCCTTTAAACAACATTGTCATATTGCATCTCTTATTATCAAAAACCCAAAAAATTATTTCCATTAGCATTGCTTATTCAAAAAAATCCAAAAACATAGTTTTCATTTTCATCCTTCTTCCTAATTTGAGCAATTCCTTATGTGGTTGAGACTAGGCTAAAAAGAAAAAGAAGATAAATTACTAATTGTGGACAAGACACCAACACTTATATCTTTTCCAATGACATGAATCAAAACATGAACCAAGACACATTCTTTATCAATCCATTCAGCAATATGAACATGCCATCTTCTTCATGAAACCCCTTCAAATTATTCATACATAGAGATGAAAATGTAAATGTATTTGTGGAAGATTTAGAAGCTACTGCACACAAAATCGTAATGTAGGCTGCTTCGTGGAAAATTTTGTCTTACATGATCCACAAAGATATATATCCATGCTCTTGGACAAAGGGGCTAAATTTCCACGTGGATTTGACTTTAACACTCTAAGGGAAGCATCAACTGATCACAATTCCAACAACAACAATACAAACAATGCTTCCTACAATAGTTAACCTCAAAACAATGCAAACAATACCTTTGTTGTTGCCAACTAACAAGTTTCCACAATCACTATCAATGCTAGCTCTAATGACACATCCAATTAAAATGCTTCTAGCACAATTAATGCAACATCCATTGGAGGGACACAAACTATGTCACAAGCTATGTCACAATCAATTCCTACTATGTGAACAATATCCTCACAATTAATTGGAGCTACCTTTAGATCCTCATCAATGGGGGAAAGCTCTTCAAACCCCATATTTGGAGCTTCATCTAGTGCCATGGGAACACCATCATCAAATCCTTTTATTGGGTCTTTGAATAATGCCTTTGGAACAAATTCATTCAATCCCTTTGGGGGAAGTAAATGGCGAATTTCCATTCAGGATCACAACCAAATGTCAATACATCATCACAACTTAACACCAATACTCACATCCCTCAAAGGAAAAACACCAACATTCCCCATGGAAAATTCTACCAATTTAGACAAGGCAATCAGATGACATAGAATATGACTTTGTTTGGGCACCAAAATATTCAAGGTCAACACATCCTATATATATCAACTAATATGATGGGAGGGCACATTCCTACATATGCATCATACATCTACACCCATCAAAACATCCCTAATCAAAACTTCCAATACCAACAACACTCATGTCATACACCTCACAACAACACATCCCACAACAATATCAAAACGCATCTTCACAACAAATGGGAACTCATGGGATACCCATCATTGGACCATGTGTGATGCATCAAACAATAATATAATTGATGCTTTGACAACTCAAGTGGTAAACTTACAAAAAAAAATAGAGACCATGCAAGTTTCCAATAAAAATCCACACATGTCATATTAGTTATGTCCATATCATTTTCACACAACTCTACACATGCCACCATTCCCTCTTGAGTACATTGAGCCAAACTTCACTAAATACATAGGCAAGACAAACCCTCTTGAACACATTTGAGAATTCACAACCAATTGCGTGGATATTTCCTATGAACATACTTACTTGATGAGACTCTTCCCTAAGAGTATTTTATGCCCCACACTTGAATGGTTTTCCACTTTAAAAAAAGGAATAAAATCATGGGACAAACTTGCAGACAAATTTGTGCGAAACTATGCCTATAACATTGACACAAATGTCTCCATTACCAACCTATGCACACTTACACAAGAAAAGATTGGTCAGAATTTTATTCCATTCTTTCAACAATGGAGCATCTTAGCTATTCATTACCATATTGACATACTTGAGAAAGAAAAAGTTGACATGTTTGTCCAAACTCTCCTAGGCCCATTCAAATATGGCTTGCAAGTCCACTGCTGCACAACCTTCACAGACTTAGTTGAAAAGGGTGTCTGACTTGAGAAGGCCCTTATTGCTAAAGGAAAACTAAAATATGGCCCTAAGAACATGAACAAAAACCCACCTACAAACAAGAATAAATATTGGGTCAAGAACAAACACATTACCAATGATGGTGTTATTGATGCCAAGGTAGTAAACACAATGGGTCATGTACTTACTCTTAAAGTAGCTCCACCACAAAATACACAAATGACCACACAAACACCTACTGCTAATTCCTTTCAAAATAGTCATAATAATCAAAACAGTCAAAACCAAGGGCAATCATGACAGGCTAGGTAATTCCTAAAGAGATGCACATATACCCCCATGGGTGAACCAATCAAAAACATCCTTAAAAGGCTCCTTCAAAATGGTATCATCACATTAGAGGACCCTAAGAAATATGACCTAAGACAATTTAAGCCATCATGGTGGGATGACAATGCTTTTTGTTAGTATCACCATACTAAAGGGCATAAAACCTCTTCTTTTCAACAATTAAGAAACCTGGTACAAGACCTCAATGAAAATCACACAATTGAAATGTGTGGACAATAATTTACATCAAATGCATACCATAGTATTCACAAAAACCCACTACAGGACCATGGTTTGAATAATCCTTCTATGTTAGGTCCTAAGACCAATAATAATCATGCCAACTATACCTGCACCACCTTTGACTATTCTGGTGGATCCATTATAAATCATGTTTGAGTTATTGATGAATATGTCAATACCATTACTATCAAGAGAGAACCTATATGTAATGTCACTACTCATGGCAGAAAAGTCACTATAGCTAGTCTTCCTCCCCCTAGGAATCCAAAAATCATGATACCTAGTCCATCTGCCAAACAGTCACAATCGGGTTCATCCACTAAATTGTCACAACCTAAGGGATAGTTCAACACTTTTGATGAACTATGAAAAATACCTACTCAAATCTCTATACTTTTGTTGTTAAACATTTCTCCTACGCATAAGGCCATAATTGAAAAAACTTTACAAGATTCTTCTATCTCTCATGACATTGATGTCAACTAGCTTGAAGCCATGGTAGGATACTTAACCACTCCCCATCACATAAAATTTTCAGACCAAGACTACACGTCACCAAAATACAATCATAACAATGCATTACACATTAGTTTTTTTATCCATAAGCATAAGGTCAGATGAGTTTTAGTAGATGGTGGAGCAGGGCTGAACATATGCTCCCTAAAACTGGTTAAGGATCTAGGATTCTCTGATGCTTGCATAGATACTACAAAGAGCATTGTTATAAAGGTGTATGATGATGAAGAACGTTCCTTTCAAGGTGTTATTAGTCTTCCTATCAGAGTTAGGCTGGTCATTGTGGATATGACATGTCAAGTCCAAGATCTTGAGTTACCTTATAACATCTTGCTTGGTTGAGCTTGGATCCATGCCCTCAAAGTTATTCCATCCAACTACCACCAATGCCTGAAGTTTCATTTTGACAACACAAAAATCACCATATATGGAGACCCCGATCTCTTCCAGTATTGTACAAATCTAAGGGATATTTTGGAACATCAAGTTCCCATTAATCAAGAATCTTCAACCTCATCTTCCTCCAAATTCATCAATCCATCCATGCTTTCCAAACAATCCATGTCCACTCCTTCAACTTCGACCACACCATCTCCCTCCATTTTGAAGGATGATCCCATTGTCAATATCTAGGACCAACGATTTGGAGAGTATAAATTGAACATGATGGCCTACTACATCACCAAAATACCCAAGTCTCCTAAGGCCTATGGTCGACCCTATTTTAGAATGGAGCCTAAAGGAATCTTCAAAGTTCCTCCAACACATTTTTATAAAATGGAGTGACATGAACAAGGAAGACATTGAATACTTATCAAGTTGGATCTACAAAGACCCAAAAGATCCATCCTCATTACCAGTATGGATATATGGCAAAAGCTAAGATATAATGATGGAAAAAGGCTACAACATAACTAGTGGCCTTGGTAAAAATAAAATTGGAATGTGAGAACCTATAATCCTTTCATGAAGACCTAAGTATCTTGGGTTAGGCCATGGGCTACCTGAAAAATGATGATCGACATACCAATGAATTTTTGGGTGATAGCATGAATGCTTCAGAAAGTGTCAAGACTATTGAGGAATCCCTTACTAAAACTGACTCCCATGAATAGGAATTTGGCTTCCAACAATCCCTGAGTGACTGTTGCCTTGATGAGTTGTTCCTTGAACCTAGAGAACCTACATTCGAAGATTTTTTTTTGAAAATGTTTAAAATTGATCTAGCGCAAAATAATGAAAACCCCAAAATTTGAAGGGAACAAGAACATTGGGATAGACTCCTTTTCGAAGGAACAATGACAAGTATAGATTATCTTCTAATCCCATTGAACATAATACCGACATACCTATTGTACCATCTGATAGTAATGATCATCATTTGGATCCATCTCAATCACCACAAGACACTACCGACCCCAATGCCAGTCCATTTGTCCCTTATTTTGACAATGATTACGAATCAAGTGAAGGAGAATATTGGATAAAATCTGGGAGTTGGATGATGGTAATTTAATCTTTAAGTCCTTTGAATCCATTAGCATGCTTTCTGCATCCTCTCCACCATTCACCAATACTAATGATGGTATCTCCTTGGTCTACCCACAACTAATTGATTGGGACAAATGAGCCTCGCCAGTTATGGACATATTTTAGAATGATGAGGCCATTGTATAATTCATGGGACTGCGTTAGGGCATACCAAGTGGAGACCACAAGGCTATATTTTCTATTGACCTAGATTGTGTAGCCTATTTCTGGGAGATTTTTTCATCCTCTAGTCACAAAATTAAAAATAAAAATAAAACAAAAAATGACACGTCTTTAGGAATAAATCAAAAGAAAACTTCCAACGATAAAAAGGTAAAAATAAAGGAAATATCTATGGGTGAAAAAATCTTTGAGGCACCCAAGTATGGAGGACTATACTTTCTCCCTATGACTTGGGAAAAATACACAATGATCATAGAATACACTATGTAAGTCAACATGGCTACAATTGAAGATCCCAAAATTTTCCTCTTTGCAACATCTTTGAAAGAGGAAGATAAACCTAAATTTCACAAATTATTTTCAGATTGTAAGATTGACTTTGCATGGTCAGATGTTGATATGCCCTAGTTGGATCCAGAACTAGTCTTGCACCATTTTCCAATACTTATAGATGCCAACCCAGTAAAAAAAAGTTGCACAAGATGCACCCAAAAATTGCCTTGTTGGTCAAAGTGCAACTCAAGAAATTGCTAGATGTGGGATTCATATGGTCAATAGACTATACTTAATGGATTTAAAATCTTGTATGAGTCACAAAGTGAAACAGTCAAATCCACATCTGCATAGACTTTCATGACTTGAAAAAAGCATCTCCAAATGATGAATTTCCATTACCAAACATAGACATCATAGTTGACTGTACATCAGGATATGAGATGTTGTCCCTCATGGATAGTTTCTCGGGTTATAATTAGATTGAAATTTCCCTTGAAGATTAGCATACAACATCATTCACATGTCCTTTGGGGTACATAATATTGGAACACCATCCATTTTGGTCTCGAGAATGCAGGCACCACATATAAGAGATCCATGAAAACAATATTCCATGACATGATGCAAAAACTAATTGACACATTAAGACATTACATGTTGAATCACAGGGTACATTTATTGGCAAAGATCAATCCCCTAAAATATCTCTTAAGTCATGCAACATTGATAAGACACTTGGAAAAGTGGGTAATGATATGAAGTGAGTATGGCATTCAATATGTGGAATGAAAGGCTATAAAGCGACAAGTGATAGTAGATAAATTGGAAAATGCACCTATATAAGGTGATCACCCATTGGTGGTAGACTTTCTTGATGAGGCCATATTTAACATAGAGCCTACATCACCATGAAATATTTATTTGGATGGGCCTCATGCTAGTCAATGGCTCGAGAGAAGGAGTAATATTTATCACACCACAAGGAGATTCCATTTTGAAGTCATTTTGTATCGCCTTTCCATGTAAAAATAATATTATAGAATATGAGACACTTATCATAGGACTCAAAATGGCCATAAAATGGAAAATAAAAAATGCATGTCCTTATAGATTCTCAGTCGGTCATAAACCAAGTCAATGATGACTATGACACCAAGGATGAGAAGTTAATTCCCTATAAATGAATGGTGGACAATTTTCAGTCATACTTCCACATGCTTTCTTTTGAACAGATTCCTAGGGCACAAAACAAGGTAGAAAATGCAATGGCTACAAGTGGGTCTCTCCTAGGAATTCCAAGCAATGTGCCTCAATTTGAGTTTTTGGTTGAACAACTTTTGGTCCCTGTGTATGACACTCTAGAGATAGAGATGGTTTGTGAGCTTGTTGGTCCCAACTCACCATCAAATATCAAAACATTTATTACTATCTCTAGTCCTAGACCCTTGCCCCCAACCTATCCAACAACCAACAAAATTCCTTTATCTGTAAGGCCACCTGATACACCATCGTTAGTGACACCCTATACTCTTGTAGCTTTGACAATACAGTTATTCAATGTTTTGACACTGAAAAAGCACAAAAAACCTTACGCGAGGTACATGAGGGTATATGTGAATCTCATTCGAGTTGTCCTACTTTAGCTAAAAAGATCACGAGACATGGGTATTACTAGCTAACTTGATTTTGTTAGAACATGTCGCCAATGTTAGATACATAATGATTTAATTCATGCACCAGCATAAGAACTTTGACCGATTACCTCTCCTCGCCCCCTCACGTAATGGTGACTCGACCTCATCAAAAAAATCCATCCTACCTCTTCCAATGACTACAAATTCATTATCACCACCACTGAGTACTTCACTAAGTGGATCGAAGCCATCCCCCTCACATACATAATTGGCAAACAAATTTTCAAATTTATCCTCAATTATATCATCTACCACTATGGTGTTGCACAATCCATCATCACAAACATCAATCATCCTTTGAAGAATCAAGATGTCTATGAGTTGTGTGAACGCTTTTGTGACATCCAACATCATTTCTCTATGCCATACTACCCACAAGAAAATAGTCAAGATGAGGCGTCCAATAAGACAATCATCAAAATTCTTAAGAAGATAGTCAATGACACTGGTCATGACTAGCACATCCAACTTAACCCTACTTTGTGGGATTATTGCACTAGCCTTTGCATGCCTATAGGATCCACCCCATTTTCCTTGGTCTTTTGAGCTGAAGCCATCCTGCCCATCGAAGTTGAAATTTCATCCTTAAGATTCTCCATGAAGGGCTTGATCGATGATGAAGAGTATAGAAAATCATGACTACATCAATTGGAAATGTTAGAGGAACACAAACACAATGCCTTAAATCATTTACAGGCATATTAGAATCATCTTTGTGGTAGTTACAACAAGAGGGTTATGGTCAATTTTTTTGACATTGGTGACTTGGTCCTCAAGAAAAATCCTAAGAATCAATTTGATAGAGAAAAACTTGGCAAGGTTGAGCCCAATTGGCTAGCACCTTACATCATCACATCCTCTTTTGGTTATGGAGTATATTAGCTAGCCACTCTAGATAGTGAGCAACTGATAGAGCCTATCAATAATCTACATACTTGAAAGTTTTATGCATAACATCAAAGAGTTGGGCTAAAAACCATTAAAAATACCAAAAAAAATGAAAAATATACAAAATCATCACCCTGATGAAAACATGGCAACCAAGCGTCTTAGTGAGACCAAAAAAATGAAAAAATGACAAAAATAGTAAAGAGAAATAATTTTTTCAATAGTGAAAACCTAGTAAATAGGTGCTTTGGATAAGCACCATGGTGAAAACCTGGTAAACAGGTGCCATTTGTAGTCGATTTTGCTTTGCCATCTACTATCACTCTACCTGCCTTAGTCCATAATAAATACACACTTTTTTGGATATCATCATTACACCCATTGCAAAACCATGCCATTCCTTTCATGGTTGATAATGGTTGACATCAAGTCTTGCATACCATCCACCCATCACCCCTAGCACGTCCTTTTTGCATCCTTCAAAACTTGCCTAGTCTCAGACCTAACTAGGGGAAATGTTTTATCATCTGACTAATTTGGGTATCTCAAAAAGACCTAAAAATAATAAAATGTCTTGAAAAAATACCTAAAAATCCTAAAATGTTAAATGTCCTAAAAAATACTAAAAAGATATTAAAAAAACCATCCTAAAGAAATGCAAAAAATCAAAATATGGAAAAAACACAAAAAACAACCAAATAACAATTCAAAAATCCCCAAAAAAGAGTAAAAGTCAATCAATCCATGTCGTTGTCAAACTATGTTGTCTCTATGCATTTGGTATGAAGGAAAGGCTCATCCTTGGGCCCTTGAGACATTAGGTTAGTCCTTTTAGGTTTGGAAAAATAAAATCATGACTCAATCTTTGGTCATGAAGACAAAGTCATTGGTCGTGTCGAACTATGAGGTCTCTAAGTGTATGACGTAGGCAAGGCCATCAATCGATGAGCCCCCAAGGCTGCACTAGGTCGGTCCATTAGGGTTCATGACACTACACTAGCACACATGTTAATAGTCAATTCTTTCAACACAAGACAAATTTGTCCAAACAAATCAAACTCAGGTAAAACTAGTCAAACCATCAATTTTTGGTTATTCTTCGAATGTGTCCTTATGAAGGATCATCCTTGTCATTTACTTATACCTTAGGATGTGTCCTTCCTAGGTATTGATCATTGTCATTTGGAATTTTTGAGGGATTCTCTTGGCCTTTGAAGATCGATCCTCTCAACATCGACAATCATTCAGGATGTGTCCTTCCTGAATTTGGCATCATCAAACTTGGCATCTTGACATCGAAACACTTGAAATTTAGACACACTTGGGAAACATTATCCTGGCATTTTGTCCTTTGATCATTCATCATTCTACTAGTTTCTCAAGGATGTCTTTACAACAAGATTTAGAGAAGCAGCGACATATCATGATGATTGGCTTGTCTTTTTTTTTTTTTCAAACAGTCATGTTGCTAGTTCCTCAAGGATTTCCTAGCAACAAGATTTAGAGGAGCAATGACACATCATGACTTGTCTTTACTTATTTCTTATCTTTCTTATGATTGTTGTTGATTGTGACAAAAATAATCAAGAAATCATGCCTTAAGTATGAGTCATTGTCATCCTTGTTTGTGACTACTTGTTTCATGTGATGGTGCGAACTTGTGCAACATCAATCTATGTCATATCATGGTGTTTGTTGGCCATTACAATAATCTGCCTAATGATGTTTAAGAGCAACAATTATTAGTCCTATGGTAATATGTTGAAGGATTTCATCCCCGTACTAACATTCATCTCCTTTATTCTTGTCATTTCATCTTGTACGTCTCTTGATGATATCCTGTGACATACAAAAATATAATTGCATACATATAGGAATTGTGTTAAATTATTACACATTCACATGTTTCATTTACATCATTAGCATACATATATCATTTTCATTCATCAATTTTCATTCACATAACATGTAAAGTGCATACATCATCCATATCATTAAAGCACATACATCACATCATAAGACATCACGTATTGCATTGTCCATTAATGCATCCATAATCATAAACATAACATTCATCACAATTACAACATTATGCATCCATATAGAACATTATAATCATGATATAATCGTCACATCACATCAACATGGAATATAAGCATAAAATAACCATCAAAATTCATCATCATAACCATGATCGTAAAAGAATATATCATAGACAATAAACACATAATGCATCATCATACAACATATAGCATATAGGTCACATCAAAACACTATCATATATAACCTTAAAAATCTGGTCACAGGATAGAGTCACGAGATATCCCAAAAATAGAGCTCGTAGGATCGATGATCAAAATATAAAGTGTCATAACATAATGTTGATAACATGATGTCAAGATACAATTTCAAATTTCCCTAAGCTGAACTCTCCTCATCCCCTCGAGGAGAAGACTAAGGTGACTGGTGCTTGGTGATAGGAACTTATACTAATGGCATAGTGGACATGGCGGCATAAGTCTATGAGGTTACTACAACATTAGTTTGAGAGGCAGATGGATCTATAACTAGAGGCTTATTGTACTCTAATCTGTGCTCTAACCCAAATGACCCATGACTGTGGCTTGATTGGTGGCTAGAGAAATTCCTATGAGAGTGATGAGAGAGATGACCTAATGAGTTCCCTGAGGATGTAGATCCACCCATACTACTCTGACTATGACTACCATGTGCACGACTACTACTCCCTAATCCCGTCGTTGTCCTACTCTGTGACCTAGATAATCTAGGTTGTCTCTAATTGGCTAACACTACTCTCTCATACAACATCCTGTACTAACCTCTACTAGCACTAGCCCTAGCTAGCTCCATGGAAACATCTCCAAATGGCCCTATAACCATCTGTGCAAACTAAGTGTGCCAGCTCTCTATCTCTCATCGTCGGATCTCCACCTAATATCTCTCAACTGGTGTAACCTCTAGCTCTACCCATAAAGCTTTGATCTTTGTTGTGGCCTCATCTAGTCTTTGTAGTATATTGGCTAGATGTTGATCTATTGTGGCATCTCATGGAAATTGTGGCACCTTGAATATATCTAGCTCCCCATCTATCATCCTCTCTCAGAGTTTCCTCTTTACCTCATCCATATTCTTATATCCATCGATGTCTAACTCCTCATCATCACACACATCCTCCTCACCCCCAATGGCCTCCTCCTCTTTGCCAATATCTAGTGCCTCCTCCCTCAACACCTTCACCTCTGTCTATCTCTCTCCCTCCTGCTTGACCTCCAATTCCTCCATCTCTCCCTTCTGCCTGATCTCCATCTCCATCTCTACCTCTTGCCTCCCCTCCACTGCTTGTTGCTCCTCCTCTCTCTCCTCCTCCTTGTCCACCTTGGGGATCACCTCTAGTGGTACCCTCTCAAGACACTATTTGACTCTCCTTGCCTACCTCCCTTCGTCTCCTCTTCTCCTCCTCTTCCTACCTTCACTACCATCTCCTCCATCATCTACTCCTCCATCTCCACCACCTCTACCTCCATCTCCTCTCCCCCAATCTCCTTGGACTTTTTTTCTACCTCTCACCCTACCTCTCCATCCTCCTTTTTGCACCTTTACTATAACTAATCGGTGGTCAATCGGTGCTAGGCCATTTTGATCTATCAATGCTTATGGCCTATGTGTTTGCCACCACAAATCAAAATCTGTAGTCATCCTTAGATCCAAATAAACTCAACTCCTAGCCCATGGTTGTGCCATCAATCCATCTATCTGCTTCTCAGCAAATGGTACTGATATGGCAGGACCCCATGCAGGCTCTGGCAATGATCTAGCATACTCTACAGTCCCCATAGGCACACCTTGTTGCTCCCCAAACTGACGTAGTACCCACTAGGGTAGGTACATCTCAATGATGAGCTATGACTGTATAATGCAGCCAATCATATATCAAAACTACCAAAAAAATTCCAAATGATGTCCCTCTCTGGGCCACTGTGCACAATCCCTATACGGGGGTGATCCCACAAAGCTGATTTACAATTTTTGGGAGATTCTATTTATTGTTGAAATCACATATTTTGAGAAAATATAATGATTTAAGCCTTCCAAATTTTCATTTCAAGCTTTCTAATTGAAGAGGGTTTGATCAAACTACCTTAGAACAAAGCACCTTATACAAAATCCTGCTAGTTTTAAACCATACCTATAACAGAGTCTCCTTTACACCTATCAAAATGCTGATAAAAAACCACTTTTGATTTACCATTTTTGGTATCAAATGAATTCATTTAAAATTTATTTTTTGTATATATGTATTCCTTATTATAAGCTTCACAAAAAGTATAATTTTAAATAATTTAATTTTATTATTATATTTATTTTTATTTCTTGTGAATGTAGGATTTTCACCAAAAATCAAGATTTTTTGTTTTGCACATGTGGAAAAATTGAACATTATCAAAAATAAAATTTGAAAAATATGAGTGCACTAGATATTGAAGTCCTTGATCCAAAATAAAAAGAAAAATTGAATTTCGATACATACAAAAATATTTATGTGTTATACAATCCACCTATGTCTGAATTGTATTTGGTTTGACTTTGAAACTTGATTAAGGAAAAAAAATTCAATAAAACACTATGAAACCAATTGGAAGCAGTAGATATCATAGCTAAAAATGTAAATTAGAAAGAGTTATAATTTTATCTTTCATGGAAAAAAAGTTGTGTTATTTGGTGATCGTCACTCCTTCAAAATGGTGTTTACTCAAAAAATTAGTTTTCGAAGGAGATGGAAAAAGAAGTGCAATATGATTCCAATTTTTTTTGAAAAAATATACTTAGAATCTATAGATAAAATGACACAAATAACTAGTTTGCTTCATCTTCAAATTCTTCATGGTTTAGCTACTATAGGTGCCCAAAAGTGAAGATTTAGTTAGAAAAAATCAGTTTAGTGTCCAGTTTGGCCAAAAACTGTAAACTGGTATTGTGGGATCACCCATGGCCTCTAGAAAAATGAAGGCTATGTGCAGATTATGATGGGCTAAAAAGTGGTAATATGATGGGTATGTTTAGGGTATGTGGCTAAGAACTTTTTTTTAATCCAAAATTGATGAAATGAAAATTAGGGTTTGCTTTGAATTTAATAAATAATTATTATTCATTTTCTATTTGACTTATGACTAAAGTCTTGAATGATAGGATGATTCAAAAACTTCTATAGCTTTCAAATGGTATCACATTTTTTGAATCCGAAACATGTGTCACATTCTATGCTTTGCATACTATAGGATTAAAAAAAAAAAAAAATTATGAAGTTTTGACCAAGTTAAGGTGGTTAGACATAGAAGTTTTTATATTTTTTAAAAATTTTAATAAAAAAATTCATAATTAATTATTTACTTGGAAAAAATAACAAAAAGCAATGCATCACATTAGGACCTGAGTCCCTACTTATATCTAATATCTTATAAAAAAAATATTATCATTTTATTGTGGTTAGGGTGGTCAGGCAGACACCTAAATCTTCTTTTTTCCTTGAAATTTAAGTGCTACTACATTGAAATTTCAACTTTTCACCAAATAGATTTAGAAAAAAAAAAAACTTAATAGTTTAGAAACTACATTCAATATGCTAGAGATTCTATTCTTACATATTTTTTAAATAATATAGATAACTTATTCAAAATTTTACATCAAGTTGCCTAACTCTAATTTTTCTAAATTTTATCACCAATTAAGGGTTTGTTTTTTCCATGATGATCCTGCATATACCTTGAAGTCATAGTGTCCATGTGATGCTGCCAGAATCGAGTCTCTCTGACTCTCATCTACTATAAAGAACCCACATAAAAGTACACACACGACATCACCTCTTCTAGTTGTGGTCTCTGAATAGGCAGATGAAGGATGAGAATATGCTCCCAAGCCCAGATCATAAACAATGTCATGTTGCAACTAATGTTGTCTACACCCCTATAGGCTACCTTGTGCAACTAATGATAAATAATTCCAAGTAAATAGGGTCCCCGTGTGAAAACTATCATATCGCATCGCATGTGCACTAGCACATCTCCCCATCTGATCGAGAACTCATGTCTCTAGTGATCTAGAATAAGGAATCTAGCAATCAATGTACAAAAAATTACATCCCACCGTGAAAGGTGCTGAGCTAGGTACTCCCATCAAATTTTGTACCCCTCAACACCAAGGTCCATGCCATCATCTGCCTCGTATAGCTCAGTCATAGCTTGCACTCCCTAGTGTGGATCATACACCACTTGCACCCCGTTGATCGAAATGTGAAAAATCTAGTACACATCCTCTAGAGTAATAGTGGCTTCCCCCTTCGGCAAGTGGAAGGAACAGGTCTTTGAATGCCATCTCTCAACTAGTGTTGTCAAAATCCCCCTATTAGCCTGAATAATGGTCATATAGGTGACATAATATAACCCTAGTCGCATTAGTCATATCCACTCCCTGTCTCATAGATGGTATTTGAATCCATAAGTCGATGGCCTAAACTTGTGCATATAGATCGGTGGTAATTGTCTCTGCACATGTAGAAATGAGAATCATCACATCATTTAACAACATCATTACAATCTATCTAATCAAAAGAATCCCAAAAATTGAGCCTAAACTAAATTCAACCATGGTCAAAGTCAAATGTGTCTTGTTGACTTCATTTGCATCACACCTTGGCAATTGGTTCGTTCCATCCAACATTTGAGTCATGATCTGGCACTTTGGTTGTTTTGACTATCGAATACATCATGATTTCTCACTTGTGTCACTCCATTAATCAAATGTGTCACTTACAATCAAATGTGTCACATGACTCCACAAATGTGTTTCAATCTCATGAATGCATTGCTAAACCTATCACTTGCAATGTGAAATGGTGAATGTGTTTCACTAATTGGCAAATGCATCACACCTAACCAACCTGCTAACTGAATTGTCACATTTGCATCATGACACATCACATTTGTTGAATGTGAACTCGAATGCTGCTTATGCACATGCATATGCATCATGATGCATTCATTGACCTTCCTAAAAACCCTAAAAAATGCACAAAAAATGATAAAATGACAAGGCGGGTATGACGTACTTACCGATGGCTCTGCACCCTCTAGCCATCTAAAGGTCTAGATGATGTATCCATGGTGTTTGGTTATAGAAATAACCATCTTTGTGTGAGGTCCTTTAGCTATGAGCTCTAAAAATTTACAAGTGTGAAAGTGAAAATGAATTGACATTGACCCATTTTCAACCTATTTATAGGGTCAATGTGGAATTTTCTTCAAAAACATTATTACTGGAGGCTCATTTGGCTAACTTTGACTGGCTTGTTGACTGCTTTAAACATGTCAAAATATGAAACCACTTGGACCATTTCTTTTCTACTCAACAAATTTTCTTGTTGGGACACTTTCCATTTCTTTCTATAACTAAGCCAAAATTTGAAAATTTTCCTGAGGGGCCATAAATACTTTGTACCTTCACTAGGGCATGTTTTTGACTGAATTTTCTTTGTCACAATGCGATAGGCTACATTATGAAAAAGTGGGGAAAAATGTACACAAAAAAAATGGCCTAGGCCTACAAGCTCTATTTTTGCCACATTATTCCTAAAATAATTAAGATATTTAATTATGTCCTATGGTCCATTTTCAACTATTAATTAAATAATTCATAATTATTTAATTAATTCATGTCATTATTCCTCTTGATTATTTAAATAAATAAATTTTATTCATTTTTTTAAAATATGTCACCAATTCTCTAATGTCCTTCCATAATTAAATAAATTCTTAAATTTATTTAATTATCTTGGTCCATTAATTCTCCCTAATTGTTTAAATAAATAAATCTTATTTATTTATTTAAATGCATCATTAATTTATAAAGTTTGTTCATAACTAAATAAATTGTTTAATTTATTTAATTATTATCCACCTTGGCATTTTCCCAATTTTATATAGAATTATTTATTTAAAATGGTCCCACATTCTATCTTTTAGTAAATAATTCAAATTAATTATTTAATGTCACATGGTCCCACCTTTTGAATTAAATTAATTTTTAATTCAAAATAGCTATTTTCTTCCATAAATCAAGTAATTTCTAAAATTATTTTATTTTCTAGCTTTCTCTTTTTCTGTGCCATGCTTATCTCCTTGTCACATGCATTTTCAACCCTTGATTTGATTTTCTCAAATCAAATATTGTCCACTCATTTCAATTTTACTCTAATGATTCCCTAACCCTAATTGTGGGTTGTCACATTGAATCTTGTCCATTGATTATGGAGTATTTGTTAACTTTTAATCTTGGCCATTCACCCAAAATTTGATTTTCCATAAAATGACAATTTTGGTCTCATTTGCACATCACTTAGTCCTTTGGCATCTACATCTCTTATGCTCTTGACTTCATACATTTTGACATTTTGGAATTTTAGGCATACATTATTCTTGTTTACTATTTGCATAGTTGCATAAGTGTAGCATTTGTGATCAAATCCTTCAACATTTTCTTAGGTCTTGGCATAGTCATGATAGGTTGCTCACACAAAATCTAAGGAAAAACTACATATTGCAACAAATAGAGGTGTAATGGAGGTAAATCATGGATGTTAAAGACACTAGGTAATATCTTTCTTTGTTTTCATGTTCTTTCCTTCTTTTTACTTTTGGTTTTTATTTATTTATGCACTAATTTTCTAACCTAAATATTTCCCATAGTCATAGTGGCTACTTCATACATGATCACCACTCAGGAAAATTATGTTTATGACTACAACACTAGTACTAGTCCCAGATGGCCAGGGAGCACACCTAAGTGGAGGATTGGTACACATGATATAGGAGATGGAGTAGCATAGGACCGTCTTGTTGGCAGCACAAGGGCACACAACTAATAAGGGGGTGAATTAGTTGTCAGAGAAATTATACTTATTAAACTTATTCCCAAATCTGATAAATAAACATGAAAGCATAAACCATCACCACATCAAAAAAACACATAACACCAATATTTTTTATGTGGAAACCCTTCTAGGGGAAAAAACACAATCGAGGTTAATCCACAAGATTATACTTTGTTAAAAGTATTACAAATGGAGAATGCACATACATTTAGGAACACTGCCTAAAGCTCACTTCTCAAATACAAAAGGCTTACTACCCAAAAAAAGACTCACTGTCTTAGAGTCACATTCAAATTACATCCAAAATAATTTGAACTAAGAAAATACCATCTTCTAATGCCTAATTATAGTTCCGGTTAAGCACATAAACACTTTCATTTGCTCACTCTTCTTCACACTTTACTTCTTCCTTCAAAATATTAGAACATTATTCACACACAACACTTAATATACATCACACACCATGCCATCAAATGGCATAGACAACCCATCATATATATCTACAACTAAGGATAACATCAACTACATGTCGACGCAACAAAATATGAAATGTGTAAAAACTATTGGCCCAAATCAATAAACAATTTATCAATATATAAAAAACATAGCAACGACCCAAAACAACATTCTCAAATAGGGGACACCTTCAAAAATTATGCCTCAAAGATCTACAAAACACTACAGTCACCCTATCATCCATGATCATGAAAAACATGAACTCATAGAAGAAAATCACCAATCGTGAGCACAATGATCAATGCAGACAAATAACATAGGTAGATCACAATCTAAAAGAATCCAAAAACATCATGAATCACCATAGTAGCATCCGCAACAACTCAAATTACTAGAATCACATCATCTTCTTTTAGGAACACCAACTAAATCAACAAAACAACTGTCAAAACACAGATACTCATAACTCAATCAAATCTTCATGCGAACCTCTAAAAATTCATGTGGATAAACTAGATATACTTGTCAACAAACTCTTTAATCTACAACCTCTTATCATCAATATACTGAGCTAGCCACCATACTGAACTTCACTGCATCATCAGTAACCCACAACTTATTTTATTACAATTTTCTTAATATCCTCAATATAGATAGTCTTAAAGACATTAATGGAAATAGTGTTGATAATAATGAAAACCACATAGCAATAATATCCAACAATCTCCCGCTTTGGAATTGATGGCAACACATGATGTGAAAAGCACTATCAACACAACTTTCTCTTAACACTTTTTCCCCCTTAGATTTTGACTCTTTTCTCCTTAACTCTTTCATAGTTTTTCACATGACTCTTCTCCTCTTTTGACATCAATGAAAAAGATACACATTGTCTTTCCCACACAAGCTTTGAACCACATATCTAAAAATCTGAATAATCACCCTAAGTAGCAGCCAACACAACATCAATCAGGATCACAAGATATGACTATGAAATGCATGGAGTGATGCAAGTCAATGGATCTTAATTTTGATTAGGAGGGGTAATCACCCCTAGGTTCCCTCTGAGATACTCAAAATTATCCTTAGGTAAGGGCTTTGTAAAGATATCTCCAATTTGTTCCTTATTGGGCACATACTCTAATCTGACTTCCTTTTCACTCACCTTCTCTCTCAAAAAGTGAAACTTGATAGATATATGCTTAGTTTTTGAATACAACACTAGATTCTTAAAAATGTTAACTACACTTCAATTATCACTGAATATAGCAATAGGTTCATCATACACAACTCTAATATCTTTCAACATCTGCTTCATCCATAATACTTGAGTACACTTGTTAGTAATAACAATGTATTATGCCTCTGCAGTAGATAAATAAATGAAAATTTTCTTCTTACTTAACCATGAAATCAACTTATTTCCCAATAAAAATGCACCACCACTAGTACTCTTTATGTCATTCACATCTCCTGCCCAATCAACATCAGTATAAGCACTCAAAGTAAGGTCATCTTTTTTAGGAAACCATATACCAAAGTCATTTGTCCCCTTCAAGTACCTAAAAATCCTCTTCACAGTTGTCACATGAGATTCCTTAGGATCAACTTGAAATCTTGCAACAATGCATACAAAATTTATGATATCAGGTCTAGTTTGAGTCAAATGGAGCAATCCACTAGTCATGGATTTGTATCTAGTCTAATTTGTTTTAGGAGAATGATCTTCTTGTGTTAACTTACATCCAGTAACCATAGGTGTACCAATTGGTTTTGAATCTTCCATACCAAAATTATTTAGAAATTATTTCACATACTTGGACTGAGATATAAATATCCCTCTATCTAGCTGAGTAATTTGCAATCACAAAAATAATTTCATTTCTCCAATCACAGACATCTCAAACTCACTCTGCATCTCATCAGCAAACTTCATGCACAAACTATCATCTCCTCCAAAAATGATATCATCAACAAAGACTTCAATAATAAAATATTTATCATGATCAATCTTGAATTATAAATTACTATCAATAGTAACTTTATTAAATCCAAGCTTCAACAAATACTTGTCCAATCTAGCATACCATGCTATTGGGTATGTGCAGGATAATCATGGAAAAAACATGCCGTTAAGTGGCAAAAAAATTAGAAAAATTAGAGTTCCGCAACTTGATGTAAAAATTTGAATAAGTTATCTATATTATTTCAAAAATATGTAAGAATAGAATCTATATCAAATTGAATGTATTTTCTAAACTACTAGGTTTATTTTTAAAAAAATCTATTTGGTGAAAATTTGAAATTTCAATGTAGTAGTACTTAAATTTTAGGGAAGAAAAAAGGTGTCCGACCACCCTAAACAATAAAATGATAATTATTTTTTATAATATTTTAGACATAAGTATAGGACTCATGTCTAGATGTGACATTTTTGTAATTTTTTCCAAGTAAATAATTAATTATGAACTTTTTATTGCAAATTTTAAAAAATATTAAAACTCATATGTCGACCACCTTAACTTAGTCAAAAATTCATGAAATTCATTTTTCTTTTTTTAATCCTATAGTATGTGAAGCATAGAATGTGATGCATGTTTTGGATTCAAAAAATGTGATATTGTTTGAAAGCTATAAATGTGTTTCAATCAGCCTATCAATCAACACTTTAGTCGTAATTCAAATAGAAAATGAATAATAATTATTTAATAAATTCAAAGTGAAGCATAATTTATATTGGTGGAAGGCTAAGAATCTCCTTTAAAAACCTTTTTCATTTCATCAATTTTGGGTAAAAAAAAGTTGTCAGCCACATACCCTAAAAATACCCATCATATTGCCACTTTTTGGCCCATCATGATCTTGGACATACCCTCTTGGGTCTTGCTTAAGTCCATACAATTATTTCTTCAACTAGCAAACCATATATCCCTAATCAGTCAATTGAAATCCATGAGGTTGCTCAATATACACTTCTTCCAACTCACCATTTAGAAATGTTGACTTGACATCCATTTGATAAACCTTGAAGTTTTTGTAAGCATCATAAGCAAGAAATAGTCTCACAACTTCAATCCTAGCAACAAGAGAAAAAGTTTCTTCAAATTCAATTCATTCCATCTAAGAATATCCTTTAAACACAAGTCTTGCTTTGTTTCTAACAACTTCACCTTCCTCATTCAGTTTGTTTTGAAAGACCCATTTAGTTAAAATTACATTTTTGTCCTTAGGTCTAGGAACAAGAATCCATGTAACATTCTTCTCAATTTTTAGTAGTTCTTACTTCATTGCTTCCACCCAATTTTCATCTTTGCATGATTCATTGACACTATTAGTCTCACTCTTTGAGATCAAATAGTATTCTTCTGAAATTCTTCTCCTAGTTTGAACACCTTTGTTCTTATCAACTATAATTTGATCTTCTAAATGATTTAGCCTTACTCACCTTGGAGTCTTAGGGTGTTCTTGAAATTCAGGCTCTTGTGATCTCACTTCTGCACTTTCACTAGTTTCTTCCCCTTAATTTTCCTGATTCACCGGAATGATCTAGAGTTGATTTAGAGTCTGAACTTTCTTTCCTTTATTTGAACTATAATTTTGATTGTCTGAATCATATCCGCCAGTTCTAGATTGTTTCACTATGTCTTCATCAACCTTGACATTAGTACTGTCAATTACTTTCCTCAATCTCTTGTTGTAGCACCAATAGGCTTTACTTTTAGTAGAATAACCAAGAAAGATTCCTCATCACTTCTACAATCAAAATTTCTTATATCTTCATCTCTTTTGATATAGCATTTACTCCCAAATATTTTGAAGTATCTAATAGTAGGCTTATGAAAAAAACCATAGCTCAAAAGGAGTCTTACTGGTATCACCTTTGACATGTACCTGGTTGAGAGTGTAAATTTCAGTACTCACAACTTCTCTCTAGTAGATATGTGGAACATTTCCTACCAGTATCATGGTCCTAGAAGCTTCTTGAATTGTCTTGTTCTTCCTTTTCACAACTCAATTTTTCTTAGTGGTCTGGAGGTCATATATTTGTCTCTTTATCCCACGATCTTCACAAAAAAAATTAAACTCAACTGAAGTGAATTCACCACCTCTATCTAATCTTATATATTTAATCTTTAGACCTATCTCTATGTCAAACATAGCCTTAAAGATCTTGAATTTCTCTAGAGCTTCAAATTTTTCCCTTAAGAAAGTAACACACATCAATCTAGAATAATCATCAATAAGTAACATGAAATACCTGTCTTCTTGTAAATTTATGACTCTAGAAGTACCAAAAAAATTAGTATGCATAAGCTCCAACACTCATTCAAAAAATGTTGTTTTCTTTGGAATGAAACTCTAGTTTTCTTCCCTGACTGACATTCCTTGCATATAGTATTAGTAGGTTTTATCAAATTAGGAAGATATCTCACTGCCTAAGTAGAAATTATCTTGATAATATTGTCAAAGTTTACATGACACAATCACCTATGCCACAACCAACTTTCATCAACTTGAGCAATCATACAAATTTTACCAGTAGCACTTAAGTGGAAGATATATTACCCTTTTTTTTTTGTACCAGATGTAATCACATTTCCAAGGCTCACCAATATTCTACATTTCGCATCCTTGAATTGAAGATTGTATCCCTTTTCAACCATCTATCCAACACTTAAGAGATAATTCTTCAAACCTTCCACATATAGAACATCATCAGTATTATGCTTACCATCAAGAGAAATGGATCCTCTTCCATGGATTACACCAAATTTGTCATCACCAAAACTTGCAACACCACCATCATACTCTTCCAAGCTCACAAATTTACTTTTATCACTTTTCGTGTGATGAGAGCATCCGTTGTCAATCACCCATTCATATTTTTCTTCAACTCTAGCATCTAGAGCTTTCTCCACATTTATGCAACTACCAGACTCAATAGCTATGGGATAATTTTCCTTAATAGCAATAAATACCCATTCATCCTAACTTAAATTCCCTTTATCAGATTCATCATCTATCACACCTTCATCAATAGCATAATAACACTTTCTTTGGAATCTAGGGTTGTTAGGTTTTGGCTTAGGAACTCTTTCTGGACACCTTGAGCCAAAATGACCTATCTTATTTCAAGAAAAACATTTAAGGGGAAATTTCCCTTTATACTTACCTTCTCCTTTGGTTATCCTCTTAACAATAAGTGCTTCAAGATCATCTAGTTTTATCTCTTCTTCTTCAATCTCTCTCATTTCCTACTCATACTTGGACATTTTTCTAGAAGAAGTTTATCCTAGATCATATCTCTACTTATCCTTTCCAAAGATAGTAACTTTGAATGTAGATTTTGTCTTAGGAAGAGATTCAAAAAACTCACTTAACTCAAAAGCAATAAGCTTACCAATCAATATGTCTCTCGTTACATTTGTCACAATTTGAATCTCCTCAATAGCAGTAGCTTTGTGTTTGTATGTAGCAAGCAAGGATCTGAGCACTTTATTAAAAATCTTTGATTCTTCCAATGTTTCACCAGCACATCTGATACTACACACAAGTTCAGGCTTTGCATTTTAGCAATCTTCACATGGGTATCACCTTCATACAAAGTTTCCAAATTTTTTGAGATCTCATAAGTAGTCTTCAACTCCATTATATTTGTCATCTCAGAATCAGCTAGAGCACTCAACAATGCTTCCTTAGCCCTAATATTGTACTCAGCTTCCTTAATCTCATCTGCAGTAGAAGGACCATTCTGTGGGATCATATACCTATTCTTTGTAATTATCCAGTAAGGTTCACTAATGCATCTCAGATGACACTTCATTTGAGTTTTCCATAGAGAATAGTTAGTTCCATCAAATCTGAAACTATCCTTCTTATATGTAGCCATCCTAGATCACCTTAAGTTATTAAACTTCTTCTTAGGAACCTGCTCTAATACCAATTATTGGAAACACAAGGGCAGATAATTGAGAGGGGGGTGAATTAGTTGTGAGAAAATTTATACTTATGTAACTTATTCTTAGATTAGATAAATAAACATGAAAGCATAAACCATCACCACATCAAAAACACACATAACACCAAGATTGTTTTACATGGAAACCCTGTTAGGGGAAAAACCATGGTGGAGGTTAATCCACAAGATTATACTCTATTAAAAGTATTTCAAATGGGGAATACACATGCATTCAGGCACACTCCTTAGAGATCACTACTCAAATACAAAAGGTTTACCACCCAAAATAAGACTCACTGCCTTACAATCACATTCGGATTACATCCAGACAATTTTGAACTGGGAAGATAGTATCTTCTAATGCCTAATTACAGTTCCAATTGAGCACATAAAAACTTTCATTTGCTTACTCTTCTTCACACTTTACTTCTACCTTCAGAAGATTAGAACATTATTCACACACAACACTCAGCATAAATCATACACAATGCCATTAAATGGTATAAACAACTGGCCATATATATCTACAACTAAGGATAACATCAACTACATGTCAGCCCAACAAAGGATAACACCTTCAAAAATTATGCCTCGAAGATCCAAAACATGCTAAAGTCACCTCATCGGCCATGATCATGAAAAACATGAACTCACAGAAGAAAACCACCAATCATGAGCACAACAATCAATGTGGACCAACAACATAGATAGAGTGTGATCTAGAAACACCCACAAGCATCATGAGTTAGCACAGAAGCATCTGTAATAACTCAGATTACTAGAATCACATCATCTTCTTTCAGGAATACCAACTAAAGAAAGAGAATAATTGTCAAAGCACAGATACTCATATCTCGATCAAATCATCATGCAAACCTCTGAAACTTCATGTGGATAAACTAGATATACTTTTCAATGAACCATTTAATCCACAACCTCTTATCATCAATATATTGTATTACCCACCATATTGAACTTCAGTGCATCACCGACAACCTACAACTTATTTATTGCAATTTTCTCAATATCCTCGACATATAAAGTCTTAAAGACATTAATGGAAATAGTGTTGAAATCAGTGAAAACCACATATTAGCAATTTATCCAAGGGTATGTGCAGGATCATCATGGAAAAAAAAAGCCCTTAAGTGGCAAAAAATTTAGAAAAATCAGAGTTAGGCAACTTGACATAAAAATTTGAATAAGTTATCTATATTATTTTAAAAATATGTAAGAATAGAAGCTGTAGGAAATTGAATGTGGTTTCTAAACTACTAGGTTTGTTTAAAAAAAAAAAATTGATTTGGTGAAAATTTTAAATTTCAATGTAGTGGTGCTTAAATTTCAGGGAAAAAATAAGAAGTAGGTGTCTTTCTGATTACCCTAACCATGATAAAATGAAAATATTTTCTTATAATATTTTAGATATAAGTAGAGGACTTATGGCCCGATGTGATGCATATTTTTCTATAATTTTTTTCCAAGTAAATAATTAATTATGAATTTTTTATTACAACTTTTAAAAAAATATAAAAACTCGTATGTCTGACCACCTTAACTTGATCAAAACTGCATGTAATTCATTTTTTATTTTTTTAATCATATAGTATGTGAATCATAGAATGTGATGCATGTTTGGATTCAAAAAATGTGATACCGTTTGAAAGCTATAAATGTTTTTTAATCAGCCTATCAATCAGGACATTAGTTGTAATTTGAATAGAAAATGAATAATAATTACTTATTAAATTCAAAGTAAAGCATAATTTATATTGGTGGAAAGATGAGAATATCCTTTAAAAACCTTTTTCATTTCATCAATTTTGGGTAAAAAAATAGCCTTCAGCCACATACCCATCATATTGCCACTTTTTGGCCCATCATGATCCTGCACATGCCCACAATACATCTATTCATAGGGTCTTTGTATGCTAGTGGATATCTATTATGACTTGGGATGATTCACCTATTAGTAGGTGGAAAATATGGTTCATTGTAGAATATTATAGGTTTGGTGCCTAGAGCATATCACATGTACTAGACTAACAAGATTTCCTATTGTTGGCACTATGGGCTACCCATGATCCTTTACCTACCTTCTTAGACAAGCATGGAATTATGGGGATTTATTTTATTGGAGAGTAAGGTTGGACCATCTTGATTAGAAGGAGATCTTATGGAGACCTTATCTCTTGATACCACAATGGTTAGACAAGACACACCAATTGAATAGGATGCAGAGGGACCAATATTTATTGGGGAGGATGAGACCTTTGTAGTATGATCATGTCATGAGGTAGTTTGGATAGATATATGTTCAACTAGTAGCAAAACCTTTCTATAGATGATTAGTGTGAAGTGCTCATAGGCCTAGAGATACAAGACAACTGACAATCGATGATTTTGTATCTAGTGATTCATATGATGATGATATCAACATGCTCCAAGTCCATGATGTTGATGATATGGGTGTTACAAATGATTTTGAGGAGGGTGGGCCACAACACGACCAACTCCAATTTTGCATATGGATTAGCCTATAGGTTATGCAAGACCTCTTATAGAGCATAGGTATGATGAGGAAGAGATAGGTGAGGAGTTCAAGGCTCCATTCTTGTTTGTGGATGAGAAGGAGGAGTAAGAGGATGAGGATAAGGATGAGAAGGAGGAGAGACAATTGATGAGTGATAGTAGTGAGACAGTGGGTGAGGATCCAATTTCCCTCAAGTGGAGAGATTCAATTCCTTCCTAGGTTACTAGATCATAGTTAGTGGCTACAACACATGCCAACACTCATGAAAATGGGGAGGGTAGTTGATCTTCTATACCTCCTGCACCAAAGGAAGGAGAGCTACATGATGAAACATTATTTATGGTTATGATTATGCTCATGTTCTTATTTTTCACACACACACACACACATATATATGTCATGATATGTATTGATTATCTTTATCATTTCCATCTTGTAGGATCCATGAGAGAGCTATAGGATCTTTAATAATGGGTTGTCATAGAGATGGTTCCTTCCTTTTCCAAAGATGAGGTTGTGAACATAGAGTACATTCCCATAAAATGATTATAGATCAACATATAGATTTGTTTGAACCTTTTGTTAGGTTGAGGGGAGAATATGAGAGTGCTACCAAGTGCATTGATGAAGCCATGGGTGAGCTATTATCACTACAGGCTACCTATGATGAGATTTGATCATTTTGAGATCTAGCAGAGCTCAAGAGACTACATGGAGAGGTTGTGAGGTTACAGGCAGAGAGAGACCACATATATCAAGGGTGCATGGAGGCTATTGTATAAGAGGCTAGGACTATTGGATGAGTAGAGGGCCTACAAGATGCGTTGAGATCCATGAGCAGATCATGATTGCATACCACTATCTCATGATGGATGCCACCGCTAGCCCCAAGGGCTGCAATAGTCATAGACCACAATAAAATTGTATTATTTGAAGATATGTACTTAAAAATTTATTTTATATATAGAAAAAAATTACTTTGGTTGATTACATTTATGTGTTTAAGTTAGATAACAATGTGATTTATGAAATAATCTTTATAAGAATATTTAATAAATGTCTCCATGATTTAACATGTTTTACGTGATATAATTATACTATTTTAGTTTTCCTTAGATCCAAATTATGATTGAGTACGTTATGGTAAATTAAATGCACTTATGATCTAATTGTAGAACATGAAATGTATATAAGGATCTAATCTAACACAAAATAAAATATTAACTTGAATAGGATGAAATATGAAGTAATAATTTAAAGCTAATATTATAATTACCTTAGTATTCAAGACACACCAATATTTTTTTGTCAAGAACAAAGCAATGTGAGAGAAAATAGCATACTATCTACTAACTCTAACATCACTACTTTAACATTCATACTATTCAAGAAGGAAGGTTAGACATAGTACCAACACAAATGTGTAACATTAATATGCTCTTTAAGAGGTGTATCATCCATTTTTGTTAGCCTATATGCTCAAGACCCATAAATTTCATTAATTATGTAAGCTCCTAACCAATTGGGGCTGAATTTTCCTTTTTCAGTTGGGGTGGCATTGATGTTATGTTGATTATAAAATAACACTAAATCGCCTTTATTAAATGACTTGTGTAAGGTTTATGGGAGTGTTTGTGACTTTGTGATTGTAGAATGGTTGTGAGTGTGTTTGTTTAGAGGAACTCAGTCCACTTGAGGGAGGATCCTTAGGTCTGTCATTGGTTTCAAGATGTTAGTATACAAGGTGGTTAGGAAGTGCAATAGCAGGAAGATCTTATGATGGCATGGATGGATAGAAGGCTGTAGTGGCTTCTAGGTTATCAAGGAATTCATTGTAGAACTTATTCATGCTATCATCATCTTCTCCAATGATGTCTACTTCACGAGGAGTACAATCATGAGCATTCAAAGGAGCATGTGGAAGTTCAAGGTCATTAGGGTCATAGCCAAAGGCACAGTTGGACATGCCTACCAAGGATTTTAATGAATTCCAAAACTTATTAAAAGAAAATTCCATGATGAAAATAAACTAAGATGCAATAAATGAATGAAAAATAGAGATTCTAGAAATAAAAATAAAAATAAACTACAAGAAACTATAATGTAGGAAAATGATATAAAATGTCTCAAAATGTTGTTTAAAAAGTGCAAGTGGACTGATTCACCCACGGTGGCGAATGAGTCCTAGTATGAGATTTTTTATGTTTTCAAAAAATTCAATGTGACTCTAATGATTTTCAAATTGCAATGAAGGATGCAGATGCAAATTTTTAAATTTTCCAATGACATGCAATGCAAAAATGAAATCTAAGTGATTCTTTCACTAATGCAATTTAAGAAACCCTAGGATGCAACAACAAATCAATACCCTAATTGAATGTTGATGCAAATGAAGATTAAGATACAAAATTCAATTAAAATCAGAAATGTAAAGTATTCAAAATGCGGGTTAACCAAAATGAGCCAAATTTTTGGTACCCACAAGACTCTCTAACTCTTCTAGGGTTTTTCACCTAAAAGGAGAGAGGTAGGCCAAAAATGCTAGCTAGGTTCATTAAAATTATGCAATTTAGGATGTTATTATTCTGAAATGAAATGATATAAATGCAATTAAGTGATCTAAATGACTAATTTTTTATGCAAAACTTAATATTTACGCTATGTTGGAAAACACAATGTGATATGCAAACAATGAGTAGAGAATGAATAAATGCAGAATAGAAAGAAATGAGCTGAATCAATGTGCACCTAGAGGTTTGATGAGGATTTTGGAATATTTTGAATGCTATCTAGAATCACAAAAAATCACCAGTGGGACTCATTCACCCAGGGTGGTAAATCAGTCCTTCTTTTGACGAAAACTGTCAGGAACCAATTTCTGAGTGTTGAGATCTGGAATCTAATAAAACTTAGATTTCCAGCCTTAAGGTGTGATGCATTCACCACTAGTGGTGAATTAGTCCTCTCCCAAAATTCTAAAAACTTAGGAGACAACTCTGAAACACTAGATCTAAGGATGTTCGCTTTGTTCAATGTTGTGGTTGTGTTGATGATATGTGGTTGTCATTGATGTCAACACTATTAGCATAAATTTATTTGAAGTTGTATATGTCGAGGATATTGAGAAAATTGTAATAAATGAGTTTCAAGTTGTTAGTGGTGAAGTGAAGTTCAGTATGGTGGTTATTTCTATACATTTTTTATCAGAGGTTGTGGACTAAAGGTTTTGTTGCTAACTGTATATATTTTATCCATGTTGATTTTTAGAGATCTACTTGAAGATTTGATTGAGTTATGAAGATTTCCATTCAGAGAGTTTTTTTATTCTTCAGTTGGTGTTCCTGATTGAAGATGATGCTATTTCAATTAGTTTAGTTGCTAGGGATGCTTCTCTTTTGATTTGTGATGCTTTTGGATGTTCCTAGATCATTCTATATCTTTCTTGCATGTCTACATTGATCATTGTGATCGTGGTTGGTGATTTTCTCTTGCATGTTCATGTTTTTTTTTTTCTTGTCCGACATAGTATTTGTAGCGTGTTCTGGATCTTTGAGGAGAAATTAATTGAAGTTCCTTCATGCTAGAGATGTTGATTTGGTTCCTCAATAAGTTCTGGCTGACCTTGGTTGATTCACATTGATAATATTTAATGTTTTGGGCTGAAAATTTAGACTCATTCTATTATTATTTCTTCATGGCTGATTTGTAGTGAGGAAATTTCATGTTGCATGTATATAAGAGTGATAGTTTATTTGAATTTAAGTTTGAAAAAGGTGTGATTCTATGTGTGTTCATGAATAATGTTCTAAATCATTTGAAGGCAGAGCAGAGTGTGAATAATTGTAAAGAAGTGTGAAGAAGAGTGAAGAAGAGTGAAGAAGAGTTCATGTGCTTATTTGGAACTGTAATCAGGAATTAGCAGATGCTATTTTCTCAATTCAAAATTTGGATGGCTTAATCTGAATCTCTTTGTAAGACAGTGTGTCTATCTTTGTAGTTGAGTAGCGAGTTCTACGATGTGTTCCTGAATGCATGTGCATTCCCCATATTTCATTTTCATTATACTTTTAATAGGGTATAATCTTGTGGACTGACCTCCACCGCAGGTTTTCCCCAAACATGATTTACATGTAAAAAAAAATATTGGTGTTATGTGTGTTTCTGATGTGTTGATGATTTATGTTTTCATGGTTAATAATAAAATTAGAGAATAAGGTTAATAAGTTGAATATTTTTTGAATTTTTGTGACAACTGATTCATTGCCCCCTCTTAGTTGTTTGCCTTGGTATTGCCAACATGCTTCTCATGTTACCGAAGTCAATTCTATAGGAAATGGATAGAATACCTTCTCCAAGCTTGAAATATGGTTGATTTGAATTGAAATACCTTGTTGACTTGTTGACCACTTTTCAACACATAAATACCTGTTAAATCTACATATAGAAGTTTGCAAACACACATGCAAGAAGGGAAAAATGGATGAGGGTTAGAAAATAGGGGTTTTCCTTGGTCAAACCCCACTTTGGTAATCAAACCCTTAATGAATTAATGAAATGAAAGAGAATTATTAACAAATAACATGCAAATGCTATAAATTACCAACCCTTGTTGAATAAAATCTGATGTTATGTCAATGGATGCTTCAAAATGCTTGATGGATGCTTGATTTGATGTTGTAAAGTGCTCGAATGCTTAAGTTAATGAAAATATTGCTTGGATGTGATGTGTGATTGTAGGAGATGTAAAATGAGGTGAAAATCACTTATTTATACAATATTGTGCCTTAGTAACCCATTGATACCTCATCAAAGGCTCATATCAAGTGATTTTGAATGAAAACTTGAAAGAAAATTAAAAATATTTTGAATTTGGAGCCAAGCGGGAATCATTGCCACCCATGGCGAATGGGTCCCACCTAGTACCTGAAAATAGGTGTCAAGAATTATCTTTCATTTAATTTTTTTGGTCAGGTTTCATTAAAAAATGCACTTAATTAAAGCTTATAAGGGCATAAAGGGGTCAAATAAAGCATAAGAAAGTTGTAAATAGTGAAATTATGCCTAGAAAAGTGTGAAATCTTGTTGCAAGACTTTACAACACTTCAAAATAGGACTTGATTAGCGATGAAAAGGTGATTTTTAGGTGAATTGTAATGAATAGAGTCTAGAAGAGTGTAGAAATATTTGACAACACTTCACAACATCTTCACAAGATGTCATTCTTTGAATTTTAGTACCTAAATATGCAATATTCAAGCCATATTACAACATTAAATAAATAAAAAGTAGACCAAACATCCTAAAGAAAGGCCTAAAAGACCATGAAAATGATAAGGGTCCATTTTTCTATGGCGCATTTATCCCCCACTTTAGTGAGATGATGAACTTGCTTCAAACTCACACTAAAGTAGCCATGAACATTGAGAGGAGGGTTCAAATGTACTTACATTAGCAACATGGAATGACAACAATCAAGAGGGATGATCAAGCCCCCAGGATGAAGATCCCATGGAAAACTAAACATAATAACAAAGGAACACACAATTGTTAAAAAGAAGGAATCAAATGAAGCTTTGATCGTCTGCCCAACTAGTTGTGGATTAGATCTAGGCTAATTATTTGAACAAGAGAATGCATACTCACTCTGGGACAGTATAACTCATGGTGGTCTATCAGGTGAGAGGACCCAAAAGGTGAAATAAATATGCTAGTTAGTATGCAATCACAAACAAAAAGGTGGCTATGGGGAAAATCGTGCCACTGGGTGGTCTTCCCGCTCAACCATATTAAAGTTATAGCTCCTGATAACTTTAACAAGGCACCACAAAGGAAAATGTTAGTTTGTGCTTCATGAGACAACAAAAGCTTCACATGCTTTGAAGTCATGAACAAAAATCAAGGTACCACAGGCATGCAAGCTGCATTATACAAGTGGTAAAAATGTAAACTATAAAATGTAAAATGTAATAGTGTTAAAAGGAGTCTTGTTAAGTTCACACAAGGTCTATCACTTAGGGAACATTGTGTCTAATGTCTCCAAGAGAGGATTGATCAAAGAATAGTATATTAACAACTTAGGGGATGTAGTGTGTCATATAAGGCCACAAAGGTAAATTTAATCTACTAAGATAGATCACACTTATGAAGGACATCATCCCCAATGCCATCCATAAAGTGATGAATGCATCATATGAACTACAAGGATGCACTAAGAACAAATAATACAAATGAATGAATGGCAATGTATGCCCCACACTTTAAAGGAATTACCACACATCATTCTACGATAAAATAATTTAAATTAGTGAAGGAATGGAAAAATAAGACATGAGAGAAAACTCATAAAGCTCTATTCCAAGTCACATATTTCTAAGTAAGGTTTCTTCATGTATATAAATAGAAAAAAAAAGAAAGAGAGTTGTACCATAGAAAATAACACACCAAACACATAAGGTATCTATGGATTTGAGGTCAGTATGTTTTTTGCTACAAGTTTTTTTAAATAAAGAGCTTAGAACTATCATCATTCCCCAAAGCACATAGAACTAGAAGAATGACACAAAGAAAGTGAAAGAAAAATAACTATAAAGTCTATTTTAGGTCAAAATGGATGAGACATTGTGGTATCAACACTTTGCATCATCCCCAAAAGGAAATCACAAGCAAAAATAAAATGAAAAGAAAAATATTTTGGGTCAATATGAAGGAGACATTTCAATCTTGATGCCTTGCATCATCCCCAAAAGGAAAAACACAAGAAAAAGACAAAAAGGAAAAGGTCCTTTTGGGTCAACATGGAAGAGACATAGGGAATCTCTATGCTTTGCATCATCCCCAAGAGGAGAACACAAAACAAAAGTGAAAAGGAAAAGGAGCTTTTGGGTCAACATGGAAGAGACATAGGGAATCTCTATGCTTTGCATCATCCCCAAAAGGAGAACACAAAAAAAAGTGAAAAGGACAATGCCTCACATATAGAAGAATAGAGGTACAAATAGAAGAAGTGTACAAAGAGAAAGTACATCAAACACATGATACATGGGAACACAATACACACATGAAAATAAAAAAAATGTAAAAGAAACTAGTAACGCAAATGTAAGTCAACTATTGGTTTCTCAATCTAAAATAGTTAAGCAGAAAATGGATAACATAGTGAAGAGACAAAGATAATTGCATTACAAGGGTAAGGCTAACAAATTCATACCTCCACACAAAGTGTAAAGGAAATAATGAGCCAAGGTGGGTGATGTAAAAGGATCATGTAATAGTGAGAATAGTAAATTCTACAACTATGGAAAAATAAAGGTATTTACTTTTTATGGGATAAGAGGAAAGCAGTCAATATCAGTGAAGTGATACTTATCCAGTATGTCCTTCAATGTCTAACATTCCTTGGTGATATGTCCAAGAATGTGATGATATTTTCAAAATGGTATATTAGAATATTTAGGATGAATGGCCAACCTATTCATAGGTGGAAAAAGTATGAGACCTTTGTTTAAAAGCAATTGAAGTCTCCTTTCACATTTAGGTGGAGGATGTGTAGGAAACTTGAGTTTCTTCAATTTGTAAGGTCATTTACATTTACTAGACTCTCCTTGTTCATGAATAAAAAGAGGGATAGGACCCATGGGGACCCTAGCATCCTTGTTATTAGAAGGAGGTAATGGTTGTTCATATGGAATGAGAATGTTCAAGTTAGGAGGGGAATAAAAGATCATTGTACCATCATCTCAAAGTTTCCTATATTCAAAAGGAGGTCTACTAGGATGAGGAGGATCTTGATATCTGAGTCCTGTTGTGTTTTATTTAGTTGGATTTTCTTCAAGAAGTTAGTGAATTTCATTTTCATGTGTTGTGTCACAACCTTTCCTACTTACAATGGTAAAGCCTTTACCATATGTTTCTTCAAGGTTTATGAATTTATGATCGTAGAATGGTTGTGAGTGTTGTTTTTTAGAGGAAGTTGGTCCACTTGAGGAACCTTAGGTCCTTCATTTCTCTTAGCATGTAATTATGCAAAGTGCTAAGGAGGTGCAATAGTAGGAAGATATTGTGACTTCATGGATCGATAGAAGGTTGCAATGGCTTCTAGGTTATCAAGGCATTCATTGTAGAACTTACTAATTTTGTCATCATCTTCTCCAATGATGTCTGCTTCAAGAGGAGTTGAAGAAGCATGTGGAAGTTCAAGGTCATAAGGGTCATAGCACAATTGGACATGTCTACCAAGGATTTTAACAAATTCCAGAACTTACTAAAAGAAAATCCCATGATGCAAGTAAACTAAGATGCAATAAATGACAGAGAAATAGAGATTTTGGAAATAAATAAATAAATAAAACTACAAAAAACTATAATGCAAGAAAATGACATAAAATATCTTAAAATGTTGTTTAAAAAGTGCAAGTGGATTGATTTTCCTAGGGTGGCGAATGAGTCCCAGTATGAGTTTTTTTTTGTGTTTTTTAGAAAATTTAATGTGATTATAATACTTTTTAGATTGCAATGAAGGTTGCAGATGCAAATTTTTAGTTTTTTCAATGATATGCAATGCAAAAATGAAATCTCAATGAGTATTTCACTAATGCAATTTAAGAAACCCTAGAATGCAAAAACAAATGAATACCCCAATTGAATGTTGATGCAAATGAAGCTTAATATGCAAGATGCAATTGAAATTAGAAATGCAAATTGTTCAAAATGCAGGTTCACCAAAATGAAGCATAGATTTTTGGTACCTACAAGACTCTCTAACTCTTCTAGGGTTTTGAACCTAATAGGAGAGAGGTAGGCCAAAAATACTAGCTAGGTTCATTCAAATTATGCAATGTGGGATGTTGCTATGCCTAAATGAAATGATCTAAATGCAATGAAGTGATCTAAATGACCGATTTTGTATGCAAAACTTAATGTTTCTGCTATGTTGGAAAACACTATATTTTATATGCAAACAATGAGTAAAGAATGAATAAATGCATAATAGAAAGAAATGAGATTAATTAGTGTGCACTTGGAGGTCTAATAAGGATTTTGAAATATTCTAAATGTTGTCTAGAATCATAAAAAATTCACTAGTGGGACTCATTTTCCCAGGGTGGTGAATTAGTCTTGTTTTTGATAAAATTGTCATGAACTAGTTTCTGAGTGTCAAGATCTAGAATATAAAAAAAATTAGATTTCCATCCTTAAGGTGGGACTTATTTGTCAATGGTGGTGAATCAGTCCTCTCCCAAAATTCTAAAAAATTAGAAGACAAATCTGCAACACCAGATCTAAGGATGTCTGCTTGTTGAGTTGTCAAAGTCAATTCTACAGGAAACGAACAAAATACCTTCTCCAAGCTTGAAATATGGTTGATTTGACTTGAAACACCTTTTTGACTAGTTTACCACTTTTCAACACCTAAATACCTGTTAAATTTGTATACAAAATTATACAAACACACATGCAAGAGGGGAAAAATGGTTGAGGGTTAGCAAAAAGAGGTTTTCCTTGGTCAAACCCTTCTTTGGTAATCAAAACCTTAATGAAATAATGAAATGAAAGAGAATGATAAACAAATAACTTGCAAATTATATAACTTACCAAACCCTTGTTGAATAAAATATGAAGTTATGTCAATGGATGCTTCAAAATGCTTGATGGATGTTGGATTTGATGTTGTAAAGTGCTTGAATGCTTGAGTGAATGAAAATATTGCTTGGATGTGATGTGTGATTGTAGGAGATGTAAAATGAGGTGAAAGTCACTTATTTATACAATCTTGTGCCTTAATAACCTAGTGATACCTCATCACAGGCCGACATCAAGTGATTATGAATAAAAACCCAAACAAAAAATTAAAATAATTTGAATTTGGAGCCAAGGGAGACTCATTCACCATGCATGGTAAATGGGTCCCACCTAGGACCTAAAAATGGGTGTCGGGAATTATCTTTCATTTAATTTTTGTCAAGTTTACATTAAAAAATGCCTTTAATTAAAGTTTATAAGGGCATAAACGGGTCAAATAAAGCATAATAAAGGTGTAAACAGTGAAATTATGCCTATAAAAGCATGAAATCTTGTTACAAGACTTTTCAACACTTCAAAATAGGACCTGATTAGTGATGAAAAGGTCATTTTTAGGGGAATTGTAATGAATAGATTCTAGAAGAGTGTATAAATATTTTACAATAGTTCACAACACCTTCATAAGACATCATTATTTGAATTTTAGTACCTAAGTATGCAACGTTCAAGCCATTTTAAAACATTAAATCAAAGAAAAATAGACCAAACATCATGAAGAAAGGCCTAAAACACCATGAAAGTGACAAGGGTCCATTTTTCTATGGTGTAGGTTATAAGTAGTATTTTCTATTAATGTTCTAATACTAGTGTGATAAGCCCATAATGCATATGCTAACTGCGTGTTCCAATCCTTATTATGTTTTCTTATTATTTTTCTTAGGATTTTTTCAAGAGTCTTATTAGTTGATTCAACTTGACCATTAGATTGTGGGTAGTATGGTGTTGAAAAATGATGTTGGATGTTAAACATCTCTAAAAATTTATTCACATGATTATTCTTAAATGGTGTAGCATTTTCTAAAACCAATGTGAAATGGAGTCTAAAGCAAGCAATGATGTGTTCCAATATGAAATGACATATAACATCAATAGTTGTTGAATGAAGGGGAATAAATTCTTCCCAATTTTTGAAATAATATGTTGCAGTGATTATAAATGTATTTCCAGTGGAAGCCATTGGTTATATTTTTCCAATAAGATCTAGACCCCATACTAAGAATGGCCAGATAGGAACCTAGGAATGAAACTGAGAAGCATGACCATGCATCAAAGTTTTTATGCTCTTGACAATTGTGAAATTTCTTAGCATATTCAAAGCAATATTGCTTCATGTGTCTCCAATAGTATCCTATGCATGTTAGCTTTTGAACTAATGATTTTCTCCAAAATGACCTCCACAAGTACCAACATGAGGTTGTGCAAGTGCTATAGGTATTTTAGATTGTTTAAGGAATCTAAGAAAAATACCATCAAAAGATCTTCTATATAGAACGTCTAGAGGGATTATATAGCTAGATGCAAGCTTTCAAAGGTGGGCTCCAATATTCTTAGTTGTTTAATCAAGAAAGGTACCTTCTTTCAAATAATTAAATATTGGCGTGTACCATTCACTGGAGATTTTTATGGTGGTTGATAACATTTATTTGAACTTATCTTCTATTGATGATTGCATAATTGTATGGTAAATGAATGTGAAGTCTTTTGAAGGATCTGGAGGAGATACAAAGAAAGCTACACTTGCCATTAGATCAACATGCAAATTATCTTTTTGTGGGATATTATCAATGGTATATGAATCAAATCTTTCCAAAAGAGTCATTGTCAAATCCTTGTATTTTGATAATTTGTCATGATTTTCTTGATATGATCTATTTATTTGTTTAATGACTAATTTTTAATCACTAAATATCTCAAAACATCAAGCTCCCTATTAAAGTGACACATATTCCAACAATTAAAGCTTCATAATCTACTCTATTGTTTTTAAATATGAAGTTTAAGTGATAAGACATGGGAATAGGATTACCTGCTTGCAAGATTAGTATAACTCATTCATCGGTGCTAGTTCTACAGTACAACCATCAAAGTACAATTCCCATGTTTCTTTCTCTTTTTGAATAGTCAACACATTCTCATCATGGAATGAGTCTATATTAGGTAATGCTACGGGAGAGGGAGCATCAGCTAATTGGTTAGTCAAGTCTTGTCCTTTGATTTCCTTTTGAGAGAAAAACATAAGATCAAACTCTGTCAACAACATAACCCACTTAGCTAAGTGCCTTGATAAATCTATTTTAGCAAAAAGGTGTTTTAAAGGATTTAATTTTGTCATCAAATGGATTTCAAAATTCAGTAACTAATGTCTCAATTTACCAATAGAAAATATGAGAGCCAAAAATATTTTTTCTATCATCATATATCATGTCTCATAATCAATCACAGTTTGACTAATGTAATAAATAGGATGTTCTTTACCACTTTCATCTTGTTGAGCCAATAATGTTGCGAGAGCATGGGCTGATGTTACTGTATAAAGGCTAAATAGTTTTTATTGCATAGCCAGTTGTAAAATAGGTGGAGTAGTAAGATAATATTTCAAACTCTCAAAAGCATGTTTACAATCCTCATTCCAATTAAATTGAACCTTTTTCACAAGGATTCACATAAAGGGTAATGCTCAATCTACTAAGGATGCTACAAAATGATGGATAGCCTAATTTTTTCCTTGCAAAGTGTACAATTGCAAAATGTTTCTAGGAGGTGGCATGTTAATGATAGCATTGATTATCTTTGTTTCCACCTCAATTCCTCTGTAAGATACTATAAAACCTAAAAAATTTCCACTATCTAGACAAAAGACATACCTTTTCTTGTTCAATATTATGTTATATTTTTGCATTCTTTAAACTATTTTTTGAGGGATATTCACATTTTCTTGTCTAGTTAAATATTCGGCTAGAATATCAACAACATAATATTCCAAAATCTTATGTATGCATTCATGAAATATCAATGTCATAGCTCTCTGATATGTTGTGCCCATTTTCTGTAATCCAAAAGGTATGACTCTCCAACAAAATGTTCCCCAAAAGTTCTATGATAAATGTTGTTTTGTATTGATCTTGAGGGTTAATAAAAAAATTATTATATCCAAAAAATCTATCCATGAATGAAAAAAAAGCATGACCCATAGCCAAATCCATTCTCATGTCAATATTAGGAAGTGAAAAATTATCTTTTAAAGATTTTTTATTCAAATCATGAAAGTCCATAACCATCCTAATATGATTATCAGGTTTCATGACTGCAAAAATGTCCAATATCCAAGGAGAATATTCAATAGCTTGTATAAAACTAGCTTCAAGGAGTTTCTCAATCTCATCCCTAACCAATAAGGCTATCTTAGAATTCATCTTTTGTATCTTTTTTATTATTGGTTTAGCACCTTTTGCAAGGACTATGTTATGTGTCAATATATTAGCATCAATTCCCAACATATCTAAATAAGTCCAAGCAAAAAGTTTGGGAAATTCATGAAGTAAAGTTGCATGGCCTTCGTTTTCATCTTCATCAAGGCACTTTTCTATTTGAATCCCTTTATCCTCGTTAGTCATATCCAATGGTATGCTAATTATTTCTCCCAAAGGTAGTGCACTTTGCTTTGGAATTTTAGGATTGTATTCTTTGTTGTCCTTATCATTTTAATTACATTCCTTCTCTTCATCTTCTTACTTAGCACTAGCCATATCACATGTAGCCCATTTTTTTAAGGGTTTTCAATGACTTGTCATAAACTCCTAACATTTCTTTCAAGAATTCATCATCTTCAAAGTATTCCAATGATTCTTCACAAGTTGTATCAATCAATTAAGGATACTTCAAAGTGTGAGTTGCTTTTATGGAGTTACATACGGTGGTGTTGACATCGAGTGAGGGTCTTTTCATTGCTCATGTTATCTTAGAACCTTGGAAAATACCAAAAACCACTTTTGATTTTTCGTGTGTTAGGCTCCATAGGAACAAAAATGCCTTCTTCTTTCCTTCCACATCCTTTTCCACTATAACTAAGTTGTTTTATGAGCTCATTTAACCTCTTCCATAAATTCTTCCCATCTCTTTTGGGTTTGGTGGTTGTTAGTAGTCTATCTCACTAAATTTTTTTGTATAAATTGTGTCTTCCTCTAGAGTAGATGAATTAGATGCTTCTGAGTTTTCTTCCAAATTGTACATTGACATTACCATTGATCTTTTTTTTTTTAGTTTATATTTTTGTAATTTTGTATTCTACCATAAATGTTGGTCTAAAATCTAAGGAGCCCCAATCATCTTCCAATAACTTTGACACTTTTTCTATCTCTTTTTTTCTTCTTTCATAGGTTCTATCTTTGAAGTTGGAATTAATATCTTCAGAAGACTTTTCATTCCTGTTTCAATTTTTAAGAAAAATTGAGGCGTGGGATCAATTTCAATTTTGTACACTTTATTGTTATAGACATAATTCATGATACAATGAAGATTTGAAGGCACTACATGCATCTCATGAATCCATGGTCTTCCTAAAAGAAGATTGTATCAAAGATCGTGAGGCATAACATGGAGAGGAGTTTGTAATGTGAACTTTCCAAATTTAATAGGAATAGTGATCACACAAAGCAATTTTTTTCCTGCATTGACAAATCCTTGAATCAATAAGGAATCACGTTCAATTCTTTATTTATCCACACCAATTTTATCCAAAATGGTTACTCTACGCACATTAAGAGTTGAGCCATTGTCAACAAGGGTTCACTTTATTCCTTTTTTGTTGAGGATAGCTATTATCATGAAGGAATCATTTTTCTTTCTCACTTCCATGGGAGTTAACTCATTTTTATGAAAGGTAATGTCTATGTTAACTAAATTTATTCATTGAATTAGAGTTTCCACATCACTTGGATTTGCACTAGAGGGAACAACAACTTGTTGCAAGGTTGTTTGAAACATATTATGATAACTAGGTGATGTTTGAATTTGATCCCATAGGGATATATTTATGGGAGTATTCTTAAGTCATTCAACAAGAGCATTCTTCTTCCCAATATGCGAAGGAAAATGAGGAGTACTAGGAAAAATGGGCTGAGGCAAGGGTAGGAATGTTGAAGTCCTTTGACTTGGCTGTGGATTGTTTCAAGTGTTATATGTATCAACAATGATATTATAACTCAATTGTTGTGAAACATTATCCTTACATGGTTCAAGGATGAGAACAACTTTTTTTTTGAGTTGAATATTGGTTTGAAGGTGGGTAGGGGGTGAGTTGAGGTTGGACAACATTAACTTCACTTTTTCTTGGTTTTCTATAACAAGCCTTAGTAGATGAACCTTGTAAGATGAAATTGTCAAGGGATTCATTCTAACATGCCAAATTCATCACTACTAAAGGGCTTGAAGGATACTTTAACTTGGAAAAAGAGATTTGACATACTCAAATAACTATGTTTTCTTCAAGGGGTTCATTAGTTTATGGTTGTTTTGGTTTTGATGTATTTTTTGTTTTCTAATGAATGTCAAATGTAATATATTATCAAACTATCAACTAATGCTAGAAATGAAACAAAAGTGTAGTAATATAATTCTCTCGACAATTGAAACATGCACTTGAAATGAACCAAATATGAAAAGAAAGCTAATAACAATAACTATGCAAACTGAAACAACTTAAAGACAACAACCATAAACATAAATGGAAAAAAATTAATACTATAAAAGGTAGATTTGGCCTGATTCAGTACTAATTCACCTATATAGGCGAATGAGTCCCAATTAGGGTTTCTGGAAGATTCAAATAGTGAAGCACAGATAACAAAAAATACCTAGAAATCTAGAAAAGTAACTTGTACAGGGACTAAATCACCCAGGTGGGAAAATGAGTCATAGATTAGGGTTTTTTTACCAAATTCAACAAATTCTAAATTAATGTTAATGTTTCTATGTTGTATGCTCAAATGACTATTTCCAAGTATAATTTTCCAATGAAATTGAATGATGCAAGATGAAAAAATGCAACCTATATGCACTTTTCACTAATGCAAGATTTAGGAGCCCTTAATGTAATTCAAAGAATGCAAATCTAATGCAAAGTTAATGAAATTGAGATATAGTACTACAATGTTCTCTAAATCAAAAATTCAAGGGTCCAAATGTCAGGTTCAAAAAAATAAACCAAAGGAATTAGGGTTCCACCTTTTGGGAGATGAAACTAAGTGACCTATTTCACACTTTATTTAATTCAGAAACGAAGATCCTCTTGGTTATTTTTTAAGAACCAAAATTAATCCTAGACCTTACCTATGAATCTAGCAAAACTTAATTGTGAGTAAGGTTGAGGATTGGCCAACACTTAAGTGAAGCATTTAGAACCTCACTTCTTCTCTTCAGGCTCTATGAGACCCAAGAGGGTAATCCTATGCATGCTCATAATATCTCAACTTGAACAAGATAATTTTATCACACAAATTTATTCCTCAAGAAACCAACATCATTTAAGGGTTGGCAGACCTCTTATGATATCGCTATCTATTTCAAGGAATATGCTTATACTAAAAGTTGGTTCGATGTAATTTTTAAAGTATGTTATGAATTGATTTCCATTTTAAATCCCTGAATAGATTCATTACTAGCTCAATCAACCACAATATAAACTAATTGAAAAATTATTTCCCTATCTAAGGGAACAATGGAGTCATTTTGTGCAATCAATGAGTAATAAAACTATTATTGAACATTAATAATCAGTGGACTATTGTCATGCTACTTTGTAGCATCCAACTCTCTTCATTTTAAAATATTTCTTCCTTACCAAATCATATATCCTTTCCCACAAACTAATGGTCTCATTTTAGCATTAAATATACTCATTGAATTGAAGCACAAACAAAACCATTCATTAAGTGAAAATGACAAAAGACAAATTAAATTATACTTAACAATTTCATTCATAATTTGGAAGAAAATAAACTGAAGACTAATATTATATTTCATTATTAATACTACTTTGTAAAACTATATTTAAGATCGTCATACAATATAAATTTTTCTCTAGACCGACTTCTAATATATTCACTAATTAATCTATTTCCATTCTATTTGCTCCTTATGCATAGTTTTCACCTAGACCTTTTTGGACTAAATTTTTTTTCTCAAACTCTCTAAATTCAACCATGAAATCTCCTTTACAAATAGGGGAGCAACAAGCATCTGACTGAATTACAATTTCATTTGATTTGATTTGAAAAACCTAATTTCAACCATTTCTTTGAAAAGCTCCCTAGGAAATTCCATGCAATCATTTGAGAATAAGAGAGGATAAAAGACAAAACACATGTGCAAGATATTATTAGTTTCCATCACCACACCCATGTTGAACAAAAATAATTTTGTATCATATTAGCCAAGGGACCTCCACATCAACATGGGAGAGTAAAATACCAAAAATAGAGATACATTGAAACAAATAAATCCTATGCAAAGACCATGATGCCATCAAAAAAAAAAACAAGGGGAAGACCCTATTCTGAGTCATCGACATCATAGAATTATCAACCACTCCTTATTCTCAATGAAATTGGAGGACCATCACCACATCATCATTAGAGCTCCCAGATGATACCAAAGAGAGAAGATACTGGTGATATCCTGAGTCAGTGTCACCTTCAGCACTAGGACTATCAAAGAGCACAATGGGAGAATTATGTTTTCCTAGGTAGGCACTATGACTCTTATCTTTTTTCCTCAACTTCTTTGCTGGCTAAGCCAGCTCCTTTCCCTTAAACTTGACCATTTCTTCTAGAATGGTCATGTTTCTCAAGTTGTAGGTACTCTAGACAATTGCTTTCTTCTTGTGACCTCAAGCCCTCATCTTACCTTTTGAAACCTCAGGGGATGCCTCGTTTCCTTGCTCAGTTAGAAAAGTACCCTCACAACACTTGATAATATTAAGGCAGCTCGACCTCCTAAAGGGCTAAATTAGCACAACAATATTTTCCATCTCTAAAATGAACAAAAGTTGAAAATTCAAAAGAATTTGAATCAAAGCTACAGGGAAACACACCTAAAAACCCAAAAAATCACAAGGTTAGTCCTAGAAAATGAATTCCTAAACAAACTAGAGCATGAATAATAGAGAGTCCAATTGAAAATTAACTCACCTAAGATAAGTACATTCACTACTCAACTCAAGGAGAATTAACACCTTCACACTTCCTTAATAACCCATGCATCTCACATTCACTGTAGACTAGAAAGATGGTGAAGACAAAAATTGAACAATATGCATTGAATAAACAATTTAGAGCATGCAAAAATTAATGATTCAAGAACTCCTCGCACAAGTGAGTTGATAACTTAGTAGCTTAGCTTTGAATTTGGTTCGTCAATATTAAAGCATTTAAAAATTCATCTATGTAGATCATGAGCATCATTTTTTGGCCATTATCAACTTGTTCCTAGAAAATAGTGATGCCACCTCAAATGTTTCCATGTCCTTCCTTAATCTTGATTAATCATACATGATCTAACAATTAACATTGGTGCAGGAGAACCTTGTCGTATTCAAGCCTCCATGAGGCCATATTGTATAAATTCATTAAATTAGGCGTTTTAATGTTGTAATAAGATTGAATGAGCCATTTTATATATATTTGAAGTCATTGATGAAGGTTTGGTGTCATTTACTTGAAAAATGAAAACATTGTCAAAAGTTGTCATAACAACTTTTCTTGTTAAATGAAAACTTTTTAAATTATTTTTAAAAGGTTTTAAATGGTAGTTGTAGGTTGGTTGGAGCATAAATTTATTGTACAAGCATAAAAATTGGCCTCCAAGTCGAATGGGGGGTTGGAATGTAATTTTGAACAAGAATTTATGAAGGAAGACATGAATTTTTCTGTAATTTCCAATGTTCTGCCTGTTCTTTTACATGGTACGACTTTGTATGAAGTTGTACAGATATGAAATATTAGCGAAGTATATAAGACCAATGTTTTGGAGAGAACAGTTCCTCATAAACTTCATCGCTCATCAATGTTCTCCACCAAGTCTTAGGGTGTAATCAATGATGAGAGTATTACCGCGATGAAGTTCAGTCCATTGGATCATCTTGCTTTAAAGCCTCATCAATAGTTCTCCATTTAACCCACTACTTACCATTTTTCTTTTTACAATTTCCTTCAGATTCTGCCACATTGCCTTTTACAGAAATAGTTGTTACATATCGTTGATGCATCTCATCCTTCATCAACTTCATCAATGATGTAGGCATCCATGCAATGAACTCTCATCCCTTGGATCTATGTCTCATCCTTTGATTATGTTCATTTTCCCATCACACATTGCTAATTCAAATTTCGCTCCTCTGATCCTATTATTAATAGGAGATACATCAAAGATTCTAGGTTAAGATATGTACACATGCATGAAAATCAATGGTACAAAAGGCATCACACATAATATCATTTTAAATTAGTGAAATAGACCTTTCAAAGAATCTCATCGCTCATCACTATTTTGGAACTTAAGCTCTAAAATGAATCCACCATGAGAAATAAAATGCACGAGAAACCCATCATATTTATCATCACAAATTGAAATTTATCATTTCATGACCATCCACGATTAGCTATGAAAATAAGAACATAATGTGAGAGGCCATCACTTATCACTAATAAAATACTCAAGGCTCAAAATCCATTAGCAATAAGTGATCCCTAAATGATAAAAGGAACATCACTCATCACGCATTGATATGAAGAGCTCTAGCCTCTATTTTTGATGACAAAAAATATAGAAATACAACTCATTACTCATCGCCAATTCAGAACATACACTTCTAAAGTAATCAATGATGAGTGATAAGACAAGATGGCCATCAGGACTTAAGTTAAAACCTTTAAGCACATGCTTATAAGTTGTTCTAATGAAGGGGACCCTCTATGGTGATAGCATAGAATGTGCTCAAAGACTCCTAAGTCATAAAATGAAAAGGATGTAAAGGCAAAAAATTCTCTTTACTTAACCTTATAAAAATTAAAATGCTCAAACCTAGGAATGGAGGCTTGGTTACTCGATGAAAATTAATGACATAAGATATTTTAAAGCGACCAATAATGGGCAATAGGAAGCCAATAGTGAAATAGACTATTTTTGAAGCATTCAAAGCCAAGGGTTTCATAAGAAAGGATTCCAAGCCAATACAATAACCCTTCAATAGTGATGACAAGAAAAAACCTGAGCCCTCAAATATCGACCCAACATTCAAATGTAACAAGGACTTGATATGGAACATAAAAATATTTTTTCAAGTTCCATCAGTGGCTCTAGTTGGGGATGTTTGTTCCTTAGTGAACATAGTGAGAATCCAGAATCTCAAGAGAACCAAAACCAAATGACATATGTAGAGTATTTACATAAATTATAGGGCTAGACTAGTCTTAAAACTAGTTGTTTCCTCTATTAAAAACCCTATTTTCCACTGTTTGCACCATGCCCAAGCTAAAAACATTATCATGAAGAATGCACCAGTTGATCATGTTGTGACTACTATGTTCAACCATTATAGACATGTGCCTAATCTGACACTTATCTCTCTCATATATGTCCCTGTGTGTGTTGTAACCAAGTTTTAACTAGAATATATGATTAGTGTAGCACTCCACTTGACTCAACTTATCCTTATATTTCATCAAATAATCACTTAATTGGTTTATAAAAGTGAAACATTCATATTCCATTTGACTCATATCAAATTCATTAGGATCAACACCATACCTATGTTGTGCAGTAAAAAAAATACTAATATATAGGTTCCTTTTCAAGTTGGTGCTCATATGCCTCAACACAATATAAATCAATTATGTATACTGATCCTTCATTTTCTTAAAAAATCAATTTCTTAGAATCTAAGGAACTTTCATTTTTACTTAAAGAAAAATCCTTCTTATAAAAGCATCATTTATAACATTCCAGATATCATAAATATTTTATGTTTCAAGACAAATATCATAATTTGATTCTTCTTCCTAGTTACCATCTTTCAATTGGAAACAATTTTTTTCAAAAGATAGATGAACTAACAAAAAAATGATATGATTAGGAGTATGATTTTGAATAGTGTTTTCAAATGATATGTCTACTGATTTATGATGTAAATTTGAGCATATTTTATGTTCTTCTGAGTAGACCTTTTCATTTCCTTGTTCCACAAAACTTTGGTAAGAAACAACCATGTCAATTTCTATGTCAAGATCTACACATCCTACTTCCACTTCATGTAAAAATTCAGAAACCCAACCTCACTAACTATAAATTCCCATCCTATCATGAAAATTAGGTTCCAGATTCTAAATATAAGCACTCTTATCTTTATATTTAACACCAATTAGATCATCAAGATGTTCTAATTCTGAAATAGTTAGAGTACTCTGCAAGAGTCTGTCAAATGCATTATCTTTATCTATTAGTAAAGGAAAATTTTCATGACTGTTGGCATAGTCAAATTGTTTGAATAATAAAGGTTCTTTCAATTTTTCCTCATACAAAGATTTATATTCCTTATGAGAATAATTAACATTTTCACCTCCATTACCCTAGTTATCAGCCATCAATAACACACCAACAATATCTGCAAATATGACAATATCATCATTTGTACTGTTATGAATATATTCACCTTCAGACAGATCCATACTTATCCCTTAAGTGAACTCTTGATCTGTATTTACAATAGTAGCATTCTTTCCATTTTGAAACCTCAGTGTTTGTTCATAATCAATTTTTTCTTCCTTGGCAATTCTGATCCAATCAATTATTTGGTCAAAATCTTGAGGCTTTAATTCATTAGGAAAGGTACTAAGCCCTCGCTCATAGATGTCAAAGAATAAGTCAATGTAAACTAGATCCTCAGGGCTTAGCCTCTTATGGATTTCTAACAAAGAATCTAGAAGCCTTGCTAGTAATTCATATGGTGATTCCTCTTTGCTCCTTTTCATACTAGACAATATTTGAATTGTCAATTCTTGATCATTATTATCTGAGCACTACTAAAAACTGTGTTCACTTTGCCCAATATCAATTTGTTGTGAGAATAATCAAAACGATACATCAATATTACCATTACATTTATCATCCTTTTCTCTCCTATTTATTTCATCTTTATAATGTGTATAAGGATAAAAAACACTTGCAACCATATACCCTTTCATCATTCAGTATTTAATAGTATTTTCCATGTCCATAGCAATATAATATGCTTGCAGCCATGTTTTATGCTATTTATCCCTTATCAAATAACTCATTTTGTTTTCAAAAAAACCTAGATATGTAATTAAACACTCTACATCAATAGGTCTCAAATACTTAGGGATATCATTTATTGCTTTCATGAATCTCAGATTAAAAGAAGGAACTAACTCTTCTTCAACTTTATTGATTTCCGAAAGTCTTCTTCTTATCTCATTTGGAGTAACCATTTCACCAAATTGTTCTATAAATGATATCATAAAAGCATACCATGAAACTATAGAATGTTTTGGTAAATATGAGTACCAGTCTCAAGCATCCTCTTTTAATGACTAAGCAAACAACTTCATGACAACATCCTCATGATTTATTTTAAAATCGCCCATCATATCTATAAATGCATTTAAGTGGTTAGAAGCTAACTCAGATTTTTGCCCTATAAATATAGGTAATTATTTCCTAATATCATTAAGAGTCTTGTTAGGAAATCCCATGATACCTCCAAATCTCAAAGACTTATATCTCTCAATAGAGAAACTCTTGTGAGTGTATTCTAGGGATTGCATGACTAAAATATTTATATTTGATATTTTTACTAGAGAATATAGGGGAACGATGCACCTCTTTTATACCTTACTCTTCAAATTTTAACCCTATAGTAAATTCCCAACTCAAATGTATTTTGGGTATGTGCACAATCAACATGGAAAAAATAGACCCTTAAGTGGCAAAATATTTAGAAAAATCAGAGTTAGGCAATTTGATGTAAAAATTTGAATAAGTTATCTATATTATTTCAAAAATGTGTAAGAATAGAATCTATAGAAAATTGAATGTAGTTTCTAAACTACTAGATTTGTTTTAAAAAAATTAAATCTATTTGGTGAAAATTTGAAATGTCAATGCAATAGTACTTAAATTTCAAGGAAAAAATAAGAAGTAGGTGTCTGTCTGACCACCCTAACCACAATAAAATGATAATATATTTTTATAATATTTTAGATATAAGTAGAGGACTCATGTCCTGATGTGATGCATATTTTTTTGTAATTTTTTCCAAGTAAATAATTAATTATGAATTTTTTATTACAACTCTTAAAAATATAAAACTCATATGTCTAACCACCTTAACTTGCTCAAAACTTCATGAAATTCAATATTTCTTTTTTTAATCCTATAGTATGTGAAGCATAGAATGTGACACATATTTTGGATTCAAAAAATGTGATACTATTTGAAAGTTGTAGATGTTTTTCATTTAGCCTATCAATCAAGACTTTAGTCATAATTCAATTAGAAAATGAATAATAATTACTTATTAAATTCAAAGTAAAGCATAATTTATATTTATGGAAAGATGAGAATCTCCTTTTAAAACCCTTTTCTTTTCATCAATTTTGGGTTAAAAAAAAGTCATTAGCCACATACCCATCATATTGCCACTTTTTGGCCCATCATGATCCCGCATATAACCTTTTATTTCTTAACACCTTTAAAAGGAACTATTAGAAAAATAAGCATAATTCTTCCATTCCATTTAGATATTGCATATTTCAACTCAGATGTATGCAAAATAGCTTTCACTATTCCATTTATTAGTGCTTTAATTCATTGAATTAGGAATAAAGTATTTCTTCTACATTTCTAAAATGGATTTCATACACAAGTATTTCTTTTTCTCAGTGAAAGCAAGGGAAAAATACCTGGATATATTGGAAGATATTACACTTTATTAGGTTCTTTGCATAGAGTCATCACCTTCTTTGTATATTATCAAACTTCAACCATATGAAGTTACTTCCACCAGTTGATTTTACTTTGAGATTACTTTTCCTTCAATATTTTCATTGGTACAAAGTTCTTCGGGATCTCCACTCCCTATCAATGAGAACTTGGAATTAAAAACCTCTATGACTTTATCAAGGAAAACTAATGTACTACAAATATTTTCCCAAGTAACTCCCCAGCAGAGTCACCATTTCTATTGGTTAGTTTTTAAGCACCAAACTTAATCTCATCCCTTACCTATGAATCTTCTAGAACTCAATTATCAGTAAGGTTGAGGATTGGCCAACACTTAAGTGAAGCATTTATAACCTCACTTCTTCTCTTTAGGTTCTATGAGATCCATGAGTGTAATCCTACACATGCTCATAATATATTAACTTGAATAAGAGCATTTCATCACAAACGCGTATTCCTCAAGAAACCAACATCATTTAAGGCTTGTTAAACCTCTTATGAAATAGCTATCTATTTTAGGGAATATGCTTGTACTAAAAGTTGGTGCAGTGTAATTTTAAAGTATTTTATGAATTCATTTCCATTTTAAATCCTCAGCCAAATTCATTACTAGCTCAGTCAGCCACAATATAAACTAATAGAAGAACTAGTGCCCTATCTGAAGGAACAATGGAGTCATACTTTGCAATCAATTAGTAATATAACTATAATTGAGCATCAATAATCAATGGACTATCATCATGCTACTTTGTAGCTTCCAACTATCTACATTTTAAAATATTTATTCCTTACCAAATCCTACATCCTTTCCCACAAATGAATGGTCTCATTTTAGCATTAAATCAAATAATTGAATTGCAGCACAAACAAACCCATTCTTTTAATGCTATACCATAGAAAAATACAACTTGCTTGATTTGGGGAATAATTGATGATAAATTGGACTTAATGACTCCATGATCTAGTGTTGTGAGGTGTTTTTCACATCCACACTAGGTCTTCAAACCTTTAAAATGCATTTAAGGATGTCTTATAAAGGTGTTGTAAATTGTTGTAAAGGACTTTAGTGCTTTTCTAGACTTAATGAACCCATCTTCCCTTAATTCAACATTATACAATGTGTTTAGTAACATTATCACACTAATCTAGAAGGCTTGTAAAATAAACTTAATGTTAATCTAGTGTTGTAATGTGTCTTACACATTCACATTGGTTCTTATGTATTTCTAGGCTATGTGGACCTCATTTTAGTGTCATAAAGTGTATTTAATCACACTTGCACATTTAATTCTATGTCTCAAGGCCTAATTGACCTTTACATCATCACCAATAGGCCCCTATTACCCCATATTATGCATCTTGAGGAATTATTTGATGAAATATCTGACAAAGTCACCATATGAACCTTATTTCATTATTTCCTAGCAATCTAGCTAGCAAATGGGCTCAACTAGGGCTAATTCACCACCTGTGGTGAATGAGTCCTTGCCAAGTGGGACCGATTCATCCAAGGTGGTGAATGAGTCCCATTTGGGTCAAATTTGAGTTTTAAGCAAGAAAATTTGGAAATTGAGTTTAATATTCTTTCATGTCAGCCTTGGGGATCCAATTTATGGAAAATAAGGTTGATTTCCTATAAATATATGTCTTTAAACCATAATTCACATAAATTAACTCATTTCACAACACATTCATCATCCCTTCTCTCTTTCAAGTCAAGCAAGTTAGGGTTTCATCATTGTAGTCACCAAAATTGCTTTCTAAGACATTCAAGGGAAAATTCTTCATGTTTTTCTATATATATTCAACATCAATAATAGTGGAAAGTTATTAACTCCATTATTTCATGGTTCATTACATTCTTTCATCATTTTGGTTTAATTACCTAAAAGGGGTTTGACCAAGGGAAACCCCCATACCCTAACATTCCCCTTTTCTCTCTCTTGTATTGTGTGTTTGTAGATTTAAACATCTTGAAGGCTTAGAAATCATTTAAAATTGCATTGAAAAGTTTTTTTAGGTCTTCTCTTCATTGAAAAAGTTAAAAATATCAACCAAAACTCACTTTCAGGTTCAAAAATCAAAGTTTCAAAGCGGACAGCTATTGAAATCCAAAGTGTAGACTGAGAGCTCATGTTTCATCTTAAGGATCTTCAAAAATGAAAAATGGACTCATTTTCCATCAGTGGTGAATGAGTCCCATTTCTAGGCATAAAAAGTGTTTTCTACATTTCTAGATACCCTTTTGTCTGAAATGTGTTTCATGTTAGTTTTAAAACACTAGGACTAATTTGTCCAAAATGGTGGATGAGTCCCAGTAGGTTGAATTTCCAACATCATCAGCATTTCAAATTTCATTTTCAGCCTCCTTCAATATCTCAATTACACACTTTTAGTTTCATCCATTTCTATTTTAGTTTTTCATTCATTTCTAGGTGTTTTTGCATTACACAATATATTTTCAAATGACATGCTTTTCAATAGTTTTCACTTAATAATCAAACCATTCTATCAATTAGAAACATTTGTATCATTGCATTTAGGTCATAATCTCATCATACATTCTCTTATTTCACTAAACAACTTATATTTTAGGTGTGGGATCTATCTCTCTTTGTTAGATGGAAGACCCTAATTGAGAAAAAGAGACATAGTATTTCCGACACCTTAAAATTTATCATTCATTTTGGTGAACCCGACATGAAAAACCCTAAGAGTGTAAGAGAGTCTTAACACCAAAAAATTAATGGTTTTTTTTGGTGAACCAACTTTTTGAATATTTCTTTTTTCTAATTTGGTGTCCATCATATATCTATCCTTGCATCGAATTTGCATGAGGGTTTGCATTAGTTAATTGACATGATAGGTTTCAAATTTTGCATTCATAAAAGTGCATTTAGGTTGCATTGTTGGCATCTAGATTTATTTAATATTTTTGAAATTCTACATTTTTAACTTAGGTATAGATAATAGAACTTAGAAAGCATAAAAATCACTCTAAAACTTCTATTTTTTTTGAAAAAAGTCCATACTGGGACTCATTTTCCACCTTGGGCGAATCAGTCCCTTTTCATCCTTGAAACTACCCTTTACAAAACTGAAAAACCTATTTTTAAGATTTTGTTTGTTGCCTTTACCTACCTGTATCAATTAGTTTAGTTTCTATAACATGCATTTCACTAGATCTCACCTAAAATAGCTCATTTAATGCATTGCTCCATTTTACATTTGCATTTTTCACATGCCATTTTCCAATTGGTGCATAGTGTAATAAAAAAATTACCCTATTTCATATCTAAAAATTGCATTTAATTTTATGTCATTGTATTGCAATTTCTTTTCTTTTTCATCATAACATTTTTTCTTTCAAATGATGTGGCTTTTATTTAGTTAAAAATGAATTGCATAAATAAAATGGTCCCCCTTATAAGTTCAATTTTGATTACCACAATGAGGACTTTAAAAAGCATGATCAAACCATTGGTACAATCCTTAATCCTACATTTCCCATTGGTGAGAACAATATTGTAGAAAATCATCACAATCATACTTGTTCTTATCCTGATACCTCTCCTATTAGTGGTGAAGGTATCTTGATGAGAGAAGATACAAGTGTTGAGAGTCCTGATTGTCCCTCTCCTCATTCCCCTTTGGAATATGTTAGACAACACAAACATGAGATCATAGACACATTTCTAAATATCACCTTACCTAGTCTCCAAAACCATGAAAATAAAATTAGTTCATCTCCTAATATCCCTCCTTGATGTAAAGAGGATAGGTTGGTGTTAGATGACATCCCTATTAAGAATCATGAAACCCTTGATCGTCTCTTCCATAATGCTCCTCCCATTTGGGAAAATCTATTTGAAAACCATAGTGGTCTTTCTCTTGATGCCTCCCCCACTTGTGATGAAGGTACTTTACCCTTGGATGAACATATTACAAGCTCTCTTTGTAGGGTATATATTATGGAACAAGAGAATGAGACCTTAAAGAGAATGGACACTCAACTAAAACTCTCGTATAATCATCCCCCTCTTAATAATCCCACCATTGATCATTCCCCTATTGGTGATGAAGTTATTGTGGAAGAAACAAGCCTTACCTATCAAGAACATGTGGCTTGTTGTTCTCCTAAACACTCTCTTTCTAGGGAGAATATCATGGTGCTAGAAAATGGAAATAATAATAATGTGTCTTCCTTAGATAAAAAGTTGATTCTTGATTTCCCTTTATTAGATATACATCAAACTAAGAACATTGCAGTTATGAATGTGCAAGTGTCCATTATATCCCCCTGAATCAATGAACCTCATACATACCATGTGGGACATCCTAAAAACCCTCTAATTCTCTACCCACCTTCACACAAACAACCAACTCAAAATAAACCTGAACTTATCCCTTACCCCCCTCAAAATCATGTTTCATAGCAACTAATTCATAATACTATTTCTCATATGTATAACACTTGAAACAATCTACAACCACCACAACCAACCCAAAAACCATTACCATTTCCTAATCCTATCCCTCCTAACCCTTTCTTTCTAGGTCTCAAGGAGTATGATCTTGTCAAGCAACATAAGAATACTCCTGCTAAGATATCATTGTGGGACCTTATTCAAGCCTCCCCTCACTATCACAACATGTTCCAAAAAACCTTACAGCAAGTTCATGTCCCTTCTAATGTACCACCAACTAATATAGAAGCCATGATTGAAGGACTCAATGTTGACATTGTTTTCCACCAAAGTGAACTCCCCTCTTTGGATGTGAAAAAAAATGAAGCTTTCATGATCATAGCACAATACAAATGAAAAGGGATAGAGAGAAATATTATAGATACTGGTTATGTTCTTAATGTGTGTAGTGTGACCCTTCTAGATAGGCTTGGCATCGATCAATTAACCATTCAACCTGATTCTTTATCTATTAAGGGATTTGACTATGTCGAAAAAGAAACTACTAGGGGTGATCATTCTACCTCTTACCATTGGAGTGGTCACCTTGAATACACCAGTCCATGTTATGCCTTACAAACTTTCATGTAATCTTATCTTAGGTAGACATTGGATTCATGCAAATGAAAGGTGTGCCTTCCACTTTTCATCACAAAATGACATACATCTACAATGACACAATCCACACACTTGATGCTGATCTTGAACCTAATAGTGTCTTAAAACTTGATAAAAGCAAAGAAAATTCCTTAAACACATTAACTACACCAGTGGAACCTGTATAGCATAACAACAAAGAACAACATATTGAATAAGTTTCCAAGCTATTATAAGATGATTGGGGTTCCTTGGATTTCAAACATAAATTCATGGGCGAGTACACGATCATACACAAAGATTCAAATAGGGAAAATGAAAAATAAAACTATCCTTCAAAAGCATCTACCTCAACCACTTTAGACAGAGAAGTAAATTACACAAAAAACATTGAAGCACTTAATCATGAACAACCACAAACTTCAAAAGAAATGAAGAAAATTTATGGACGTGATTATGAGCTTATGAAACAACTAGGATATAGTGGAAAAAGATGTGGTGCTTGAGAACAAGGTATCCACAACCCTATAGAGCCTAACACAGAAAAAACCACTTATGGTCTTGGTTACTTCCCTTTGATAGAAATTTCCAAGCCTTCAATCGATGTCAGCACTCTCACATCACATTCTTCTAATTCAACCTTAACTATAAAACATCCTAAACTGATAGACACTAGTGGTCTTGACTGTTCTCCTTTACAAGCCATCCAACTAAAAAATACATCTTCACTTAATGTCAATGTCATCTCACAAGACACTAATAATTTGCATCTGAGATATTTTCCCTCCTATAAGAGTGAGAACAAAATCTTGCAATCTAGAGAAACTTTTGTAAGTATGACATCTAGTACTAAGCAAGATGTATCTTTGACGAAAGCCACAAGACCACCTTCTACCATTGATCAAAAGGGAATCTTCTCGAGACTCCTCCAAGATCACTTCATAACCCTTCCTCGAAGAACTTAAAAGAAATGTTATTACAAGACTTCATTTTGTGCCTATCATAGAGTTCATGCTCACTCCACTAATGAATGTAATGCTTTGAGTCATATAATCCAATATATTAAGGTGTTTGGTATTCTTCCCTCTGTGGGGGGAACCTAATTCCTCTAATTGATATAGATTTTACATCTACCATTCATCTCATCAACCATTTCGGCTCACCTTTGTCCTGCACTAAGTGGGGAAAGGGGTTTGCTATCCTTGTCCTCATATGTCACTTGTCATTCGTGCTTTTGACTATTTGTTAAATTTTCATGAACATATAAGAGTGAGCTTGGGACATGGATGGCATCCCTTAATGCAACTCTCATGTGACATACTCCCTCTTTAATGATGTAGCCCATTGGAAACATATGACTTGGGATAGGACTTTCTGAGTAAGCTCCCATGATTCCTTCTTCTACTATAAAGCAATTGCTCATAGTATTGGTATTCACAACCACTTTAAAGTGGGGGGCATACATTACTACTCACATTTCATTGTGTGATTTTCCTTTTCTTGTGATTTTCTCTCTTGAAATAATTTGGCAAAATAATCCCCAGGATGAGACCTTGCACTTGTCCTATCTTGGAAACAATATGAGACCATTTACACTTATCCTATCTTGGAGACATGAAGCATGATTTTCCCTAATGTGAGACATTGCATGAACTAAGAAAAATCCCTTTGAACATCCCTTACACTACCCTGTATTTACAATGTCTATGAGTGTCAAGCATATGAAGTTTTGCTTACTTCATAGAGCTCAAAAATAATTTTCATTGTGGAACCTTATTAAAGTTATTAGGAGGTATAACTTTGGTATGGTTGAGTGGGAAGCCCATTCCAAGGAAATACTTTCACCATAGCCACCTATGTGTTTGTAAGTACATACCACCTGAGTGTATGTTTCTCACCTTTTGGGCTTTCTCAACCGATGGACAACTAAGATTTATGTATCCCCAAAGTGAGTATGCATTTTCCTTTTGGAAAAAAAACCTAGAATCAATCCACAAATAGCTAGAAAAATAGTTGAAGCTTGATCCACCTTTTCATTTACATCTTTCTCTTCTTTCCATTGCATGATTATGCATCTTGATGGTTTCACTTAGGATATTGGATCCTGGGGGCTTGATTTGCTTCTTGATCTTTTTCATTCTTTGTCATCTACATCTATACACTTGGATCTCTTTTGAATGTTTACTTTAGTGTGAGTTTGATGCAAGTTCATCCTCTCACTAAAGTGGGGGATAAATGTACTATAGAAAAAATGTCACTCGATTTGGGGAATTATTGATGATAAATTAGACTTAAAGATGCCTTGATCTAGTGTTCTAAGGTGTTTTTCACATCCGCACTAGGTCTTGGGACCTTTAAAATGCATTTAAAAATATCTTGTAAAGATGTTGTAAAGTGTTTTAAAGGGCATTCATGCTTTTCTAGACTTAATGAACCCACCCTCCCTTAATTCAACATTATAAAATGTGTTTATTAACATTATCACACTAATCTAAAAGACTTGTAAAATAAGCTTAATGTTAATCTAGTGTTGTAATGTGTCTTACACATTCACATTGGTTCTTGTACCTTTCTAGGCTATGTGGACCCCATTTTAGTGTTGTAAAGTGTATTTAATCACACTTTCACATTTAATTTTGTGTCCCAAGACCTAATTAACCTTTACATTATCACTAATAGGCCTCTATTACCCCATATTGTGCATCTTGAGGCAATATTTGATGAAATACCTAATAGAGTCACCATATGAACCTTATTTCCTTACTTCCTAGAAATATAGCTAGAAAATGGGCCCCACTAGGACTAATTCACCACCTGTGGTGAATGAGTCCCTACCAATTGGGACTGATTCACCCAAGGTGGCGAATGAGTCCTATTTGGGTCAAATTTGAGTTTTGAGTGGGAAAAACTTGAAATTATGTTTAATATTCTTTTATGTCAACCTTGGGGATCCAATTTATGGGAAAATAAGGTGGATTTCCTATAAATATAAATCTATAAACTCTAATTCACATCGATTAACTCATTTGACAACTCATTCATCACTCCTTCTCTCTTTTAAGTCAAGCAAGTTAGGGTTTCATCATTGTAAGTCACCAAAATTGCTTCCTAAGACATTCAAGGGAAGATTCTTCATCTTTTGTTGTAGGAATTCAAGATAAATCATCATAGCTAGGTAATAAATCCATTATTTCATGGTTCATTACATTCTTTCATCAATTTGGTTTAATTACCTATGAGGGGTTTGACCAAGGCAAACCCCCATACCCTAACATGCACCATTTCTCTCTCTTGTCTTGTTTGTTTGCAGATTTAAGCATCTTGAAGGCTTACAAATTATTGAATATTGCATTGAAAATTTGTTTAAGTCTTATCTTCATTTAACAAGTCAAAATATCAATAAAACTCACTTTCAAGTTTGAAAATCATAGTTTTAGAAGTGGACACCTATAGAAAGGCAAAGTGAAGAATGAGAGATCTTGTTTCCTCTTTTGAATCTTCAAAATTTCAAAACTAGACTTATTCACCAATAGCGCCTAATGAGTCCCATTTCCAGGCCTGAATAGTGTTTTTTTGCATTTCTAGATACCCTTTTTTTCTAAAATGGGTTTCAACTTAGTATCACAGAACTAGTACTAATTCGCTCAAAATGGTGAATGAGTCCCAGTAGGCTATATTTCAAGCATCTACAACATTTAAAATGTCATTTTCATCCTCCATCAATATCTCAAGTTCACATTTTTAGTTTCAACCATTTCTATTTCATTTTTGCATTCATTTCTAAGTGTTTTTACATTACACAATGCATTTTCAAATGACATGCTTTTCAAGAGTTTTCACTTAATAATCAAACCATTTTATCAATTTGTAACATTTAGATAATTGCACTTAGGTCGTAATCACATCAAAGATTCTCTTTTTTGAGTGAACCACTTAGATTTTAGGCATGGGATCTATCTCTTTCCATTAGGTGAAAGACCCTAATTGAGAAAAAGAGACATTGCATTTCCTACACCTTAAAATTTATGGTTCAAGTGAAAATGATAGAAGACAAATAAATTATACTTAACTATTTCATTCATAATTTGGGAGAAAATACACAAAAGAGCAATAGTTTAGAACTAATATTCTCTTTGATTATTTATATTTCTTTGTGAAACAATATTTAAGATTATTATATAGTATAACTTTTTCCCTAGACTAGATTTTGATATATTCACTAATTTATCTATTTACATTCTATTTTCTCCTTGAGCATAGCTTTCACCTAGACCTTTTTGGACTCATTTTTTTTTTATCATCCAAGAAATATCCTTTATAAATAGGGGAGCAACAAGCATTTGACTGAATTACAATTTCATTTCATTTCATTTTAAAAACCTAATTTCAACCATTTATTCAAAAAGCTCACCAGGAGGTTTCAATTAATCATTTGAGAACAGGGGAGGATAAAAGACAAAACACATGTGTAGGATATTATTAATCATTTTTTCCATGTTTGTGTTGAACAAAAAAGATTCTATATCATATTAGCTGGAGGACCTCCACATCAACATAGAAGAGTAAAAAACCAAAACCATAGATCTATTGAAACAAATACCTCCTATGCAAAGACCATGGTGTGATAAGAAACAAAAACAAGGAAAAGACCCTATTCTGAGTCACTAGCATTAGAGAATGCTCGACCACTCCTTGTTCTTGATGAAATTGGAGGAACCATCACCACATCATCTTCAGAGATCCAAAATGGCACCACAAAGATAAGATATTGGTGACATTCTAGGTCAGTGTCACCTTCAACATCCAAAGGACTATCAAAGAGCACAATAGAAGAATTATACTTTCCCAGGTAGGCCCTATGACTCTTATCTTCTTTCCTATCCTTCTTCACTGGTTGAGCTAGCTCCTTTCCCTTAAACTTGACCATTTATTCTTGAATGGTCCTATTTCTCAAGTTGTAGGTACACTAGACAATTGCTTTCTTCTTGTGACCTCGAGCCCTCCTCTTACCCTTTGAAACCTTATGGGATGCTTGGTTTCCTTTCTTATTTATAGACATACCCTCACAACACTAAAACACATTAAGTTGGATAAACCTCCTAATGGGCTAAATTGGTACACCAGTCTTTCCCATCTCTAAAATGAATAGAAGTTGACAATTCAAAAGACATTGAATCAAAGCTGTAGGGAAACACACCTATAAACCAAGACAATTTTAACCAGTCCTAGAAAAGGAATTCCGAAATAGACTAGAGCATGAACAACATGGAGCCCAATTCAAAACTACCTCACCTAGGACAAGAAAATTCACTACTCAACTCAGGGAGAATTAACACCTTCACACTTCCTTACAAACCCACACCTTGCATTCACTATAGACTAGAAAAATGGAAAAGACAAACAACAAATAATTTTCATTAAATAGACATTTTGGAGCATGCAAAAATTAATAATTCAAGGATTCCTCATGCAAGTGAGTTGATAACCTACTAGCTTGGCTTTGAATCTGGGTCATCGATCTTAAAGCATTTAAAACTTCGTCTATGGCAATCATGAGCATCATTTTTCAGCCATTAGGCACTTGTTCCTAGAAAATAACGATGCCACCTCAAATGCTCCCACATCCTTCCTTAATCCTGATTAATCGTATGTGATCTGATAATTAACATGCATCACCAACTCAATTTATGATCAATCCTTCATTAATATTGATGAAGTACATAAGACTGATGTTTTGGATAGAAAATTTCCTCATATACTTCATCTCTCATCATTGTTCTCCCCCAAAACTTAGGGTGTAATCAGGGATAAGAGTATTACTGCAATGAATTTCAGTCTGTTGGATCATATTGCTTTAAATCCACATCAATGGTTCTCCATTTATCATGCTACTTTCATTTTTGCTTTATATGATGTCCTCTAGATTCTTCCAGATTGCCTTTTCTAGAAATAGTCATTACCTATCACTGATGCATCTCATCCTTCATCAACTTCATCACCAATGTAAGCATCCATGTGATGAAATCTCAGGCTTTGGAATTATGGCTCATCATTTAATCATGTTCATTTTCCCTTCGCACATCGCTAATTCAAAATTCACTCCTTGGATCCTATTAGCGACAAGAGATACATCAAAGATGTGAGGTTAAGATGCATACACCTTCATGAAAATAAATGGTACAAAAGACATAACACATAAGATCTTTTCAAATTAGTGAAATAAACCTTTCAGAGAATCTCATCGCTCATCGCTATTTTGGAACTTAAGCTATAATATGGATCCATGATAAGAAATAAAATATGAAAACAATAGGCCATTGTTCATCGCTAATTCTCCTCATATAGTTTGCAAGAAATTAGTGATGATAGATCATCATAGTGGCATTGTGTATCATATATTACTAATATAGAACTAAACACTTAAAACATATTTGTGATACATGATGCACGAGATGTTGCAAGTATGAGCTATTCTCACGGTGTTGTCAATAATGTTGTCATTGATGTGAACATAGTTTAGTATGTTGCAGATTTGTTGGTTTGATGAGTTTCCAAGTGCTTTTGAGAAAATTAATAAAGAGAAGTTAGAGTGATGAAAGTGTTCAAAATGTTCTCCAGTATGTGCTTTTCATTTCTTTTGTGTTGATCCTATTATTGTCTAGATCTGAAGGATTGATAATGGTGTTCTCATAGTGATATTTCATGAGTTTTAGCTTCTAGTTTGATGGTAGGTGAAAGCTATGCTCACTTGCATGTGAATTATTCTGGTAGAAGTTAGTCTTCTATGGACTAGGAGAAATATTTTTCATTTCAGATCTTGTAGATCTAGGAGTTATCCAGTGAAGGTCTCTTCTATGGTCTAGAAAAGAGGTTTGAAGTTTGGTGATCCAGAAGACATGTTTCAGTATTTTTAGTGTGAGTTTGTACAATCTGAATGGACTAGTGAAAGGTGTTCAATGTTTGAATTTTGTTGTTTTACTACAGATGTATCTGGAAGAATATGAGATTTATTCTCATGCATAAGGAAGTATGTTGTGGAATCTTCATGTCATCTTCTTGTTGGGATGCATGCACATTAATATCCTTTTGTGTTTTCATTAGTTTTGGTCGACATGGTGTTTACACTTCATTTGAAGAATAAAATTTAAATACAGAAAAGTATGATTGTTTCGAGATATTATTTTTTATCTTGAAAAATATTTTTATTGGTCCACTCTCATTCCTTTCCATTGTAGAAATGTTGAGTTTTTGACCTAATTGTAATTTATGAAATAAGGTATTTTTGGTTGACCTTGGAGAAAGTTTCTAAGGTTAAGGATGGTATAAAAGCAAGTCAAATTGTGAAGAGTTTTATGACCGTGTGATGCAAAGTTAAGAAAGTGAGCCACAAATCAGAAAAGTAGAAGTGTGTGTGTTAGTGAGTTGTGATAGTAGTTCTTCATTATGTGGAAGGTAGTGAGCTAAAGGTTTCTGCAATACTAGGGATGTCTGTTAATTATTGTGGTGGATCATTTTTTCTCTTTTGTATTTGTAGGCAGTGAGCCTCCCTATTGGATAGTGAATCTCTTTTGTATGTACTGAGCCTTTGTTCTTGGATAGTGAGTCCTTTTTTGTGTAGTGATCCCTTGGCAGTGAGCCTCTGTATTCAATTTTATATAATTTATATTGTGAGCTAACCCTCACCGTGGTTTTTCCCTTATTGGGTATTCCACACAAAAATTTGGTGTTCATTGTGTTGATTTACTTTATGTTATTTGTGTTTCATGCTCTTAATAATATAATAGTGTGGTTGTGGAATTGATAAGTATTGAAGTTTTAAGTTTGAATTATGTGACAACTGATTCACCCCCCCTCTCAATTTTCCTATGCCTCTTTAACAATTGGTATTAGAGATTTGGTTCCTTGGTTTAGAGCCTAATCACTTAGGGAAGATCTAATGACACATAAGTTGTCAATCCCTATGTTCTATGGAACTGACTATAATGACTGGAAGGGACAGATGAAAGGATATATCATCTGTCTTGGTTTTAATACTTGGAAGGCTATTGAGACAAAGTATACACCCCCATTTGGTGGTATTACTACTATAGATGATATTTCTACTTATGAAGAAAATGAGAAGGAAAAGTATGCTATTTGTAGCGAGTTATCTAAAAATGAGTGAGCTAAAGTTCTTTCTTTGGATACTACACAAAGTATGGAAGAAGTTGTAAGACATGTATGAAGAAAATGAAACAGTGAAATTAACAAAGAAACAGGTGGCAAAGTGTACATTTGTAAATCTGAAAATGCAAGAAGGTGAAGAATTTACAAGTTTCTTTTAGAGGGTTGAACTAATTGCAAATGAAGTTAGAAATCAAGGAGGAAAACCATCAAATGAAGACATAATTGAAAAGATATTTATCACCCTACTCAACTAATACAATGATAAGATCTTAGTGATTGAAGAAGTTTATGATCCTAAGAAGTACACATTGGAACAGTTGTTCGACACCTTGCAAGCTTTTGAGATGAGAAAGTTCCAAAAGCAAGACAAGATTGAATAATAAAAAAAATGAAATTTAAGGAAATAAAGATTGAGGATGAACCAGATAGTGATGGTGTTGATGAGTTGGAAGCAAACTTCACTAGGAAGTTGAAGAAAGGCACCATAAAGTATAAAGGTTTTTTGCCCTTTAAATTTTTTAGTTGTGGTAATATTGGTCATTATGCTTCAAGATTTCTGAATAGAGTTGCACATAAGAGGAACAAGGATTGTAAGGATAAGGATAGGAAGGATAAGAAATATAAGAAGTTGTACTATGTTAAAGAAGCATTAATTTTTGATGACGAGTCTGAGGATGAGGTTGATGACAATGAATGCTTATTCTTAGCTTTGGAAATTAAATTTTTATCCACTAACCCTGGAAAATGTGTAAGCAAGAAGGCTTAAGAGAATAAGAGAAATAGGATGGAAGGTACTTTGGTTACTTCTTTTTATGCAAGAAAAGATTGAGACTATTGGGTAATTGATAGTGGACATTCAAATCACATGACAAAAGATAAGAGTAATTCACTAAACTTGAGAAATATGATGGTGGTTTATTTATGTTTGGTGATGATTTAGGAGCTAAGATATGTGGGAAAGGTTCAATTAGGTTTGATGGAGTTCATAGTCTTGATGATGTATATTATGTGAAGGGTTTGAGGCATAACCTTCTGAGTGTCAGTCAGATGTGTAGCACTAGCTTTAAACTTGTGTTTCAAAATAATACCTATGAAATCATAAAATTATCCAAAAATAGAGATATGATTGTTGTTGGAAGAACACATGGAAACATCTATCAACTAAAGGAAGTTGATGATCATTTCCTTGTATCTCAAATAAGTGAAATTTGGTTATGGCATTAGAGAATGGGACATGTAAATTTTGACAACCTAGTAACAATTGGTGAAAAGGATATTGTTCAAGGACTACCTTGAATCACAAGACCTACTAATGCTATTTGTAGAAGTTGTCAATTAGGGAAATAGACAATATGAAACTTTAAGGGAAAAGAGCATTCTACTACCAAAATGTTGGAGTTAGTTGATACTAATCTCTATGGTCCGAGTAGAACTAGAAGCCTGAATGGTGGAAAATATTTCATTTTGCTTATTGATGATTATACTCGAATGACATGGGTTTCTTTTCTCGGAGAAAAGACTTAGACTTTGGGTAGGTTTAAGGTATTCAAATCAAGAGTGAAAAATGAAGTAAATTTGAAAATCAAGTGTTTGAGATCTGATAGAGGTGGAGAATTCACTTCTAGTGAATATAATGCATTATGTGAACAACATTTCATAAGAAGACAATTTTCTACTCTGAGAACCCCTCAGCAGAATGGAGTAGTTGAAAGGAAAATTAGGACTGTACAGGAAGCTGGTAGAACTATGATGAAAGAATCAAATGTACTAGATGTGTATTGGAGAGATCCATGATACATACTTCTATTTATGTTCTTACTAGAGTTTAGATTGGACACAAAAACACAAAGACTCCTTTTGAGTTATGGACTGGTAAGACTCCTATTGTGAAGTATTTCAAGGTATTTGGAAGGAGATGCTACATTAAAAGAGATGATGAAAATATTGGAAAGTTTGATGCTATATGTGATGAAGGAATCTTTCTTGGATATTCTACTATTAGCAAATCATGTAGATGCTTTAACAAAATATTGAGAAAGATTATTGAAAGTGCTAATGTGAAAGTTAATGAAGACATATAAAAACCTATTGAGACAAGTGAAGTTGAACCTAATGATCCTATTTGTGGACATGCACATGAGGAAAATAAAGATAAGGAATCAGAAGAGAAAGAAAAAGAAGTAGAAAAGAAGAAGAATAAGAAAATGAACTAGAACTTGTTGTTAGGACTCTTAAGTATGTACAAATGAATCATCTGGAGGATCAGATAATTGCAGATAAAAGTGAAGGTGTGAAGATAAGAAGTAGAGTTGAAGTTGAGGTAAATTTGTGTCTACTTTCTAAAATTGAACCCAAATCTATAAGTGAAGCATGTGAAGATGAGAGATGGATGAGAGCTATGAAAGAAGAGTTGCAATAGATAGAAAAGAATCATACATGGGAACTAGCCTTTAGGCTTGTGAATAAAAATGTGATTGGCTTGAAATGGATGCTTTGGAATAAGCTAAATGAAAGTGGAGAAGTTGTAAGGAATAAGGAAAGACTAGTATGCAAAGTATATTCACAAGTTGAAGGTATAGATTTTGAAGAAACATTTTCCCCTATGCCCAGAATGGAAGCTATTAGGATGTTTTTGGAATTTTTTTCCCACAAGGACTTCAATGTGTATCAGATGGATGTTAAGTCAACATTTTTGAATGGTGAATTGGAGGAAGAAGTGTACATGGAGAAAATTGAAGGGTTTCATTTATTTGAAAAACTAGACATGGTTTGTAAGTTGAAGAAGGAATTGTATGGATTGAAGCAAGCTCCCAAAGCAAGACCAGATAGATACCTAACAAATCAAGGATTCAACAAAGGTTCTAGTAACATCAATCTTTACTTCAAAGTGCAAGGTAACAAAATGTTGATAGTAGTTGTATATGTTGATGAAATCATCTTTGGTGGAAATGAAGGCATGTGTAAAAAGTTTGTTGAAGAGATGCCAAAAGAATTTGAGATGTCTATGATTGGTGAATTGAATTTCTTCCTTGTTCTACAAGTGAATCAAACTGATAAATGGATATCCATTTCACAATCTATGTATGTAAAAGAACTATTGAAGAATTTTTGGATGGATGAATCCAAACCGGTTTGTACTCCTTTGGTAATCAGATGTAAACTTAGCAAAGATGATGAATCTTCTATTATTGATCAGAGCAAATATAGATCCATGATTGGTACACTGTTGTATCATACTTCTACTAGACGAGATATTATGCATACAATATGTTTAGTTTTCATATTCCAAGTAGATCCTAAAGAAGTACATGTTAGAACTATAAAGAGGATATTTAGATAACTTAAAGGTACACTGGATTATGGATTATGGTATCCTAAGAGTGATGATTTCACATTGAGTGCTTATATAGATGCTGATTGGGAAAAATTTGTAGATGACTAGAAGAGTACTAGTGGTGGTTCTTTCTTTCTTGGTCGAAGATTAGTTTCATGGTTGAGTAAAAATCAAGACTCAGTTTCTTTATCCATTACAGAGGAAGAATATATTGTTGCAGCATCCTATTGCACACAAGTTTTATGGATGAAGCAAATTCTAAAAGACATTGAAGTGATATGTGATGAGCCTATTTCTATTTTCTATGACAACACAAGTGCAATAAACATTTCAAAGAACCTGGTTATGCATTCAAGAAAAAAAAAATCTATAAAGTATCATTTATTGAGAGAAAAAGTGTTAGAGAGTGAGGTCAAATTGGAGTATCTGACAAAAAAGGAACAAATTACAAACATATGTACTAAGGCTCTTCCTAAGGATACTTTTGGACATCTTAGGGAGAGGTTGGGGGTCATTGGGCCTCTTAACTAGGTGCACATGAAGGTGCATCAGTCCATTGAATTCATAGATTCTTTATTTATCTGGATTGATAGACATGTCTACTTCATAGGGGTAGTAGAAAAAGTTTTCATTATTGCAGTATGAGTGTACTCCTAAGGGGGAGGAATCAGAGTTTTTTATCTTTTCCATTAATTTCAAAGGGAGAGCGAAAGTAATGTGAAAAACAATCATAGAAGAAAAGAAAGTGTTCTCCCAGGATATTGTGTAATTTTTGTCTTTGATGGTTTTTCACATCATGTGTTGCCATCAATGACAAAGGTGAAGATTATTCCAAGTATGAGCTAGTCTGCTGGTGTTGTCATTAATGATGTTATTCATGTCAACAAAGTTCAAAATGTTTTAGATGTGTTGGTTTGATGAGTTTCCAAGTGCTTTTGAGAAAATTAATAAAGAAGAGAAGTCAGAGTGATAAAAGTGTTTAGAATGTTCTCTAGTATGTGCTCCACATTTCTCCTATGTTGGTCCTATTCTTCTGTGGATCTAAAGGATTGATAATGGTGACCTCATGGTGATATTTCCTAAGGTTTACCTTCTGGTTTGATGGTACGTGAAAGCTATGTTCACCAGTATGTGAACTATTCTGGTAGAAGTTCATCTTCTATGGACTGGGGTAAATGTTTCTACTCTATAGTCCTCCACTACTTCATTTTAGATCTTGCGGATCTGGGATATTTCTTATGATTATTTCTTATGTGCTTTGGAAAATATGTTTGAAGTTTTCTAATCTAGAAGACATGTTTCAGTATTTTCAGTGTGAGTTTGTTCAATCTAAACGGACTAGTGAAAGGTGTTAAGTCTTTAAAGTTTGTTGTTTTACTACAGATGTATCTGGAAGAATCTGAGATGTATTATTGTGCATAAGGAAGCATGTTGTGGAATCCTTGTGTCATCTTCTTGTGGGGAAGCATGTACTTTAATATTTTTTAATATTTTTATTAAGTTTGGCCGACCTGGTGTTTACACTTCATTCAAAGAATATAATTTAATTAAGGAAACATGTGGTTGTTTTGGGATGTTATTTTTTATCTTGAAAATGTTTTTATTGGTCCACTCTCATTCCTTTCCACCATGGGAATGTTGAGTTGCTGACCTAATTTAAATTTATGAAATAAGGTATTTTTGGTTGACCTTGGAGAAAGTTTCTAAGGTTAAGGATGGTATAAAAGCAATTTAAATTTTGAATATTTGTATGATAGTGTGATGTAAAGTGATGAAAGTGAGCCATAAATCATAAGAGAAGAAGTGTGTGTGTGTGAGTGACTTGTGACATAAGTTCTTCATTGTGGTGAAGGTAGTGAACTAAAGGTTTCTCCAATCCTACAGATATGTGTTAATTGTTGTGGTGGACCTTTTTTTCTCTTTTTTATCTATAGGCAATGATCTTCCCTATTGGATAGTGAGTCCCTTTTGTAGGCAATGCGCATTTTTTCTTAGACAGTGAGTCCTCTTTTGGGTAGTGATCCTCTTTATTTAGTTTTATAATCTTTATATTTTTAGCTAACCCTCACCATGGTTTTTCCCTTATTGGGTTTTCCACATAAAAATCTGGTGTTCATTGTGTTGATTTACTTTTTGTTATTTGTGTTTTATGTTGTTACTTAATAAAAAAATAGTGTGGTTGTGGAATTAATAAGTACTGAAGTTTTAATTTTGAATTATGTGACAACTAATAAACCCCCCCTCTAAGTTGTCCTATGCTTGTTTAACATGAGAAACCCATCATATTTCTCATCAATAATTGAAATTTTTCATTTCATGACCATCTATGATGAGAGATGAAAATAATAACATAAGGCTAGATGCCATCACTTATTGCTAATAAAATAGTCAAGGCTCAAAGTCGATTAGTGATAAGTAATCCCTCAATGATGCAAGGAACATCACTCATCGTACATAGATATCAAGAGCTCCAACAACTATTCACGATGACTGAAAACAAAGAAATACTACTCATCGCTTGTCTCCAATTTAGAACATACACTTCTGAAGTAATCAACGATGAGCGATAAGGAAAGATGGTCATTGGTACTTAAGTGAAAAGCTTTAAGCATGTGCTTGTAAGTTTTTCTAATGAAGGGGACCCTCTAGGATGACACAATAGAAAGGGCTCAAAGAATCCTAAGTCATAAAATTTAAAGGATGTAAAGGATGGCCCAAAATTCTCTTTACTTAAGCTTATAAAAATTAAGACACTCAAACCTAAGTGTGGGGGACCAGTTATCTAATGACAGTGAATGACATAAGATGTTTTAAAGTGATTGAAAATGGGAAATATGAATCCAACAGTGAAATATTTTATTTTTCAAGCATTCAAACCCAAGGGTTTCATAAGAAAGGACTCCAAGCCAATACAATAACCCTTCAATAGTGATGACAAGCAGAACCCTGAGCCCTCAGATATCAGCCCAACATTCAAATGTAACAACAACTTGAGATGAAACATAAATTTTTTTTATAGGTTCCATCAGATCCCTCAACCAAGTGACTCAATTGAGAGAAAGGAAAGCAGTTTCCTTGTGTGATTCAATGTGTGTTCACCATTAAATGAAGCTTCAAAAGAGAAATGCAAACTCCTAAGCACAAAACCATAGAAACTTGAAAATATTAAATAAAATTGATAAATGACAATGAAACAGAAAGGTACCTAGATGAATGACGGAGTCTAAGCAAGGTATGCAACTCTAAAATTATATTGTTTGAATCCCACTGGGACTGGTATACCAAGTTGGGTAATTTAGTCCTACTATAGGAATATGGGTAGAATCTAGAATATCTTCTAGTGACTAATTTGGATCTGTAGAATTCAAGAAAAAGGGGTATACTGGGACTCATATGCCTACATGGGTGATTCAGTCTCATTATTCCTTTTTTAAAAAGTAGTATCTACAATTTTTCTCCTATTTGAACACTTCCTTCCTATGTCTTTCAAACATTTCTTTTGGATCTAAACCTGTTAAAAATCTACAAAACAAAATATTGCGTTGATTTTCTTATGGGGGGTTTTCCTTGATCAAACCACTAGTTTGGTAATTAAACCTTTATGGAAATGTGTGTGAAAGCCCTAATCTTAAGTGTGTCTAATAGTATGAGAGAAAAAGTGCAATGAAACCCTACTTTAAATGATAGAATAGGATGCATAAATGAAACATATAAATGATAATGGTTCACTTTGGGAATCTACAATCACCCTAATAATCCATAAGAATTAATGTACCTTCCTTTAGGTAGAAATTAGAATGATAATGGAAGATGGAATCACTTAGGAAACAAGTCAAATTAGGATTGGTTTAATGGCTAGTTGCATCTCCACAATCTAGAATCCATCATAATCCTCCATAAGCAACCATCATCAATCTTTGGTATTGCTTGATCTTGAAATGAAAGTGAGATTGAAGACCTGAAAAAACATATTAATGCTACTCCAAGACTTCAACTTTTCTTTTTACTTGCTTTTGAATGTGAATCACTTGGTTATTCTTCTCTCTCTCTCTCTCTCTCTCTCTCTCTCTCTCTCTCTCTCTCTCTCTCTCTTTCTCTAGTTGAAAAAATGAATGTGAGACTTAACTTTTATAGAAATCCTATCTAATTTCTTATTTATTAGATCCCACATGCCGACATTTGTGAAACTTGAATTAAAAAACTTGAATTTCCCAATCAAAAATCTAAAAGGGCCCCAAACAAGACTCATACACCCATGGTGGCATATGGGTCCAACCTAGTGGGATTCATATGCCCTAGGTAGTGTATGGGTCCCACCCTATATTTTTGAGATGAGTGAATGTTGAGAGCTTGGAATATAAAATGTAATTATTGAATTTTTCAATATTTCAATTGAAATAAGCCTTGTGATTCATAATAAGGTGTCTTAGGGGCCTATTAATCATGATTTAAAGGATATGAATGCAAGGGTACTAAAATAGGTCTAAACTAAGTGTGAAATTGTACTATCTTTAAGAATTGAGTAAAATTTTCTATGCAACAAAGATTCTTGATAAAAACAAACATCATAACGAGGAGAACCCCTATCGTGAAAGGATGATTGATGGAAACAAACACAACAATGAGGAGATCCCCTATCACAAAAAAGATGAGATCATAAGATATAAAGATTTGATTTTGAAGAATTTTTTTTTAGAAAAAAGAATAAGAAGATATGATAGACCCCCTTAGAATGATGTGTGCTAAAAAAAGTAGCATAGTTCATTCTAGGGTAAAGAAAGACAAATAGATTTGGCATGACACATATAGTGAGATGTATTTGTGAATTCTAGGTTCTAGATTTTCATTTTCATCAACATGGTTTGGAATATTTGACTTGGTAGTGGAAAATTTTAGCATTGACATGTAGACACATGAGTAGTTTTAAGAGACTTCTTATATCTTAATTTTTCTTCCTACATATTCATTTTTAGAATGGGAACAAATCTCTTTCACAAATTTGGTTTTGTTTCCTCCTCAGGGGAGAAATATTTAAAGATAAAATATCTAGAGTTGTAGGAAAGATTTTCATCCCCCTAAAATTTTTCTCCATTTTCGATCATCTTCATAATTCTTCATCAAAAAGATAACTTGTAAATAATATTAGTAGATATACATATTAGGAAGCATTGTAGATATATGTCGAAATGTTCATCCTCAAATCCCTTCCAAGATTTTGCAAAAACACAAAAAGAATGAATACATAATGTGTCAATAACCCTTATGCCTTTAATTTGTAAAATAGTGCACACTAAAGAAACCAAGAATGGTATGGACAATGTCTATTATCCCTATAGTATGACATACATACTATCATGCAATTCATTCTATCTATCAAGTGTTTGTAACCTACCTCATGACTTGGCATTCTTGATTGCATCTCGCAAACATTTAATTTTGAAATGAACACATAGAAAACAATTTAGGAATTTTTTTAATGTCCTTGAATTTTTAAAAGTCTTGATGTATGAGGCCCATCATCACTAGATGTGAATGTTATTGGAAATGATATGAGATGAAATGTCTATGAATGATTTATTGTCATCACATCACACATTGCAATTTAATTGTCTTGTCTAATCCTCTATCATCATGTTATTGTATGGGTTATGGGGCATGGTATGTTATGATGTCTTAGCATGCCATTTTGTAGGGAGAATAACTATTGATAGGACACGATTGCCTTGAAATACAAGAACAACAAATAAAATTGTCAAATATGTGTCAATTTAATCCGTGTTAGGAAAAGATTTTTCAATTTTTTGTGAAAATTTGATTTGATTTGTAAATTTTAAGAGCTATTTTTTTTATCATGGAGCTGACCCGATATTCACAAAAAGATAAGACGAAAAAAAAATCAAATCATAATAACTAATAAATACATAAAAATAGATAAATAAATATAATTAATATTAAATCCACACAAATATATTAAATGGTGTATATATTAATAAAATTGAAAGCCCATATAGAAATAAATAAATAATACAAAAATAAAATATCTAATTACAATGCTAAGAAAATTATAGTAAAGAAGGTAAACGTAAATGTCTATTAATATAATTTATTCATTGCTCCTACTAGGATTTATAGGTTTTAACAATTTCTTTTTTTCGTTCATTTAATACTCATCATCATGATCAATCTAATAATTATTGTCCTGGACAAATTTAGGAAATTATTATCTTCATACATTAAATAATAATCTTGTCACTTTATTTCAAACATGTGTCTTCTTTTCTATTTCTTTACTTCAAACATGTGTCATCTTATTTTCGTATAATGTAAATCATCACATGTTGGTTGATAGATTTGATACAAATTAAATGGATCTTTTATCAATTCAAAATTTCAATCTAGATTCTTTTGGTGGATGCTTTGAATTCAATCTTGTCATTTGCTTCAAAACATAAGAAAAGTGAAACACAAATTGATTCCTAGCGAATAGTTTTAATAAGTTTATATTGATGTTTCTACATATTTTTTTAGATTTTTAGATTGATTCTTATATTATTTGTAACACAAGACTTTGGCACCCTAATCCTTTCTAGCACTTCTAGGGTTTTTCACCTAAAAGGAGAAAGAAGGGCCAAAATGGGCAATTGTCCGACTCAAAACTAATGCAAGAGTAGATGAAATATGAATGAAGTATGCCAATGTAATGATCTAAATGTAGAAAAATAATAAAAGGTATTGATTTTTAATGCAATTCTATTGAAATGCAACTTGTTTGAAAACACATTATGTAATGCAAAAAATATCTAGAAATGAATAGTAAACTGTAACACAAATGGATGAAACTAAAAGTGTGCACTAGAGATCTTGTTGGAGACAAGAGATGACTTATGAAATGTTGTTGATCTCAATTTTTAGACTCGATCAGACTCATTCCCCATTCTCGACAAATTAGTCCCATATTTGGTAAATTGTTCTAGAGCCTGTTTAAGACAAATGGGTATCCAAAACTGCAAAAAACCTGATTTAGGCCTGACAGTGGGACTCATTCACCATCCATGGTGAATCAGTCCAATTTTGAATTTTTGAAAATCCAAAGGTGGAAACTGAAGTCTCCTGTTTGTACTTTGGCTCCTGACAGCTGTCTACCTCAAAAAGTCTAATTTTTGAACTTGAAAGTGAAATTTTTTCTTATTTTTCCTTAGAGAATGAAGAGAAGAGTTAAACAAATTTATAGCTTAATCTTCAATAATTTTCAAGCCTTCAATATGTCTAATTCTACAAACACACAAGAAGAGAGACATGGTGAATATCAGGGCATGGGGGTTTACCTCGGTCAAACTTCTTTGTAGGTAATTAAACAAAATGAAGAGATAGTATGAAGAATGAACATGAGATGAATGGATTAATACCTTGTCATGATGATTGTCCTTGATTTTGTGTAGCAATGGAGAAAGTTTATACCCTTAAATGTATTTTGAGGCTATCTTGGTGACTTGTAATGATGAAACCCTATCTTGTTTCAATTTAAAGAGAAGATGGATGATGAATGAGTTGTGAATGATCTAAGAGGTTATAAATTAGAGCTTAGAAGGTTGATTTTATAGGAAATCCTCCTAGTTCACCCATTAATTGGATCCACAAGGGAGACATGAAGAAAAATAAAACTTAAATTAAAAAATTTCCCACTCAAAAGTCAAAAATGGCCCAAAAGGGACTCATTTGCCACCTTGGGTGAATTAGTCCCACCTGGCAAGGAGTTATTTACCACATATGGAAATTAGTCCTAGATAGGTCCATTTTCCAGATGGGTTGTTGGGAGATAAGAAAAACAAGTTTATATAGTGACTTTGTCAGGTATTTCATCAAATAATGCCTCAGGATGCACAATATGGGATAAGAGGAGCCTATTTGTGATGATGTAAAGGTAAATTAGGGATTGGGACATAAAATTCATTGTGAAAGTGTGATTAAATACACTTTAAAAGACTAAAATGAGGTCCACATAGCCTAGAAAGGAACAACATCTAATGTGAATGTGTAAGACACATTACAACACTAGATTAACATTAAGTTTATTTTACAAGCCTTTTAGATTGTTGTGAAGATGTAATTAAATATATTTTATAATTTTTGAATTGAGGGAAGATGGGTTTACTAAGTCTACAGAGGTGTGAAAGTCTTTTACAACAATTTACAACACCTTTACAATAAATTGATAAATGCATTTTATTCAATTTTCCAGGGTCCAAAACCTAGTGTGGATGTGTAAAACACCTCACAAAAAGAAATGAAGGCTTCATTAAGTCCAATTTATCATCAACTATTCCCCAAATCAAACAAGTTTCCTTTTTTCTACGGTACATTTAGCCCCCACTTTACTTAGAGGATGAACTTCCTTCAAACTCAAACTAAAGTAGGCATTCAAGAGAGGTCCAATTGTACCAAAGTAGATGGTCTAGGATGAGAAAGATCAAAGGAGGTTACACAAGCCCCCAAGGTCCAAGATCCTAATTCAACCCAGCATGAGTGCAAACGGACATGCACAAGGTGAATGACATGTAGTGAAACAAGATATATGATCATGCAATAACAAGAAATAGGAAGAGAAAGATGAAAATGAAAAGGTGGATCAATATTTGACCATATGTCCAAAATGTTGTGGATCAAATATAGGCTATTTGTCTAGAAAATGGAAATGTATACTCACTCTGAGGTGAAGAAACTTTTGGCTATTTGCCAAGTGAGAAGGCCCAAAAGGTGAGAAACATACACTCAACTGGTATGTACTCACAAACATCCAGGTGGTTATGGGGAAAGTCATGCCTCAAAATGGGCTTCCCACTTAACCATACCAAAGTTATACCTCATAATAAATTTAATAGGGTTCCACAAAGGAAAATGATTTTTGATCTCTATGAAGTAAGCAAAACTCCATATGCTTGAAACTCATAGACATTATTAATGCAAAATAGTGCAAGGAATATTCAAAGGGATTTTTCCTAATTCATGCAATATCTTGTCTTAGTGAACATCGTACTTAATGTTTCCAAGAGAGGATGTGTCAAAAGAAGTATCACACTCTTGGATGGAATCAAGCCTAATGACTCCACCAAGAAAAGGATGCATCACAAGAAGATATAAATTGCACAATGAAATGTGAGTGGTGATGTATTCTCCCACTTTAAAGTGGTTGTGAAAACTAGTACTCTGAGTAATTTCTTTAAAGTAGAAGGAGAGGACATGAGAGTTTACTTGGAAAGCCCAATGCCAAGTCATATGTTTTTGAGAAGCTATGTCATGAAAATGGGAGTATGTCACATGAGATCCAACTTAAGGCACATCGTCCATGTCCCAAGCATGATATTTTATGTTCATGAAATGTTAATGACTAGCCAAAGGAGGCAACAACATATGAAATATGAGGAAAAGGTATCAAACTTGTTTCCCCCACATAGTGCAAGACAAAGGTGAGCCAAAATGGTTGATAACATGCAAGGTAGAGTGAAAATCAATATCAAGTAGAGGAATTAGCCTGTGCCCCTCACATAATGAACAACACAAAACTCCTTAAAATGTTGTATTTTACTACTCAAAGCTTTACATTCATTAGTGGTGTGGCCATGAACTATGTGATAGGCATGAAATGATGTCTTGTAATAGAATTTCTTACGATTTCTAGGGGGGAGGATGATCAAGTGACCTTGGAGAATTCTCGACAAAATACCCTCTTGATCTATGGTAGAAGGTGGTCCTGTAGTTTGTGACAAATATTCCCCTTGCTTAGTACTAGTTTTCATATCCATGGAAGACTCTTTATATTGTGGTATTCCGTTCTCTCCATTATAGGAGGGTGTAAAATCTAAAGAATTCAAGGCATTAATGTTTTGTGAGATGACATTGACATTAAGCAAAGGTGTAGTTGTTGGTTTCATTTTTTGTAGGGGAACATTTTCAGGGCCAGTGGTGTCAATGATTTTAGGATGTATGACTATTAGGGTTGGTTTAGGATAATTTTTTGTGAGAGTATTGATGTTGAGTGATGGCTTGGAAATTTCCATCAATGGAAAATAACCAAGACCATAAGTTGTTTGCTATGTGATATGGTCTATAGGGTTGTGGATACCTTGTTCATGAGAACCACATCCTTTTCCACTATATCCAAGTTCTTTCATAAGCTCATACCCTTTTCCATAAAGCTTTTTCATTGCTTTTGGATCGGTTGGTAGTTGTGTAGTTTGTTTCATTGTCTAAAGTGGTTGAGTTCGATTCTTTCAAAGGGTCATCTACTTTTTCATTTCCAATATTTGAATCTTGGTGTATGATCTTGTACTCGCCCATGAATTCATGTTCAAAATCCAAGGAACCCCAATCATCTTCTAATAGTTTCGTGACATTTTCAATATGTTGTTATTTTTCTATTTGTGTAGTTGGTGATACTATGTTTAAATGATTCTCTTTTTTGTCCCCAATGTTCAAAAAACTATTTGGGTTGGGGTTGACATCAAGTATGTGCACTTTGTTGTCATAAATTTTTTCCATTTTATGATGAAGAGTAGAAGGCATAGCATTCATTGGATGAATCCATAGTCGGCCTAAAATGAGATTATAAGAAAGATCATTAGGAAAAACATGGATTGGTGTATCCAATGTAACCTTCCCAACTATTTGAGGCAAAGTGATCACACCAAGTGGTTGCTTCCCTACATTGTGAAATCCCTAGATAGACAAGGATTTAGGTTGAATTTCTGATTTATCCACATTAAGTCTATCCAAAATATTTACACTACACACATTAAGGGAGGAGCCATTGTCAACAAGGGTTCACTTTATCCCCATTATCTTGTATTGAGATATGATTATGAAAGCAACACTTTTTTATACTTCCAAATGGGGATTTCACTTTGGTGGAAAATACTGCCAACATTCAATCCTTGGATTATGGATTCTATGTTAGTTGGTTGTGCATTAGAAGGGACAAGAAATTGTTGCAAGGTTGCTTGGATCATGTTGTGATAGTGAGGGGATGCTTGAATAAGGTCCCATAATGAGATTATAGTAGGACTATTCCTAAGTTGTTCAACAAGATCATATTCCTAAATATGTGAATTTAATTGAGTATATCTAGGAAAAATGGGATTAGGTAAAGGTAATGGTGTTGAGAGGGGTTATTCTTGTGGTTGTGGATTATTTCAAGTGTTATATCTATGAGCAATGATATGATGACTCAATTTCTATGAAACATTATTCTTATGAGGGTAAAGATTAAACTCGGGTTTAGGTAGAGGTGGAGGTTTATATGATGCTAGGTAAAGGATGAGTTGAGGCTGACTAATTTTTACATCCCTTGGAAAATGAGAGTCTAATATGAGATTTTCATTGTCATGTAAGGACATAATACTGTTATTGTCAATGTTAGCCTTATATTGTATCATGATATCCTCCCCAGAAGGATATTTTTTAGGAGAACTATAAATCAAATGATCTTGATATTCATGGATTGGTTCTTATAAAATGACTTCATCAAAATTAGGGGAATGATCACTGGTTGAAGTTTCTTGGTCAAGAAGATATTTGCTAGGTGAAGGGGGGAAACTTAGGTACTCATAACCATCATCGATTGTGTTTTCTAAGAACAAAGTATCTTCTTCACAACTAGGAGAGATACTAGGAGAAGAATGAATGTTATTGTCATGATTACCTATGGTTGTGTTGTGTTGGTTATGAATGTTTTGTCCATTAAGAGAGGTAAAAGGAGAGAAACAATGAGGATTCTCAAAAATATCATTAATTGATTCTTCTACCAAAATATCTTTGTCACCAATAGGGGAGATATTAGGAGAAGAACACATATGATCGTTAGTAATGCCCAAGGTTGTAGTCTCTTTCACAAAAACACTCTCAGGGGGAGGGGATACGAAATGTTTCTTAACATGTCTAAATATGTAAGATATTAACATTGTTTGAATAAAAATGAAAAGAAGTTGTAACCATGTCATGCAATGTTTTAGCAATATAAACAACTTATATGCAAGGATGGAAAACATTTTTATGCAATGTATGAAAAGTTTTAAGAATATAAAAAATGTATATGAAAGAATGAAATGCACTTTTTCCAAACTTATGCAAAATTTTATGAATAGAAACATTGTATATGAAAAAGTGAAAAGTACTTTTATTGATGTGATGTAAAATTTTAGATATGTAAGCATTTTTAGATGTAAGGATGTTTGCAATTGAAGTGATTTGAAGAATGACTAGTCTAAAATGATGTTTTTGGCCTAAATGAAAAAAAAAATGTTCCCAAAACTTTCCAAACTTATAGTATATGATACTTGGCAGCTCAAAAAGCACATAAATGAGGTTTTTGATGTTGTAATAGACAGTTAAAAGTTTGGACTGGGACTAATCTGCCTAGAATGGTGAATGAGTCCCAATAAGGGTTTTCAAATTGTTTTTAGAAAATTTCAATGTATTTTGATGCTTTTCATGTTGAAAGATGTAGACCTGAGATGAAATTGGAAAATCTCAAAAAAAATTCAATGATTTTAGATGCCTAAAATGAAACCTACATGCACTTTTCATGAATGCAAAATTTGAAACCTAGCATGCAAATTAATCTATGCAAATCCTAATGCAAGGTCAATGAAAGCTAGATCTATGGTCAAGGACTCAAAATCAGAAAATAAATGTATTCTAAACTAGGGTTCACCAAAATGTAACAAAGTATTTTATCATTCTAATCCTTTCTAGCACTTCTAGGGTTTTTCAACTAAAAGGAGAAAGAAGGGCCAAAATGGGCAGCTGTCACACTCAAAAAATAATGCAAGAGTAGATGAAATATGAATGAAGTCTACCAATGTGATGAGCTAAATGCAAAAAAATAATAAAGGCTATTGATTGTTAATGAAATACTATTGAAATGCAACTTGTTTGAAAACACATTGTGTAATGCAAAAACACCTAGAAATGAATAGCAAACTATAACAAAAATGGATGAAACTAAATGTGCACACCTTAGATCTTGTTGGAGACTCTAGATGACTTCTGAAATGCTACTAATCCTAATTTTTACGCTTGGTGGGACTCATTCACCATTCTAGGAGAATTAGTCCCAGATCTGGGAAACTATTTCAGAGCCCATTTTAAACAAATGGGTATCCAAAACTACAAAAAACCTATTTCAGGCCTAAAAGTGGGACTCATTCACCATCCATGGTGAATCAATCCACTTTTGAATTTCTAAAAATCTAAAGGTCAAAACTGAAGTCTCTGGTTTTCACTTCGACTCCTAACAGGTGTCTGCCTCTGAAAGTCTGATTTTTGAACCTAAAACTGACTTTTGTTAATATTTAACCTTAGAAAATGAAGAAAAGACTTAAAAAACTTTGCAACTTAATCTTTAATGATTTCCAATCCTTCAATATGTCTAAATCTAAAAACACACAAGAAGGGACAAACATGGTGAATGTTAGGCCATGGGGGTTTACCTTGGTCAAACCCCATTGTAAGTAATTAAACCAAAAAAAAAGATAATATGAAGAATGAACATGAGACGAAGGGATTAATACCTTTCCATGATGATTTTCCTTTATTTTCTGTAGTAGTGGAGAAATTTCTACCCTTGAAAGTCTTTTGAGGCTATCTTGGTGACTTGCAATGATGAAACCCTAACTTGCTTGACTTGAAAGAGAAGATGGATAATGAATGAGTTGCCAATGAGTTAAGAGGTTATGAATTATGGATTAGAAATTTATTTTATAATAATTCCTCTTAATTCACCAATTAATTAGACCCCCAAGGCTGACATGAACAAAAATAAAACTTAAATTCTAAAATTTCCCACTCAAAAGTAAAAAATTGCCCAAATGGGACTCATTCACCACCTTGGATGAATCAGTCTCACTTGGAAAGGACTCATATGCCACAGATGGCAAATTAGTCATAGAGGGGTCCATTTTCTAGTTGGGTTGTTGGGAGATAAGAAAATTAGGTTTATATAGTGACTTTATCGGGTATCTCATCAAATATTTCCTTGTGGTGCACAATATGGGGTAATAGGGGCCTATTAGTGATGATGTAAAGGTCAATTAGGTCTTGGGACACATAATTCAATGTAAAATTGTTATTAAATACACTTTACAACACTAAAATAAGGTCCACATAACCTAGAAAGGCACAACATCCAATGCGAATGTGTAAGACACATTACAACACTAGATTAACATTAAGTTTATTTTACAAGACTTCTAGATTGATGTGAAGATGCAATTCAATATATTTTATAATGTTTGAGTTGAGGGAAAATGGGTTGATTAAGTCTAGAGAGGTGTGAAATTCTTTTACAACACTTTACAACACCTTTTCAAGACATTGATAGATTCATTTTATTCAATTTGCAAGGGTTTGAGACCTAGTGTGCATGTGTAAAACACCTCACAACACCAAATCAATTCCTCATTAAGTCCAATTTATCATCAATTATTCCCCAAATCAAGAAATTTTCCTTTCTTCTATGATACATTAGTATGTCTAGAGTAAGCTTCATCATGAAGGTATATTTTACATGCTTTGCACACACATTTTTTTTCTATATAATGTTATTTTCTTGGCTTTATTTCTTGTTCTTGAGATTTAAATATCAAAACAAATATCTTTTCATCTCATCTTTAATTAGGAAACCTCTATTTTGTGGTGTTAATGTTCTAAAAATTAATATACATAGTAGGAAAAATGCTATATTCCTATATAATTTCTATTTTCTCTACATTTAAATCCAGTTAATGTTTCCACGTTTGGAGTTCTTGATGACCAATGTAGTTCAAGTTTCAATATAGAGGAATTAAACATTAGAAACAATAATATTATAAATAAAATCAAGCTAGGGTCTCATGTCTATGGTTTCTCATACTTCAAGTTGGGGAGGAATGGTGAACTCAAAATATTTATGCAATAGAGCTTATTAGAGGAATTTGGGTACAAGTTTTTAAAGGTTTACAAGTCAAGTTGGTTAAAAATTATCTTATGTCTATGTTAACTCAAAAATTGATTTTTGAAGTATAATCTTGAGGTTTGAGAGATTTGGAAAATAAAATGAAACTATTGTAATAGTATTAACATAAGCTTTATATAGGTCCTCGCTATCTTGGTTGGTTGAAGCTAAACTTTGATGGCTCAACCAAACCTAAGCCAGTTTAGGTGGGTGGAGGTGGGATCATCCATGGCCACTATTGGAGTATAGGACTACTGAGAGGGGGGTTAATCAGTGGTCTAATAAGAAACCAAATTTAAAAATTAATTCACTTGTATTATGCAAAGAGACCCATTGAATACACTTCAAACAATATAGATGTTAAATGTTGAGGGAGTCACAATGCTATGCAAGTTAGAAGATAATACTAGAACAAAGATTACCAATCAACCACAATATTAAAAAAAATGAAGAGGAGACATAACATAGGTCTTATGAGTGGAAATCCCTAAAAGGGTGAAAAAACACTTTAAAAATAAGTTTCATTAGTCCTCACTGGCAAAAACCTTATATATTACAAGTTGTGTGCCTCATTGGCTAAACAACAAGCCTCACTAGCTAAACATTGTTCCTCACTAGAACATCGTCACTTCAGAAGAAATTAGTAAGAATTAGAGGGTTTCTTTGTTTCAATACAAATCATTGCTTTATTTCTCCATCAACAAAACTCCATCTTGTTCATTCCCCCATATCATGACATAACTCCACTAGAAATCTTCATCTATAGATCATGAAAATAGTATCAGCAAAATAATTATTGTTATACCCATCTCACTTTTTTCACACAAAACCATAATCACCAAAAATGACCAAAGTCATCTCAATCTCCAATACACAATACCTAACCATTGGAATTCAAAACTCCTTTCAATGTGGAATGTTCATCTTCAATTTTGCACCATCACATTAATTAATGATCCTTTCCTCTTCAAACAATTACAAAACATTGCTAACTATTAGACTCCCATCCATATTTCATCTTTAGAAAATAACTATTAAAATGTTTGAATATAAGCCTTTGATCTCAGACTTCCACCAATGTAAAATTTACATGGTAATCATTGATCTTGCTTTGGAAATTGAATTATAATTTATTAATCTCCTAGACTACTTAAGGGGTTGATTAAAAAATGAGAGACACCCCTTTAAGTCTTTACATAAACTAACATTAACTAGTAATCGTAGGTTAAAGTGAAAATATAACAAAAAGTAACCTTTCTATTAACTTTGCATAATAAAATTTATTTAGGGTTTTTGAATAAAATTTCAAGCCAAAAGGGAAACCCTAATAAAACATAAAAAGATCAAGGAACTTGAATTCAAGTTCTTATTTGATAATATCTAACTTTCACCATCTATTTTTGATGTAGAACATTATTCCTTTGAAATTGAAAAAGAAGATAAAGATGATGGAGCACGAGCACTGGAGTACAATATTAAGATGAATGAACCATCAATTAAAATTTGACCTAAGAAAACTTTTGATCAATCACCTCTATGATTTGTAACCATGTGACTATACTATGAATCATGATTCAAGGATATGCCTTTGATGCAAGATGTGCTTTTGAAAAAAATAAGAAGCTTTGAAGAAGTATGAGCATTAGGTTTTAGGTCCTTGTAAAAGAATTAAGATCTCATCAATAAACACTGCCCATATAACTAACTTTACCAACCAAGTCTTTATGCCAACCCCTTCGATTGTACACAAACTTAATAAAACTTTGTCTTTTTCAGAGAGCAACAACAATGAAGACACCATCATGCGATGAATGAACAAGCAAGAAAATTTGTGGTTCTTTTCCAATATCACTATTTTTGACCAAGAAAATTTGTGATAGTCATCAAGACCATAAGAAAATCTGTCACATGAAGCAATTCTTTGCTTTTTCAATGATCATACTCAATCACTTTGGAATGAAGCAACTATTTTGTCATCTAATAGATTGAAAGAATGTTCTCTGTCATTTTTGACAACTATGACAAGAAACAACACTAATGATAGAGCACCTAGAAACTACCTTGGATATCAATTGTCATCAATAACAAAACTTTGACATTAATGACAAAAACTACCACTTCCAAAAACTCTAAAGGGAAATTAATTGTGGCTTACACAGTCAACTTAGGGGTTCAATCATCTATTTTTTCTAAGGTGGGAAAGGACTTCAACAACATACAAATTTCGATGCAAGCCACTTGGCTATAGAAGGAGACTCTAGAAACATGACTCTCTTGTTGATAGGGAAAGTGTTTCCCTACTAGACCCTCAAAGACCTTGTGTCCTCAGCTTGCAATCTCATGACTTCCCTTGGAAATTGTAGTATTAATCATGTGTATAGGAGTGACAATAAAGTTTCAAATGTGTTACAAAATCTTGGAGCCTTTACTCCAAATTTAGTAATATGGTATAATATCCTCCATATCTTAGGTTAGGTGCCCAAATTAATTCAATATGATGATAAAGTATTGTCCAAATGAGACTACTCATTGGATATGATGCCATATCTTATTGATAGTTGCAACACTCCTCAATATGGAAACTTAATCCCACTAATCCATCTTTTCACATTTACATTCACTTGCGGCTCTAGTTTTTGTATAGCCATTTCTACAACTATTATTGCCTTGCTTTGAAAATTATAATTTTAGCAATGGGGGTGATCTATTTCAAGATGCACCTACCAGTTGCAATGGATGGAAGCAAGATAAGGAGGTTTGGACCATTCTAGAATATGGAAAGCTAGTTTCTTTTGTGGAGGGGATGCAAGAGCACAACCCCAAGATTTCTTTGGAGTTTGCTAATTCTTCGGTGAACGAAACTTGTTATTATTGAAGGGGTTTCCTTCATGGTGAATCCTGGGCTAATTGTAGAGGTGATAGGGCTCTCTTTGGAGGTGTTTTCATTCCTCATAAGTTGAAAGGTCATTACTAGAAATACATGGAACATTTTCTAAAAAAGGGTGAGAGGTTGAATAGATTGTAGAATGGCTTTGACCATGCAGACCTGTTCAAAATTTGCAGAAATTTTTTTAGAAGTCCTCATGAGGTATGACATGCTTGAAGAGTGATTTCATTGCTTCCATGATAATATTTTCCCTATGGGTATGTGCATGATCATCATGGAAAAAATGGGCCCTTAAGTGGCAAAAAATTCAAAAAAATCAGAGTTCGGCAACTTGACATAAGAATTTGAATAAGTTATCTATATTATTTGAAAAATATGTAAGAATAGAATCTGTAGAAAATTGAGTGTAATTTCTAAACTACTAGGTTTATTTTTTCTAAAAATAATCTATTTAGTGAAAATTTAAAATTTCAATGCAGTAGTACTTAAATTTGATGGCAAAAATAAGAAGTAGGTGTTTGTTTGACCACCCTAACCACAATAAAATGATAATTTTTTTATAATATTTTAGATATAAGTAGAGGACTCATGTCCTGATGTGATGAATATTTTTTTGTAATTTTTTCCAACTAAATAATTAATTATGATTTTTTTATTACAAAGTTTAAAAAATATAAAAACTCATATGTCTTATCACCTTAACTTGGTCAAAACTTCATGAAATTCAAATTTCTTTTTAATCCTATAGTATTTGAAGCATAGAATGTGATGCATATTTCAGATTCAAAAGATGTGATACCTTTTGAAAGCTATAGATTTTTTTCAATCAACCTATCAATCAGGACTTTAGTCGTTATTCAAATAGAAAATGAATAATAATAATTTATTAAATTCAAAGTAAAGCATAATTTATAATTGTAGAAAGGTGAGAATCTCCTTTAAAAATCCTTTTCATTTCATCAATTTTGGGTAAAAAAAAAAATTTTAGCCACATACCCTACACATACCCATCATATCACCACTTTTTGGACCATCATGATCCTGCACATACCCCTATGCTTAATTATCTTAGGTATAATTTCAAAATGAACTTCATCTTTTGGTTTATGTCCTCACTTGATCAGTATATTAGAAGTGTCTAGGCTAAATGCAACAAATTACCCATCCACCAAGGCCTTATTTATCGTCTCTACAAGTTTCATTTTTCCCTGCTTCCCTCCCTTACCACTATTCGTAGGAACACTCTAACAATTCACAAACCCACCAATCCCTCTATGGACCCCAACCCTTCTATTAATTTGGATGAAACCCCTCCTACATTTCACCACAACACTCGATCTTGGGGTAAATCCCCTATTAATGAACCCCCCATCCCCAAACCCATCAAATGCACCCCTTTGTTAGAACCCACACCTATTTCTACTTCTAGGTTTAGAGAGTCTAACAACTCAAAAATGATGATGAGTCATGGATTCCCACCCCAACCAACTCTCCTTTCCACTCTTCTTCTCATGTGAATATCTTTGATGTTCCCAACACCCCCTATTTCTAATCCTAACCCTCAAAATTCTCCCAATCATGCATCAGTCTGGAGCAAACCATAACTGAACCTAGGTTAGTTCATGCCCCTGGTGACCCCCTCTATAAAAAAATTGATGAAATCTTAGAGGAAATTAATATCTAGAGGGATATCATGAAGTGGCTCTTGGAACAACTAGTAATGGATAATGAAAGAAGTTAAATCCTAGAAGGAAAGTTTCTTAAGTAGCAAGTCTCATGGTCAGTGGTGGTGGAGAACAAGGAGCACTAGGATATGATTTCCTCTTTGGCCAAGTCATTCAAGAATTGGGTAATGTGGGAAAATGAGTTGGAAGATTTGTGTGCCATTGTTGGTACTGGGGAAAAAAAGGAATTTATTGACTAAGATTGATGCCATTCATCAAAACTAACACAAAACCATGCAATGCCTCAAGGTCATCACCGATTGTAGTATAGAAATGGTGAATAAAAATTCCCTCACCTTCAAGTTTTTGAGGATAAATTAAGGAAGTTCTAGGGGAAATAAGTTGTTGATGGTAAAGAGGATGGGCATACACAAAAGAAAGGTAAAATGGAGGATACCTCAGCTCATGATGTCATAGTGAATACCCATGCCATTTAGTAGGGGCCTCTGACTCATTAATACCCATGTCATAGTGAGTTTTGATGCTATTCATCAAAACTAATACAAAACCATGCAATTCCTCAAGGTCATCACCGATTATAGTATAGAAATGGTGAAGAACAATTCCCTCACCCTTCAGGTTTTTGAGGATAAATTAAGGAAGTTCCAGGGGAAATGAGTTGTTGATGGTAAAGAGGATGGTCATATACAAAAGAAGGGTAAAATAGAGGATACCTTAGCTCATGATGTCATAGTGAATACCCATGACATTTATTAGGGGCCTCTCAGTTTTGAAAAGAAGCTTTGACTCCTATCCAAGGAATGGAATGTGATCACTGGTCTCAAGTTGTTGAGAGACTTGTAGGTGTCTAGCAGTTTTGCGCTAGTCTTCGCTCTATGCACTTTCTGTGTTTCTTTTTGTTGGTTGAACTATTTAGTGTTTAGTTTATGTTTTATTTTTTTTGTATTTCCCACTTCTCATGAGTTCCTCATTTTCCTCTATGGAAGCTAATTGACTCCTATCCAAGGAATGGAATGTAGATCACTGGTTTTAAACCATACCTATAAAGTTGTTGAGAGACTTGGTATTCCTAGGTGTCTAGCAGTCATTTGCGCTAGTCTTCGCTCTATGCACTTTCTATGTGTTTCTTTTTGTTGGTTGATATCTATTTTAGTGTTTAGTTTATGTTTTATGTTTTTTTGTATTTCCCACTTCTCATGAGTTTTCATCTCATTATTCCTCTATGGCTAATTTTGTAATTGGGTACTGGCCCTTCATTTTTTAATCTAATCAAAACATAAACTTTGTATAAAATCTATTGAACCTACATTGAATCCAATGTTTAAAAAGAATATAAAATTGAAAACCATATAAATATACCACAACACTATATTAATTTTAAGAAAACGTTTTAAGAAATCTCTAGGAATAGAGAGAGCACCGTGTATCTATTAATATTCACAAAAAACAATAAAAAATTTAACACACTTCTCCCCTCGATCCAATACAAGTAAATATAGAACTTCCATATAAGGTCTCATTCTTACAAAAAAAGTACCCCAAGACCCCATTTAAAGAAAAAGATACTAAAATATAATAGACCAAAACCATGAGGTTGTTTGTGTACATGCAAAATATAATTCATCAATGTAAGGAGAAAAATAGTATGTATCTTTGACAACATAATATTTACTAAAAAATATATCCTTGTAAGAACAAAAAATGGAGAATAATAGAATAATCGTAGACAAAGGATAATATATAATGTTATACATGGGGAAAAACCCCTTTCAAAGTATAAAATCAATGCATTATTTATCAAAAATAAGCATATTACAATACAATTCAATCTCTTACCTTAACATTGAGAATATCACCCTTCCTCTATAGATGAAATATGAAAACATACAAAAATATAATTGTATAAATAAAACACCTTACCCATTCTTTAAAACTACAATCTTCTAGCTCCAATATATAATCAAATACATCTAGACCATTTGCTATAACAATTATCTAAGTTGTCAAGATGATTCACTAAAATAATAATCTAAGTCATTAATAATGAAATAAACCTTATGACATGTGTTTAGTATTTAAAAGAATTTTTCTAGAAGATTCAAGACCTTTCCCATGAATCTAGGAATCGAGATTTGTTAAAAAATAAGAATTAACCAATAGAATACAAAATAACAATTCCTAAAGTTCAGAAAGAAAAAAAAACATTCTTAATCATGATTAGAGATTATTTCTTAAATATTATTTATAGTGTTATAAATGTTTCTTAGACACCATATCAAATTTTAATATTTTAGGTCCACTTTGTAACTCTGTATCATCCTCTTACATGCCTCATAAGATCCACATAATCCACATGATATAATGACCATGTCATAAGTAGGATAGACCACTTCCCAAATGAGATTAAAATATTAAATAAATTTAGTGAAATAACTAATCCAACTATTATGACTTGCAAGATGTATGGTATTCCTAATCCTAACATTAGTGAACTTGTTGTATCCCTTTAAGAGAAAAAGAGAAATTCCAAAAAATGTTTTGATCCATCAAGGTCACCACCTTATCATTGGGAAACTAAACTCTATTATGATGATCACTTTTATAAAAGCATCTACTATATATTACAAGTGAACACTATCCTAACAATTATCTCATTCTCTATCATACCCATGAATGAAATTTAATTAACCCAAGCCAAGATAGTACGTTGAATGTCACATAGAGACATCAATGTATCTAGTCTCCACTAATTAGTAGAAAATAACCCAAAAATATACTCTCCTGAAAAATAATATTAGGGATGCACCAAATACTCTAACCTTGTGAGAATTGTAACCACATGTAGTTGTTCACATATAACTAATACTAACTATTAAGGAACCTTTTTTCTCATGAGATATCCAACCCACATTAAATCTCCCAAGCTTCTATTACCATCTCTATTGTAATAAATACACTAAAATATATAGAAAACTTGAGACCTATGAATAGAGTAGTACAATATAAATAATCTACCAACATCACACATATACTAGGTAAGTAGGAAACCCATTAGATATAAATTCTTTAGTTTGATGCTAAAAAAGCAACATAAATCCTACCAATCAACACTTTCATGAGGGTTGTGGCTTATATCATTAAAAATTATATAGTAAATGTAGATAATGATTTATAAATTGTAACCAACCTATTGTAAAATAGAGTATACATCCTCAAACAATTTTTTACTCACACTCTCCTTCCTCATCATGGCAATCCTTCTAGAAAATTCATACTTGTATATTCCTATTGTTTCTCTACTATTTCTAAAGGCTTAAAAACACCACTAGTATTGGTTTATACTCACCTATAAAATAGTCCTTTTAGGTTCAATCAAATTCACTTTGTATTTAATTTTATATGACACCAAAATTAGAGACAATTCCATGAATTTTATTGATTCCATAGTCCATTTTTTACAAACAATTAAATTTGCAAGTTTTGAATTAACTATTATGTTCAAGTTTACTTTCAATAATCTTTCATTTAAAATTATGGTTTCCTTGTATATTAATTCTTCATCACTTTTTGAACACTCTACATCCCTTGCACACCTTGTAAACCTCTAAAAGTGTGGAAATTTTATTTATTTATTTTGTGATGATAATTCCAATCTCCATCAGCTCCTCCATGTACCTATGCTCTCCCACATTCCTTTGCTATTTTATTTTTCATTTTTCTTTGTTTTGGTGTATTACTTATTCCTTTCTCCCTTGCACACCTATGCTAGTATCTCCATTTTATATTTGAAAAGAATACACATATCCTTTCTTGGTTGCAACCCTTTAATTTTTTCTTATCATTGACTATATATTTATGTAATGCCTCTCCGTTTTGGTCATTATTGAAATCTAGGAAGTTGGTTATTTGGTGGCCATGTCATTTTCACTTGTTACTTGTGGTTGGTGATTTTCTCGGTCACGAGGATTTTGGGATTGCATTATTTAATTTAATTTGATTTTATGTTAGACAATATCACTAATATTATGACTAGATGTAATTTATAAAATTAATCTATTCTTTAAGGTCACTTGATTTGGTTTGGGATCAAATAAAGAGCTAGATTTAATAACAAATGTTAATTATCATTGAAAATTTCTTAATTTAAGATGAAAGAAATATAATTGTAAGTAAATGAATTTAATAAAAATAATTATTGTCTAATGAGTGAATTTAATTAAGAAATTTAAAATTGAGAAGATATTAATGTAGATAAATTATTTAGAAAATTTGAACTCAAGTTTGAATAAGGATTAAAGCAAGGAGATCAGTTGAAAAATGGAAAAAGAATCGTTTAATGTTAAATAAATAAATAATAATAAAGCATCAGATTTTTGGGAAGAGTAAAAGGCAAGAGAAGCTGGAAAAAGATGGTATATACTTTATCTTCCTTTGTCTCATCACCTTCCAGGCAGAGATTTCAATCTTTGAAACTCATAAAATAGAATTCAAGAGGCAACTCTGAGGAGGCGGTTCTTTGGGGAGAGATTTGGGAAGAATATCGTTGGGGGACATACACATTTTTCTGGTTTTTGCTTGACACAAGGACTGCTCGGATTCTAAGATGGGGCAAAGGTCTTGCAGACATCTCTCGAGGTCTATAGCGAATCTACAACCAAAGTCTGACCGTAAATTATCAGGGCGATCAATAGACGGTTAGGAAAGAAATGGTACCAGGTATGTACTTGGTGTTTTCTTCATCTTTTATAATAACTGAGTGGTAAAGCGACATGATGTTCTGAATGTTTGATGGTTCTTTTATTGGTTCATGTGAAAACAATAAGTGAAAAATTTAGTCTGATTAAGACCATCAGCCTACAAACTGTATTCACATGTTAACTTCTAAAATTTTAGCTTCATATCAGTGATCGATGCTTAGTCTATGCTTTTATTCTTTGTGATCATTTCTTGCCATTAAGGCATCCCTTTCAATCGCTTTTCTTTGAGGCTTCTGTGTACAGCTCCCATGCCTTGTCTGTGTTTCCTCTTTATTCCAGGCATACCATGCAATCAGCACATTCCTGAGACAACTTCTCCTTGGAAGTGTTTTATTAAATAAGCTCCATGTTTCTTTTCGCCTCCTGCCTCAATGATAGCATGTGAAAATAGAAGGTTGTAGACATTTTTAAATGCCTTTTTTATTTCATTGTCATCCTGTCTAAGTTTTGGCGCTTGGGCATTATAGGAAAGTCTAAAGATTTAATATACCTACTTGTTTTCTTCTGGCAATCTATCACAGTTGCAGCACTTTAAAATAAAAAAATTAACTCCCAACTGTAATCTGAGTGTCTTTGGAAACTCGCTGCCAGACAGAAATGCATCTGGTTCAAAAAGAAGAGGTCATACATTAATTATCCTCCTCATAAGCCACGTATTTGCACCTCACCTTTCTCTTTCACTTCTGTTTGTGGATAACATTTGGAATTTGATAATAATGCAAGTAGATAGCGATATTTCCAAATTCCGCATACACTTTCTAATATTCTTGTCAACCTGTCAAAACCGAAAGAAAATGGCTTCTCACGTTTTTGCAACCGTAACCATCTCAAACTTGGAGGAAGCTTGGTTGTGTGTCTTCTCTGATGCCATCAATGAGCAGATTGTTCAAGTGAAGAAATTGAGGACCAATGAGCAGATTATTTAATTCTCTTGGTCTGCGCATTGTTTCAAGCCTTTGCCAATTACCTTCGTTCAGTCGAAGCTGAAAGAAATTGATGTTATTGGATAAAGTGTTTAGATGAGCTCCTTTGCATAGTCTAGTAATCTAAATCTATATAATCTCCCTCATACCATTGGCAGCCTACCACAGCTGTAGAGTTTAGACTTTAGATCGTGGACAAATTTAAATCACCTCCCTGAAACCATTGGCGACCCATCTCAGCTACAACGTCTAAAATTCACTATCTAATATACTTGGCAACCTGTCACTATCACGCCATTTAAGAGTGGAGGCATTGTACATAATTAAATAGCCTCCCTGAAACTTTTGGTTGATTATCACCGCTGCAGTTAGAAAATTAGATAAGCTCTCGGATTTCAGTATTAGCCTGTCTCAACTACGTACTTTTGAAAACATAATAGGAAGTTTTAATCTCTCTGAGTCCATTGTAAATCTATAGCAACATATGTATTTGATTTTAATTTGTATTTTTCACATGCTTCTGCATTTATGTAATGTTAGTATTTAAGTCTTTTACTATGAAGGAGAATTAGTATTAAGAGAATAAATTGGTTTAAGTTGAAAGAAAAAGTTGTCTATATTATTAGGTAATATTATTTTGAGGAAAATTTACTTATCTATCTGATCTTAATAAATAAATATTAGTGTGGGGGCTAAGACTAGATAATAGGGAAATAAGCCAATGATGTTTTACTAAGGGATAATTAGATCTTATTGATGTTAATTGTAATTTGCTTCTTCATTTAACCATCTAACATTGACAATTTATGTGTATCGCTACTAAGGTGAGTTGACAAAAGGATTGAAGGTACACACATTTTGTAAGTTCAATCATGCAAATCTAAGTATGTTTATTTGACAAAATGATAGAGGAATGTATTTCTCTAATATTTCTTATATGTTTTATTTTTCACGTTTTAACCTTTATAGTAAAATCTCGTCATATTTTAATATCTTGTAGACTCTTTATGTAGTTGGTTACTTAGAATAAATATTGCTACAATTTCTTGTGAATTATAGTGCAAAGGAATAAATTGGATTTATTAGGTCGTTAAGTTGAGAGTTATGTGATGCGTTAATGAGTAAGTTAGTAAAGTGATTAGAGAGAGAGTTTTCTTATGTTAATTTGTGATAATTGTGGGGTATGGTGATTATACTAGGTAATAACGTTATAGGTGATATTTTATCAAGTTAAGTTAGTGCCATTAGTTTAAAGGATATTTTCATATAATAACATCGTCGTAGTCTAATCTTGTGTCATGGAGTTTATTACTATTAAGTCAATATTTTGAATAATTGTGTTGTAGAGAACATGAAATGGGATTTATTTCTCTTAGTCCTTAGTAAAACTTGGATTATGGAGGAAGTATGTATTGGAACTTCTTTTGTTGTATGAACTACATCTTGTTAAGCAAATGGATAAATTGTATTTGAAAGTTGACGTTCTTTAGTGAATTAGCATTGAATGCATATGTATGTTTAAGGGTTAATTTGATGTTTCCAATTGGATGTGTCCTTCTTTATGTTGCTTGGTTTTCAAAAATGATTTTTATTCCGTTGGGTTTGTATCGATTTATAAGTGATTTGATGGACCCTTTCATTGTGAATTTTCTTGAGTTTGCATGAGTTGGGAATCCTCTTTAATTTAATTTGTATTGTTATTGGTTTAACCCTGCGTGGTGAAGTCTTGGTTTGTTTGGAGTTGTGGGGATCTTATTAATTAATCTTGTGATGGAATTTATTGGATACTTATGCGATGCTTGGTTATGATAAGTTTATGCTTCTTATGGAATGCAGTCTTCCCATTTTTATTATTTTGGTGAAACATTAAATTATATTGTTGTCATGTTTGTTGTTTTACCAAAGGTCATTTGTTTACCGACTATACAGGTATCTTGTGAGGAGAAAATTGAGGTCTCTCGTGGAATGCCTAATTGGTGGCTTTTGGTTTTATTAAGTGATTTTGTTGAATTAAAGGATGATTTTCTTTTTACGTTTCCCTATTTGAGGTGACACCATTGTTGGTTTGTGGATGGGTCTTAATGAATCCTCTTTTTATGGCTTTTCTAAGTTAATCTCATATTTGGGGAAAATTTTATCCTTGTGTTGGAATTATTGGAGAAAAACTCTTAATGCTTTATTCTACCCTCGTTTGTGGGTTTTCATTCTTTTGGCTTCCAGAAGCTTGAGATGATTGACTTTTGATGTTCTCCCTCTTTATGTGCCCTTGATGTGGCAAGTGGTTTGGGTTCATGATTTTGAAAGGGTTGTACAAAATTGTTGAGACTTTAATTATGTATTTATAGCGAGATGGGTAATGCCTCGCATGCTTCTCTATTGTGACTCTTGGTTCAAAATTATGATGGTACAACCCTTTGTTTTTTATGTTGTTGGGTCTCTAGGGAGAGTGGCTCCTCGTGGGGGCCGACGCCCCGTTTAAGGGGAAGGGCACAGGATAACCCACGAGTGAGCTAGTAATCAAGTGAAAACCTAATAATTAACTTAGGAGGGTTGGGTAGTAATATCATTACAAGATTAATAAAATAGATGCCTCGTCTTCATTAGTGCTTTCGCAGACTAATGGAACGCTGAGAAAGCTGTGGTTGGCAAGGTCGTGACCTCATCTTCACGAGAGGTCTACTGCTACACATGAGTCACCCTATGGACCGGCGCCTCCAGTTGGGAGGAAGAGCACAGGACAACCCATGTAGGACTATGCGATGACACTCTCCCCTAGTTGCCCATGTGTTTTACTTTATTGTGTTCCTCTGGAAGTAGGTTATGGGAGTTGGTTTAGATTGTTGGCTATATTGATTTAAATTGATTATTGTTTTAATACATCTTTAGTATATTTTGTGGTCTTGTATGATCTCATTTATATTTGATTTACGATCTTGTATTCTTATGGAACTGTGTTATGATGTTTAATTGCAATTTGGAATTGTATTTATTAATTCAGTTTGTTTTGGAAGTGTCTCATGATCATTATTTGGTTACTTGATATTGGTCATTTCTTTGATTTATGTGATGAGATTTATGATTTTAAGTTATTTTAATGACTCTTGGATGTTGTTGATTATGTCTTTGTAATTCTTGAGTTTTATGATACTTTTGTATGGCGTTGAGTCTTGTGGTTCCCTATTTGGATGTTCTTAGTTGTGGTCTCTTTCTTGTTAGCTCCTAGCATGGGGGGTGGGTCTTCGGACTCACATGGTCGGGTGGAACATGCTAAGCACCCCATTGGGTCCCCATTCAAGGATCAAGAGCTGCAGATTGGTGCTGTTGCGGCGACTCGAGAGTTGTATTTGTCTTGGAGATAGTTATGATACTTTGTATTCATCTGTTTATTTGTATCATGTTATCATGTGTATGGTTTCCATTTATGTTGGAAACACTTTTGTATCATTGTACCTCTTGAACATTGTATTGTAATGTATCATTATACCTTATGTGGCTATTTGCAGTTGTTATTCATTGTGTTGAGTTAATTATGTATATGTTGTACTTTCTCAAATGGTTCCTTATCAATGATTTTCATGTATGTGTTATAATTGTTAATGTTTACTTTGTTATGGATTATATCTTTGGATTTTATTCTTATTGTCGTTGTGTGGATCTCAATCTCATAATGACTCCTCGTGTACCCCAAGGGATGTATATGTTAATGAATCTACTTAAATGAAATTCATGTCATTTACATGTATGTTATGTTAATTTAAAAAATAAAAAATTGTGCTATAATGATTGTTTATTTGTCCTCTGGGGTTCGCACAACGGGTTGTTACAACATGGTATCAGAGCCTAGGTTCATACACTGGGCACTATGTGTGCTCACTATGTAACCTTGTGCTTAGACCCATGAGTCTTGAGTTTCACTTTGCTTTTGTCATTGTTGTGAACTTGAGTTTCTTCTGTTAGTTGGTGTCGGGTCGATGGTGCAGGAAACTGATGAGAAAGGATAGGACCCGCGGTGTAGTGCGCAATGCACCGATATCCTTTCTGTCAGGGATGCTCTATGGACCCTTGAGTTTTAGTATGCTGTGTTTCTTGGTGATGTGTTTTATGTGCATGGATATGTCAAGTGGGCTTGGAATCTGTGATTATGTTGTCCTTGAGAGATGAATTATATTTCTTGAATCTGTGAAGGTGTAAAATTTTACCCTTTTTATTGAAATTGATGTGAGATTTGGTGCTAAATAATGGTTAAAGTGGAGTTCTTTGTGTGAAAATTATGAGTTTTAACGAAGATGTGAGGTTTTGTGGATAATTATTCTATGATTTTTAGGTTAAAATGCAACTTGAATTATTGGTACTAATGTGCAATGTTCTATGGTAGCTTTGAATTTACAGGATGTTGGCTTCAGAAAGCATAGTGATGAAGGTAATGTAATTGTAATATGCAGGTATAGATACTTATAATGTCAAGTAGTAATTCATTTTGATATAGTAGATGAATTAGGTTTATGGTTAGTATTCTTATACAAATATTTCCTAACTAATTAGAAGAAATTTTTTTATGAGTTACTAGAATTGTTTTGACTACTATGTGTGGTTTGGTGGGAGGGATAGTGTGGTATCACTCGCTCGTGAGTGCCCTACTATGCTAGGAGTTCCTCTCACGATGTATTTGTGATATATATATGTATTGTGCAAAACGTTTGTTTACATGCAGGGTTGCAGGAACTAAGTCTCGATTCCACCTGCATTGTCAGGACAGGGCGAGCATCATATACACCCAATGGGTTTGACGTTGAACATGGGAGCTGACAAGAAAGTTTCCCCAACCTAGTTCATCATCTGTCCTTGTGTTTGGAAAAATTAGTCTGGTTGCAACCCCGCCACCACTTTTGTTTTGGTATCTTTTCTTTATTTTTCGTGTGTTTAATTTTCATTGCGTACTTGGTGACATTTAATTGATGATTTAATGTGTTAATATGTTTATGATTATTAATACTATTGTTAGTTTATGGTGTTACCATGTTTGTGCTTGGGCTCAACTTCCAGGAGTAAGTCGATGTCTATGGGGGGGAGGATGTAATGCCTCTCTGTTTTGGTCATTATTGAAATCTAGGAAGTTGGTTGTTTGGTGGCCATGTCATTTTCGCTTGTTACTTGTGGTTGGTGATTTGCTTGGTCATGAGGATTTTGGGATTGCATTATTTAATTTAATTTGATTTTATGTTAGACAATATCACTAATATTATGACTAGATGTAATTTATCAAATTAATCTATTCTTTACGGTCACTTGATTTGGTTTGGGATCAAATAAAGAGCTAGATTTAATAACAAATGTTAATTATCATTGAAAATTTCTTATTTTAAGATGAAAGAAATATAATTGTAAGTAAATGAATTTAATAAAAATAATTATTGTCTAATGAGTAAATTTAATTAAGAAATTTAAAATTGAGAAGATATTAATGTAGATAAATTATTTAGAAAATTTGAACTCAAGTTTGAATAAGGATTAAAGCAAGGAGATCAGTTGAAAAATGGAAAAGGAATCGTTTAATGCTAAATAAATAAATAATAATAAAGCATCAGATTTTTGGGAAGAGTAAAAGGCAAGAGAAGCTGGAAAAAGATGGTATATACTTTATCTTCCTTTGTCTCATCACCTTCCAGGCATAGATTTCAATCTTTGAAACTCATAAAATAGAATTCAAGAGGCAACTCTGAGGAGGCGGTTCTTTGGGGAGAGATTTGGGAAGAATATCGTTGGGGGACATACACATTTTTCTAGTTTTTGCTTGACACAAGGACTACTCGGATTCTAAGATGGGGCAAAGGTCTTGCAGACATCTCTCGAGGTCTATAGCGAATCTACAACCAAAGTCTGACCGTAAATTATCAGGGCGATCAATAGACGATTAGGAAAGAAATGGTACCAGGTATGTACTTGGTGTTTTCTTCATCTTTTATAATAACTGAGTGGTAAAGCGACACGATGTTCTGAATGTTTGATGGTTCTTTTATTGGTTCATGTGAAAATAATAAGTGAAAAATTTAGTCTGATTAAGAGCATCGGCCTACAAATTGTATTCGCATGTTAACTTCTAAAATTTTTGCTTCATATCAGTGATCGATGCTTAGTCTATGCTTTTATTCTTTGTGATCATTTCTTGCCATTAAGGCATCCCTTTCAACCGCTTTTCTTTGAGGCTTCTTTGTACAGCTCCCATGCCTTGTCTCTGTTTCCTCTTTATTCCAGGCATACCATTCAATCAGCACATTCCTGAGACGACTTCTCCTTGGAAGTGTTTTATTAAATAAGCTCCATGTTTCTTTTCGCCTCCTGCCTCAATGATAGCACGCAAAAATAGAAGGTTGTAGACATTTTTAAATGCCTTTTTGATTTCATTGTCATCCTGTCTCAGTTTTGGCACTTGCGCATTATAGGAAAGTCTAAAGATTTAATATACCTACTTGTTTTCTGCTGGAAATCTATCACAGTTGCAGCACTTTAAAATAAAAAAATTAACTCCCAACTGTAATCTGAGCGTCTCTGGAAACTCGCTGCCAGACAAAAATGCATCTGGTTCAAAAAGAAAAGGTTGTACATTAATTCTCCTCCTCATAAGTCACATATTTGCACCTCACCTTTCTCTTTCCCTTCTGTTTGTGGATAACATTTGGAATTTGATAATAATGCAAGTAGACAGCGATATTTCCAAATTCCACATACACTTTCTAATATTCTTGTCAACCTGTCAAAATCGAAAGAAAATGGCTTCTCACGTTTTTGCAACCATAACCATCTCAAACTTGGAGGAAGCTTGGTTGTGTGTCTTCTCTGATGCCTTCAATGAGTAGATTGTTCAAGTGAAGAAATTGAGGACCAATGAGCAGATTATTTAATTCTCTTAGTCTGTGCATTGTTTCAAGCCTTTGCCAATTACCTCCGTTCAATCGAAGCTGAGAGAAATTGATGTTATTGGATACAGTGTTTAGATGGGCTCCTTCGCATAGTCTAGTAATCTAAATTTATATAATCTCCCTGATATCGTTGGCAGCCTACCACAGCTGCAGTGTTTAGACTTTGGATTGTGGACAAATTTAAATCACCTCCCTGAAACCATTGGCAACCCATCTCAGCTGCAATGTCTAAAATTCACTATCTAATATACTTGGCAACCTGTCACTGTCACGCCATTTAAGAGTGGAGGCATTGTACAGAATTAAATAGCCTCCTTGAAACTTTTGGTTGATTATCACCGCTGCAGTTAGAAAATTAGATAAGCTCTCCGATTTCAGTATTAGCCTGTCTCAACTGTGTACTTTTGAAAACATAATAGGAAGTTTTAATCTCTCTTAGTCCATTGTAAATCTATCGCAGCAGATGTATTTGATTTTAATTTGTATTTTTCACATGCTTCTGCATTTATGTAATGTTAGCATTTAAGTCTTTTACTACGAAGGAGAATTAGTATTAAGCGAATAAATTGGTCTAAGTTGAAAGAAAAAGTTGTCTATATTTTTAGGTAATATTATTTTGAGGAAAATTTACTTATCTATCTGATCTTAATAAATAAATATTAGTGTGGGGGCTAAGACTAGATAATAGGGAAATAAGCCAATGATGTTTTACTAAGGGATAATTAGATCTTATTGATGTTAATTGTAATTTGCTTCTTCATTTAACCATCTAACATTGACAATTTATGTGTATCGCTACTAAGGTGAGTTGACAAAAGGATTGAAGGTACGCACATTTTGTAAGTTCAATCATGCAAATCTAAGTATGTTTATTTGACAAAATGATAGAGGAATGTATTTCTCTAGTATTTCTTATATGTTTTATTTTTCATGTTTTAACCTTTATAGTAAAATCTCGTCATATTTTAATATCTTGTAGACTCTTTATGTAGTTGGTTACTTAGAATAAATATTGCTACAATTTCTTGTGAATTATAGTGCAAAGGAATAAATTGGATTTATTAGGTCGTTAAGTTGAGAGTTATGTGATGTGTTAATGAGTAAGTTAGTAAAGTGATTAGAGAGAGAGTTTTCTTATGTTAATTTGTGATAATTGTGGGGTATGGTGATTATACTAGGTAATAACATTATAGGTGATATTTTATCAAGTTAAGTTAGTGCCATTAGTTTAAAGGATATTTTCATATAATAACATCGTCGTAGTCTAATCTTGTGTCATGGAGTTTATTACTATTAAGTCAATATTTTGAATAATTGTGTTGTAGAGAACATGAAATGGGATTTATTTCTCTTAGTCCTTAGTAAAACTTGGATTATGGAGGAAGTATGTATTGGAACTTCTTTTGTTGTATGAACTACATCTTGTTAAGCAAATGGATAAATTGTATTTGAAAGTTGACGTTCTTTAGTGAATTAGCATTGAATGCATATGTATGTTTAAGGGTTAATTTGATGTTTCCAATTGGATGTGTCCTTCTTTATGTTGCTTGCTTTTGAAAAAATATTTTTATTCCGTTGGGTTTGTATCGATTTATGAGTGATTTGATGGACCCTTTCATTGTGAATTTTCTTGAGTTTGCGTGAGTTGGTAATCCTCTTTAATTTAATTTGTATTGTTATTGGTTTAACCCTGCGTGGTGAAGTCTTGGTTTGTTTGGAGTTGTGGGGATCTTATTAATTAATCTTGTGATGGAATTTATTGGATACTTATGCAATGCTTGGTTATGATAAGTTTATGCTTCTTATGGAATGCAGTCTTCCCATTTTTATTATTTTGGTGAAACATTAAATTATATTGTTGTCATGTTTGTTGTTTTACCAAAGGTCATTTGTTTACCAACTATACAGGTATCTTGTGAGGAGAAAATTGAGGTCTCTCGTGGAATGCCTAATTGGTGGCTTTTGGTTTTATTAAGTGATTTTGTTGAATTAAAGGATGATTTTCTTTTTGTGTTTCCTTATTTGAGGTGACACCATTGTTGGTTTGTGGATGGGTCTTAATGAATCCTCTTTTTATGGCTTTTCTAAGTTAATCTCATATTTGGGGAAAATTTTATCCTTGTGTTCGAATTATTGGAGAAAAAATCTTAATGCTTTATTCTACCCTCGTTTGTGGGTTTTCATTCTTTTGGCTTCCAGAGGCTTGAGATGATTGAATTTTGATGTTCTCCCTCTTTATTTGCCCTTGATGTGGCAAGTGGTTTGGGTTCATGATTTTGAAAGGGTTGTATGGAATTGTTGAGACTTTGATTATGTATTTATAGCGAGATGGGTAATGCCTCGCATGCTTCTCTATTGTGACTCTTGGTTCAAAATTATGATGGTTCAACCCTTGGTTTTTTATGTTGTTGGGTCTCTAGGGAGAGTGTCTCCTCGTGGGGGCCGGCACCCCGTTTAAGGGGAAGGGCACTGGATAACCCACGAGTGAGTTAGTAATCAAGTGAAAACCTAATAATTAACTTAGGAGGGTTGGGTAGTAATATCATTACAAGATTAATAAAATGGATGCCTCGTCTTCATTAGTGCTTTCACAGACTAATGGAAGGCTGAGAAAGTCGTGGTTGGCAAGGTCGTGACCTCATCTTCACAAGAGGTCTACGGCTCTGCATGAGTCACCCTATGGACCGGCGCCTCTAGTTGGGAGGAAGAGCACAGGACAGCCATAGATGGGACCGACACCTCCAGTTGGGAGGAAGAGCACAAGACAGCCCATGTAGGACTATGCGATGACACTCTCCCCTAGTTGCCCATGTGTTTTACTTTATTGTGTTCCTCTGGAAGTAGGTTATGGGAGTTGGTTTAGATTGTTGGCTATATTGATTTAAATTGATTATTGTTTTAATACATCTTTAGTATATTTTGTGGTCTTGTATGATCTCATTTATATTTGATTTACGATCTTGTATTCTTATGGAACTGTGTTATGATGTTTAATTGCAATTTGGAATTGTATTTATTAATTCAGTTTGTTTTGGAAGTGTCTCATGATCATTATTTGGTTACTTGATATTGGTCATTTCTTTGATTTATGTGATGAGATTTATGATTTTAAGTTATTTTAATGACTCTTGGATGTTGTTGATTATGTCTTTGTAATTCTTGAGTTTTATGATACTTTTGTATGGCGTTGAGTCTTGTGGTTCCCTATTTGGATGTTCTTAGTTGTGGTCTCTTTCTTGTTAGCTCCTAGCACGGGGGGTGGGTCTTCGGACTCACATGGTCGGGTGGAACATGCTAAGCACCCCATTGGGTCCCCATTCAAGGATCAAGAGCTGCAGATTGGTGTTGTTGCGGTGACTCAAGAGTTGTATTTGTCTTCGAGCTAGTTATGATACTTTTTATTCATCTATTTATTTGTATCATGTTATCATGTGTATGGTTTCCATTTATGTTGGAAACACTTTTGTATCATTGTACCTCTTGAACATTGTATTGTAATGTATCATTATACCTTATGTGGCTATTTGCAGTTGTTATTCATTGTGTTGAGTTAATTATGTATATGTTGTACTTACTCAGATGGTTCCTTATCAATGATTTTCATGTATGTGTTATAATTGTTAATGTTTACTTTGTTATGGATTATATCTTTGGATTTTATTCTTATTTTCATTGTGTGGATCTCAGTCTCATAATGACTCCTCGTGTACCCCAAGGGATGTATGTGTTAATGAATCTACTTAAATGAAATTCATGTCATTTACATGTATGTTATGTTAATTTTTTTAAAAAATAAAAAATAAAAAATAAAAAAATTGTGCTATAATCATTGTTTATTTGTCCTCTGGGGTTCGCACAATGGGGTGTTACAATTTATGTTTATCTTTCTCTATATCTTATTACCTTGGTTTGTATTTTTTGCATATCTTCATTTTAGCACACAATTCAAGTTCCCTATAAAATATTAATTTCCCTATTTGCATGGCATATTCTTGGTTTTCCCTATAACATAACTCATGACTTCTCATTTGTTTTATTATTTCCTAGAAAATTATCTTCATTTGGTTATGCTTGATGTCCCTAATTTCCTAGTGCCATTCTGCACTCTTTAATTTCATTAGTTTTTTTACTCTATTCTATTATGTCACAGGGCCTCTTTCAATTCCATATGTTGGAATTAAATTTTTCTTTATTTATTGTAATTGAATATAAAACCCAACAAAATAAAACTATAAGAAGAGATCACACCTAGAAGAATGGAAGATAAAAATTTATATACTACATAAATTACCCTCTAAATAACAACTGTAATCCACTTCAATGAACAATTGAACCTTGACAATGAATATCTGAAAAATGAAATTTTGTCAAATAAAATGACAAAAAAAATTATTTTATGAACCTCCACAAATCAAAAATTAAATTGCAAATAAAAGGAAACAATAAACCAAACTATTTTCTTTGCACAATAAGGATTTTCCATCCACTATGGATGTTTTTTCCATGAGTGGGAAAGTCATGACTATTTTAGAAATGTCAAAACAAAAATTAAAAAATTCACAAAAATCTAAAGAACTAGCCCAAGACGCCTCATTTGTTGCAAAAATTTTCTTATAGACCAAATGCTCCCAATATTCCTACCTCTGTGTCTTTTTTTCTATGTGTGAATCAATGATTTGAAGAATTTCCTCAACCCTCTTGTCTAAAAACTAGTGTATCCACTTGGGTGCATCATTCAAGTTAGAGGTTCCATTTCTTTCCTCTTCATGGAACAATTACAAATATGAAACATTGAATATTTGTGAGATATCAATGCTTACTGGAAGCTCAATATCATTTTTATTTGATGATAAATTTCATAAAATATTGTACATTCCTATCTCTTTCCACTTCATCTTATTGTATGTTCCCTATGGGAACCATTACTTTTCTAAATTTACTATCACCAACTCACCAATCTAAAATTATTGTACTCACTTATGTACATCAGCATATTCTTTGTATTTTGTGGCACCCTTTTCCTAAATTTCATACACTTCTTTATTTGAGTCACAAATATACTCCATAAAATATTCTACAATTGTGCTCTTCCTTCCCAAGTCTACTTCATCCCTCAATTCATCATCTTCTTGGGGAATATATACAAAGACAATATGAAATGGAATTCTTCCTACACTCTTATTAACTAAGTTATTGTATGGAAACTTTCTTGTGTCAATATTAAATCTAACTAATTGAGCTTGTTACCTAACAAAGCTCCTCATTAAATTACCCAAAATTCAATTTAAAACCTCCCATTGGTATTTTGAGGATGGTAAGCTAAGATAAATCCTATTTATGTTCCCATTTTCCTCTATAAGTATGCCAAAAATGGAAAAAAAAACCATGTCCTAGTATGAAATAATATTCATTGTCAAGCCATGTAATTGAACTATCTCCTTGATAAAACAACTTAGCTATGTGAAAATCATCACTATTCTTTTAACATGGTATAAAATGAACCATCTTAAAAATAATATCCACCACAAAAAAATGAATTATTATTTTTCTTCAAAAAAAAATCCATACTAATGCATTTCCATGGTCTCTCTGAAATAGATAATAACTACTATAATTCTTTATTTTTCCTCACTCCTTTGATCTATCATATCCAATAACTTTACAACATTATTTTTACATCTATAGTCATCCATAGCTAATAGTATCTCTCTTTTAATTGTGCCAATATTTTGTTCACTCTAAAAGTCCACTTAAAACTCCATCGTTCTTCTCCCTCTTCAAGTTTGAGATGTTTTTTGAGGTGCACAAAAATTTGTGCAGCATGTGGTCATCTATGATAAAATTTCACTTAAATGGAAAAAAATTGAAGTGTTAGGGAAAACATTAAGGTTTAAAAAAACAACAATGGCATTGTTGAATTTTTATTATTCTAAATAGGAGGTTATAGAATGTGAAATTTCATAGGGTGCATTTTTTGGCTTTACATTTTCCCCCCATTTTAGTGAGCATATGTATTCTAACATAAGTTAACTAAAGTAGAGAAAAAGGTTGAAGATAATATACCTAGGATGAAGAGGATGCAGGTCTTCAATCTAGTATATGCGAGTGAAAGGTTGTGCTAGGACACAAAGTGGAGATAGGTCTCTATCTTACAAAGATAATTGTAATCTGACCATAAACATCTTAGCTATGGACAAACACTTTAGGCAAAAAAATGAAAAAATGGAATTGATAAAATTTGATCAAATAAACGATAGGGTTGATAGGTATGGAAATCAAGATCTATGTTATACTAGAGGCCATACGAGAAGTAGATATAAAGACACATGATAGAAAAAAATTAACAAGGAGGAGAACCCTTATCACAAAAGGATGAGTGATAGAAAAAAAAACCCACAATGAGGAGACCCCTATCACAAAAAGATAGATCATAAGACGTCAAGATTTTTTTTTGGATAATTTTATTTTACAAATAAGAATAATAAGAAATGATATACCTACTTTGAATTGTATGCATTACAAAGAGGAGCATAAGTCTTTCTAGGGAGAAGAAAGACAAAGAGATGTTATGGCATGACATACATAGCGATATATATTTGTAAATACTAGATTCTAGAATTTCATCTTCATCAACATGTCTTGAAATATTTGACTTGCTAGTGGAAACTTTTAGCATTGACATGTAGACACATGAGTAGTTTTAAGAGACTACATATATCTTAATTTTTCTTCCTATATATTCATTTTTAGAATGGGAACAAATCTTCTTCACACCTTTGGTTTTGTTTCTTCCTATGGGGAGAAATATTATTTGATGATCATGGATCATCTTCTACATCTTATTTCAAGCATCTACACCTGCTAAAAATTCTTATTTTGGGTCAAGTCAATGGTGTGTCTTGTTCTCTCTTATAGGGGGAATTTCTCCTCACATAGGGGTTTTTCCATCTCATCTTCTAGTGATCATATTTGTTCTATTTTTTCTCCTTTGGGGACGATTTTTTTTAGTGATTTTTCTCCTTCTCTCTATTTATGAGACATTACATTTATACATTGGTACCAACATGGCCTAGTACCTAGGACACAACATCATCTTTGCATCATTTTAATTTACTTCTCCCTAAGTTTTACATAGGAGTGGTGCTGGTTTGAATAGGATATTATATGTAATAAAATTTCATCTAGTAGGTCATAATCACATGTCAAGTTTATTTATTAAGTTATAAATATTTGTAAAAGCATTAGTTTTCATGTCAACTTATCTTATCGACTAGTTGTCACATGACATAAGAATAAGAAACTTTTTTCATCCTAGTTTGCATTATCTATTAACCTGACATATATAATCAAGGTCTCCTATGTGAATTATATTGCATATTTATCATATTTAATAAAATATTTATTAAAATATCATTTTTAATATTTATCATATTTAATCAAATGCCATATTGAGAATTTATGTTCTCTCTTTTTCCTCTTGTAGAAGGTCACTTTCTTTTTTTTAAGTGATTTTGGGAGCTTGAGTCATTGAGTGACTCTAATAGAATAAACCCCATAATTTATATGATATTTACAATTAGAGTTAAGTTTGTAATGTTATTTTCTATGAAATTGTATAAAATTTTATGACTGAACCATGTAAAATAATTTATGTGAGTAAATTTTTATGGTAAATTCATTAAAAAAACTAGAACCACATGAATGTATCCATCTTTCTATCACAATTTTTCAATATTTAGAATAAAGTAAGATATGGAGTTTCATTAATTTCTTCATATTGTTAGTGTTAAGTGAGAAATTTATCTAAGATCCAACAATTGAATTAACCTAGATCTAACTTTCCTTCTTTAGACTAAACATTAGAATACAAGACAACTAGGGATTTTTGATTGGCTACCTACCTCAAAGGAAAGAAAATATATTAGGGTTGGGTTCCTTTATTTTGCAAGGTGATGAAATCTAATCAATTCATTTCACATCGCATAGATAAAAAGAAAATTGTCAAAAATTCACCTATATAATAAATCAAAGAAGCTATGAACCTACACATAAAACTCAAGCTTGGATTACCCAAATAAGGATGAATTCACCCTAGTCCAAAAACAATAATATTTTAATGCTTGAAGTGTAATTTAATAGCTATATGCCTAACTATGTACCTTTCTACGATTTGTGATTGATCAAACTTCTATATTTGGCCAACACACAAGAAAAGAGAGGGAAGGGTTGTGCTATTTGGGAGATTTCCTAAGTCAAAATCCATTTTGGTGTTTCCATATACACAAACAAAAAATGATGATGGTAAAGAGGGCTTTCTCTAGGTTAAGAAGAATCCAAATAAATAATAATTGAATATAAAAAATAAAAATGATAATGGATAATGTTACCTTGAGTATGAAACCCCTATCGAAGAGATGTCACACCATAATTTTCCACTAAATTTTGATTGATATATGATTGGATTTTTTTGAACACTTAAAAGAGGTTATTACACATAAAATAATATATTTAGCTAGCACATAGAGGATAAATCATATACATTTTTATAATAAAAGGATAATAGTGCATGATTGATCATGATAGTGCCTTGTTTATAATTCTTAATATTCAAATGAGAGGAAAAGTACTATATGTATGCATCCCAACTGGTCTATTTTGATATAGGATGACCTGATTTCACTTTAAAATACTCAATGCTGACACTTACAATAATATTTATTGAAATATGTCATCTTTAGGAAAAGGGTTCTCTCACCCTAGTTTTGGAGTTTTTGGCCCAAATTTCTCAAGATGATGTGGATTTTGATGTATTTTATCAATATTTCTCTAAGGTGAAAAAGGAATAGTGTAATTAATTTTGTAGGTGAAGTAGAGTGTCAATATAGTGTAAATTTTTCAAGAGTGGCAATTTATAAATAGTAAATTTAGCCCCACTTTAGTGACAGTAGGATCTTATGTTCATACTCACACTAAACGAATTTATTTCGTTATCCAAATATTGAAGAGACATGCTGAAACCAATTTTCTAGATATAGTAGCCCCCAAATTAGGATCCCATCAATCCATAAGTTTAAGAAAAACATAAAGTAGATATATCACACACAAGACATGGAAGAAATTAATCATAGATAAGGTATACAATGAGAAACCAATAGAATACAAATAAAATCGTATGAAAAATCATCATAAAGGAAACAAAATACATATAAGTAATACACAAATAATACAAGAAATACATAAGGAAAACATACAAAATAAGAATCACCTCTCAAATGCACAACATAAAGATAAAAAATTCTAGAATGACAAAAAACAATTATCATGAGCTACATTGAGATATTGGATAGAAAGTTGTGTTATTCTAGGTTCCCATATAAAATTTATAAATTATAGGTACCATTAGGTTAGAAAATTTTATGATGCTACTTTACTCATGAGACACATGAATATGCTAGATAACAATCTATGCTATGCTAGGTGTTAATGTAAAATATATAAATTCATAAGATAGCAAGCTATGTTATGTTAAGTGTATTAATAATTCATAAATTCCTAATCGCATGGTTTGATAATCACTCCTCAAGGAGGAAATTTATGTTTAACATCATAAGGGATTGTTAGACATATCAAGGGAAAAGTTGATAACCATACCTCGAGGGGCACTATAATCAACCCCACCACCAAGGGATTATGTCAATAAGTAATAATTAAATGTTTGGATATATAAAAATGGATAGGTTTCCTTATTCCAAACTTTCAAATATTTCAAGTTGTAGATTATGCACAAGTAAAGCAGAATTTGTAGGTTCTTTTATATGAAAACCTAGGTTTATGATCAAATATAGAGTTTAGGAAATCAATGTTCCCTAATTTAATGATAAGAGGTATATGAAGCCATGAATGAGGGATTTTAATAATTCAAAGTATCTAATAAATGAATTCATCTTCTCAAATGAAGGCCTACAGGAGGTAGGAGGTGGTGCAAAGTGTTGATAAGATAGATATTTCAATGAAATAGTGAAAAAATGTATTTAATTTTATGTTTTTGCAAGGAACAAAGTGTTTTAAATGATTTATTTTCCAAAGTAAGTAAAAAAATTGAAAATTTAAAGGAAATAAGTCATATCTAGTATGCTAAATAAGGAAAATTAAATCTAAAACAATACAATTAAATCAGAATATTTCGCAAATGTGATCTAAAATTGAATTCATCAATGTTTTAAATGTTTAATGAAAAAATAAGTGTAAATTATTAGTTTTGAAAATGAATAAAATTCATATAATTAAATAGATATTAAAAAACCCTTATTTTTTTAATCAATTTACAAAGTATATGTTGATACATAAAAAAATTTCAAATGTAAGATATGCCAAGTTCACCAAAATTTGAAGTGGGAAGGATATATAAAATATGTTAGAGTTTTATATGTAGATAACCAAGATGTAGAGGCCAAATGGAAAGCACAAAGAGATCAACTATGCAATGCTCAAGATTGCAATGGAATTGATTTTCTAAAGAATTCATGAATTACAAATGATACCACTTGGTGATATAGCCAATGTGAGACATAATATGTCATAAGATTATGAAAAGTGTCTTAATCATATGACATGAGACAACTAACTTGACATAAAATTAAAAAATATAAGTTTTAGACATGACAACAAGGAAAAAGACCCCCCATAAGAGAGAAGAAGAAGAGAGAGAAGAGAGAACATGCAGTGCCCCCTCAATGGTGAGTCTCTTGCAATGGTAACACCTTGACATTGCATGTTGAGGATGATCTAATCTCACTGAACAACGTTCCTCCCCTTAGGAAGAAACAAAACTAAGAAGATGTGTAGATATTTTCTTATTCTAAAAAGGAAAATGTGGAAAGAAGAATGATATGTGATTTCTTTTAAGAATGCTAAAGTGTCTCCATGTCTATGTGGAAAGGTGACATTCTCCAAAAAGGCGTTCTAGGCCGCACAACTGAATATTTCAATCCATAATTTAGTAGAGATGGATGTAGAACATATTTCAAAGACAATTATTCCTCCTTTGAACATAAAGAAACATCCTCAGAATGTTGTCCAAAAGTATGCACACTCATGTCAAATTACAAAGAATGATCATGTAGATATTGAACAAGAGGATTAGAGTATTCCCTCGCAATAATTGAAGAAGAATCATATTCATCAAAGAGAAGATGTATGTAGTCAATGGTGTCTCCCAAATCTTAAATGTGAGACTCAACTAACAATCCACCAATTTTTGTCAAGTATACATCCGAAGTAGATGTAGTTGGAAGATGATGAAGATCTTGTTGCATTGAATCACATGAAGCCATATCTATAGCAACACAAGTATCATCAAATGTAATAGTAGACGGAGGATATAAAATGAAAGGCTCAAGAATGGGATATGATGTGAGAACACCCAAGTTCAAGTAGCCAAAAGTCCTCAAAATCATGATTCACACTAGAAGTGTGATCAATAGTTGAAGGGAAAATGTCATTGTTGGTGTTTTTAATAACCAGGATGATCTCATCAATTATATATAAATTTACCAAATTTAATTTCCAATAACCATGAGGGATTTTCCAATGAACATGTGAAATTTTGCTAAGAATTTCCCTCTACACTTTGGACTTTGCAAAACTGAGGAGGGTGATCCCTACAATGTATATTTAGATACTCTTAAGCCAATTATCCATACATTGTATAAAAATGTAGTGTGGAAAAAGTATCCCTTTACAAATTTTCACTCTTGATTTGGAAACAATTAATGTTAAATTGGACCTAATATTTCCTTGTTCTAGTGTTGCACTATGTTTTACACATTCACATTAGGTTTAGGGCCCTTTTAAGCTAAATAGACCTAATTTTTCCTTAATTTAATGTTGTAAAGTATATTTATTTAAACCTTCACATTATGTTTTGGGCCCTCTTGCATTTATTACCTTCATATAATAATTAATACACACGTAAGACCCTATATTATGCATCTTGAGACTTATTTTAATTGAGATCCCAAAATAGTCATCAAATATACTTAATTTTCCAACTCCTCAACATTTCCTCTATCCAAAAAGGCTTGGTGGGACCCATACACCACCTTGGGGATATGATTCCCACCCAGATGGGACCAATATGACACAAGTGGTGTATGAGTTCCATTTGGTGCTTTTTAGGGTTTTGAGTGGGAAATCGGGGTTTTGATTTCAAATTTCATGTATGTCAACATTTGGGATCTAATAAATGGTAAGTTGGATGGATTTCCTTTATAAAAAATTCTGAAATCATTATTTCACTAAGAGTTCATGATATGAACCTAATCAATCAAGAGTTAACCATTCTAAGACTTTACAAGAGTGTTAAGAGAGTTTACAAGAGCATTTCTAAGGCACTCAAGTTAAGATTTCTTCATAATTTGTTGTTGTAATTCAAGATCCATTATCATGTCAAGGTCATCAAGTATCAAGCATGCTTTTGAGATAGTTTTTTGATGTAGTATCCAAGATGCAAGATTAAGCATTGTTCAACATCTAATTAAAGATCAACATCTACATTCTACATGGACACTTCATATTAGATTTTTGATTTACATCTAAAGAAATCATTCAAGGTATCAATGTTTCATGTCCTTAGTTCATTGTTTCATCATAAGGTTTAATTACCTAAATGGGGTTTGACCAAGGAAAACCCATATTTCCTAACAAAATAACACTGTTTCTTTCTCTTTGTGTCATTGCAAGTGCATAGGTTGAAGAAAAATGGTATTTGAAGCCCTCAAAAGTACCAAAATGATAAACTTGTAAAAGTTTCCAAGGCTCAAAAAAATGTAGATCTAGAGAAAGATATGCAACCTATTTGCATGAAATTAGTGGGAAGGTACTTATTTGATCCATCTTCAGAGGCTCACAAAGTTTCACTTCAAAAAATTTCTCATGGGAAACTTCGTGATAAAATGGGACTAATACACCACTTGTGACATATGGGATCCAATATACCTATTTTCAAACCTTTTTTGTAGATCATGATTCAACAATTCCAGATTTTGGTTTCGGCCCAAAACCCCAAACTAGGACTAAATCACCATACCTGGCATATAAGTCCTAGTGTACCTTAAAATCAACACTTTTAGGATTTCATAGCTTCATCCAAGCCTCTTTAGACTTCTAGGTGCACCCTTGTACTTTTCCAGATTACTGTTATGTTTTGCATTCATTTTTAGGCCATTTACTTAGTTTTTGCATATCATTTGATTTTGCCATTATATCTTGCATGTTACTAGTCTTTCCAAGCCCTAGCTTGGTGGGGAACCCCTTTTTTATTAATCATACCCTAGGACACCCTTCTAGTAGATCTCTTTCTTTCATTCCATCCTTAGATTGAGATGTTGTAAGGCCTCTCTTTGCATGTGACTAATACAATCTTAAAGTGTTATATATTCCTCCTAAATAGATGGTTCGATATATTTAAAGCGATATGAATTGTCTAAAAGTAACCTTATAGTTTTATGTTATGTTATATCACTATTATTTTAATTAATGAAGATGTATGTGCATGCAAATTATTGTATGAGATTCGAACTTATAAGATGAATCTGAAATAAGATAATTGTTGTGTCGTATTACATTGGAAGTGTAATTAGCTATGTAAATGATTCATGAATAAAATACAATGGTTCAATTTACAATTAATGTTGTTTATTAATATGTCTAACTGTGCTTGATTATGTTGTGCAGGAAATTAAATGAGTCGATGTGGGATTAACATTAAAGGTCGAGAAGATAACGGTGCTAGCATGAGAAGGGATAACCATCAAGTGCAAATCAAAAGACTTCTTGTTGAGGATATAAATTTATCTCCATCCGAGACCTAAAAGCAAATAAAGTAAATGTATTTGAGGGCTAAGGAATCAAATATGCAAATAGGAGGATGGATAAATATTGGAATCAAATCAGATATATCTTTGGGAAGTTCTAAGTGTAGCCCTATTTGACTTAGAAGGGTTTGAGGTTTTATTATTGATTGGTTGATTATGTTTGAGTAGAATCCAATTGTAGGTCATGTGATGTGAGTTTGGTTGGGGTTGGAACCCTTGGTCAAGATCAAAACTCGTATGGATTCTTTTGTGGGTTTTAAAAAGGGATTATTGAGTCAATTTCCTTGGTTTTTGAACAAGAATAGACCCCTAGGACCTATACCTATGGGTTTGGAACCTTTTTGACATGTGAACTTGTCCTTGGAGTGTGAAAAGACCCCTCAAAAGTCCACATTCATGAATGTGGCGAATTCAAAAAGTGTTGGGGCTTGGGAAGAGTGACTTGTCACTCTCAACCTTTTACTCCTCAAAAAGTTTTTGGAATTGGCACAAGACTCACACATGTGTGAGAACTTGTGGGAAAGAGTGTAGGTTTGGAGGATCCCTATATATCTCAAGAAGACGGAAGATTTGGGCATTGCCCACTTCTCCTTTTGGAGAACTCAAGTTAAGATAGAAGAAAGGATGGGAAGAGGAGAGGAGTCCTCCTTCAAAGGAGAAAATGACTAGGATGGTAGGAATTGGAGAGGAAAGAAGGATAAGAGAGTTTAATCTCCCCACTTAAAGAAAGAGATAAGTTTCCTTGCTTCCATTTTTGCTTGTTTATTTGGTGCAAGAAGGTGGCATGTTGTATAGATCATGGTTGAAACTAGAGAATAGAAAAACTAGATGCATGAAATTTGGTGTTGTGCTATTCTTATTCCTTGTAAAAATTTGAAGAGACTCCATTCATCAACTTGGAGCTAAGAAACTACCTTGCTCGGGGGTATGGCTAGAGTCCACGAGACTCCATGATGCCATTATGGTAGGGTGGAGAGCAAGCCATATTCAGTTGTGTCTCATTCATTATGGTTCTTGAATTTAGTTGTAGCATGCAAAGCCAATTTTGTTGTAACTATAACATCAAATTGTGACTACTCTAAGTAAAACATGTAGTTTTGAAATGAGATCATTCCTCTTTCCATTATTGAGTATGAAGGCTTGGAGTCTATGTAAATGAGTATTTTTGTAAAAAAAAAAAAAAGAAATAACAAAAAAAGAAAAGAAATGCTTTCTTCTATTGCGTGTCCTGAAATAAAATGAAGGTGGCTGGTTTGTAAATGACTGTGTTTTATAGAGAGAGAAAGTGAGCCTTTTTACTTCCTCTCCTCCTTCTCTAATAAAACAGAACTAGCTCAAATGAAATGCCTTTAGTTTATAGTTATTTTTTTGAAATAGTATTATATGATGAACTAGTAAAGAACTGAGACTTCCACATTTTGTGTGGACATGTTCATGATTTAAAACCCCTATTGTATGACATTTAAAGCAAGGGAATAGATGGTTGGAATCAAAGATCTTTGTTTTGTGTTTGAGTTTTCCTTAAATTTATTGAATCTACTCTGCTAGCATCATAGGAAAAATAAATGGAAAATTTCTGCCAATAGACAATCTATTTCCTTTGTATGAAAGTACAAAGACAACTAAGATGAAATCATTGATGAATTGTGCATAATATAACTCTTTCCATTGACTACATAATATTTTGATCCATTGTTGATGCCAGTCGCTACCTCTTCTATAATGCCATCCCCTTCCAAGAACCTGGTCTGATTAACTCTATCCATGGTGCCTCAGGTACCACAGTTGTGAGTTGTATCTGCCTTGGAGTGATGCAAATCTTAGAGGTGTAAGGAAAAATAAATAAAGTTGAGTTCAAGATAAGAAGATACGTTGAATTCTAAAACTAATCATTTCTTTTAATTAAGCCGACAATCTTAACCACTAACGTGCTTTACATATAAGATAAATGGCTTTGGTAGTCAGTGTCGTTGGAGGGGGAAACACTCTTTAGGTGTGCAAGACAAATTTAATATTCTTTTATTGCCTGGAAAATTTTGGTCTACAGTCATCTGTCATCTCACCCTTCAAACCAGTGCTTAGTTATTTATTTCTGCCACTCCAATAGCGATTGACCATCACTTACTTGTTGGGGGTTGCGTGAGCACTTAAACCTACTGGGAATGAATTCTACTCAGCAAAAATCTTGTCGATGGCTCAATTCTCCCTGCTGGCTCTGCAACGCCATAAATATGGCAGTATTTTATAGTGTTAATAGTTGAATAAAATATTAAGGCAGGTCACCCTCATAGTGTGATTTTGATAGCTCTTTATCTCTTCATGACACTTCAAAAAAATACATTTTCTTTTTTGGGAAATAAAGTTTGTAAAAGGACAGCCTCTGATGTGATTTACTCCGATGTTAGGTGCATAGTAAAATAGTATTATAGTAAATTGATTGGCAGAGTTATAGTTTGGGTGGATGTGATAGCAACAGGTAGCATTACAGGCTAAAGAAAATTTATTGAGCCTATTTGATAATGACCTTACTCTCTTGATTCACTAAATCTCTATAATAGCCGTCAACCTTGCCAAATCTATCATCCCTTAGGCCAACACCACTGGAAATGAAACTGTTAATGTGCCCTCGATAGTGAAGACTGTTTCTCCCTTATCATTCCAATGCATTCCCTCCATAGGCTATAAAGTCGTCACCATTTTATGTCCTCAATCAATAATAAATGAGCACCCATTCTTTTATGTTGTACTGGTGGCACACCCCCAATACGGTTTCAAACAATGCTCCCACATCATATACCTCAATGGCACTATGCATTCAACCAAAGACTTCAGTGAACTGACATCTATTCCAAAGCAAGTTGAGTGTACAACAAACCTTTTTACAGTCATCACTCACAGGACTACCTATTTCTCTTAGTGCTTAACATAATTATCCTTTCCGCCAAGTTACGTCAAAGTAAAATAAAATTAAGAAGTCGAATAAATTAATAAAATAACTTGCATCTGAACTTGCATAGTCTCCCCAAATTGAAATGGATGCTAAAAATTCTTGAATGGGATTAAATTTTTCTAGTAGTAGTCGTGGGAATGATGCTTGCCTGTTCCTTAAGTATAGAAAATAATAATAATTAATATCGTAGAATCCGGCATGATTCCTCCTTTGCGTTTTTAATATTATTGACAAAATAATTCAATCTTTATGAGCACCATAGTAATAATGAATTTCACGTCATTGGGTTAGCTATACGAATAATTCATTTGTATGAATAGTTACAAAGGATTTAAGGTGAAATAAAAGTTACCGATGAGTGTTTTCTTTAATATTCTTTAACCCACACCTCCTCCTTAAATGACGGTAGAAACCAATGCATGAACGTTAAAGAAAAGAAAAACTTAAAAAATGGAACACACTCATAAAAGAAATGAAAGGACTTAGTTACCTTATGATTACTCTTAAATTTATGTTTTGTTTCATTATTTAGGGTACTTCCATGTTTAACCGTTCCTTAATAAAAGGATAGGTGAAATATATCCCTATTCCTTTGGAAAGGTAAGAATAAAAAAATAAAAAGGTAAAAATAAACATTAGTTATTATCACAATAAGTAAGTTATCAACTTAACATGATATTATATTGTAAATAATATTTCTATGTAGTGGTAGAATATTTATCGAAAAAAGGAATCATTCAAAGTTATAAATAATATTATTGTGGTGGACTTAGTAGTACTAAAATTACTATGCTTATTTTAATATCGATATTCACAAATTAGTTATTTGATGATATTACTTTTACTTAGATAGAAATAATTTTAGTAAGGTAAAATGAGATTTAAAAAAAAGAAAGGGGGAAGTTAATTTGAAAATAAATAATAATAACATTATTCACAGTTAGTTATTCGATGTTATTATTTTGAAAGTAAATTTAGTAGGGTAAATTGAAATTAAAAATAGAAGTAAATTAAATCTATTTTTATTTAAAAGTAAATACATTTCCTTGACAATAGTAATGATTAAATGGGTAGATTGTTGTTTAATATTAAATGGTAATGATTAAGTGGTTTAAACTCATGTTAAACATGATTATAAGCTCATTGATTTAACTATATTATAATTAATAATATTGTTAAAGGTATTAATGAATATATATAACACAAACTATTGGTATTATGTGGAGTGATAATAAGCAGAACGTTAAAAGGTGAAAACTAATATCACAATCAATATTAAAACTACATCCAATGCTAAATTGGGTATTAAGGATTATTTGGATTTTGAGTAAATAATAGCATTATAAAAGAGTTAATAATAATAGTAGTGGTAAAATTGATAAATTATAAATAATAATAATAAATAATTGATGACTAAATATTATTGTTTTCTTGGTTAAATAAAATAATTGTATTAATGTTATATTGAGATTTGAGAATAATTGTATTATGATGGCTAATTAGTAAGGTACTATGGGTTTATCTATTGTATTAAAACTAACATATGTAATGTATTTGATTAAATATCATTATTGTCATTATTCAAGGATAATGTCATCGAGATCTTTGGAGAGATGAGTTAATGCATAAAGATATATTCTCAACTTCAAACCAAAAAGTGAAGAGGCTAACTTAAATCATCTTTAACATAATGCTTAAACACTTAAGAGTGTTAATTAACTTAATTAATAGATTTTAAAAAAAAAATTATTGCATTTTATAGTGAAAATTATGGGCATGACACTTGGTATCAGAGCCCTAGGTTGCAACTGTAGGGAACTCTGGGAATTAGTTGGGCATTAAGTATTGGGTGTGCATAGCTAAATGTGCAACCCACTTCATGAATATTGGTTAGAATAAATTTTTTAAAAGGAAAATTTTAAAGAGACTGAATTGTATAGAAATTAAAAAAAATAGTCATCTAGCTATCCAACCTAAATAGGTTTGTAATGTACCCATTGGTCAAGAATTGACCATTATAGATGGGTCAAGCAATTAGATAATTAATGACATTCAAATTTTAAAGTAAACTCAATCTAAACATGGTCTCTTGATTCAATAAAATAAGGTGAATGACTTGAGTCACATATTTATCTAGTTAACCAAGGTTATGGCGTTAATCTAGTCCTCTAGCATTAAATTTTCTTAAACCTTAAAAAGTTATATTTGAGTTTTGAAACAGTCTTTTATAAAATGCATAAATAGTTTTATAGGACATCATGATGTCTATTATTAAACATTATTTAGTTGGTTTCCTAAGTCTATAATTGTAAAATACAATAGTCATGCTACTTCTTGAAGTTATGGTGGTTTTGGGAGCAACATATTTTCTTATTGGAACCTTAGCACAAATAAAGAATGAAAAAAAAGTAAAAAATTTGAAGAATTATCACTAGATAAAGGGAGGAACTATATGAACCTCTAAAGAGGATTAATCTGTTAAAGGTTGTGGTTTAATAAGATTAGATATCTAAGCCCTTAATTAATTAAATCAAATTAACAACAAGAATGCAATAATAGAAACCCTTGAATTGTGTATTATGAGAAATTTAAGCACCCATATAGTTAGATTCATCTTATGGTTAGTAGGAGAAATTTCAGTTATGGTGGCATCAATTAAGGATCAAATATTTGCAATACATAGTCAATCCAATTTAGAATAGGTGGCCAAACTTGAATCTTACCTTTAATCAAACAGTAAAACTTTAAAGTTATTTAAAACAATTTTGGAAGTAAATGGTAACCTAGTAGAATAGAACCATGATACCTACCAAACCCTTGTGCTCTATTGTTTAAAGATTAAACAGTTATCAAAATGGCCTGATTTCTAGGATTCAAGTCCAAGGAAAATGCGTAGAAGGATACAATAAAGATATGAGTATTGAGGATCAATTGGTGTGGTGTTTAAATTATTCCCTCATAATAATCTCTAAAGAGACCATATCGAAATGCATATTTTTAATTTAAAGTGTTATCTAGAGCACACACTATTAATACTTTTTGTACAAAATAAGCTAAGAAGTAAAGAATTTTTGGTGCCAAAACTAGAAAGGATATATGTCATATAGGAAGTAATAATGCATTCAATTGGGTATTGACCTTGAAAGTTGTGGATGCAAAAAAAATAAAAATAAAATAAAATAAAATAAAAATAAAATAAAAAACTGAATAATCAATTATTGAATTTATGAAGTTGAGTAATGAACTATGTGTGATTCATAGTGTATTAAGTGATTGGAAAGTTAAACTATATAGATAAGAGGTGCTAAGTAGAATCATAGAAACTTTCAACTAATGTTGTATTCTAAACCATTGACTGTACTCACTCTATGAGAGAAAATCATATACATCGGAATGTAAAGGAGAAAAATTAAAAGTAGATAGAAATTTCAAGAATTTAACTCATTTGTGCATCTTTATGAGGTTATATGGAGTTGTGATTGTAAAAATGATGATTGTAACATGTGATTAAATTGCTCAATCTCAGATAGTGAAATGCAAGATTTGTAAAAAGATATCAATGAGTTGTGAAAATTATTATACTATGTTTCATGCATTGAGTGTGCTTTCTTTTCCCATATTGTAATGTTTCAAACAAAAATGATTGACTATCTTCCTTATCAAGTAGGAAACCTTCTTTAGCACATGAAAATTATAGTGGAATTAACCATATTGATATGTTAGTGAACATAACAAACATAGTTGAACAAAAAAGGAATAATGGCATGGTTAAAAACCAATCTTGATCACATATGTGACGTCGGTAAGATGGGAAGTGTTCAATGTACCATGTATTGTCAATTGTAGGAAAATTGAGTATTACCTAGATTACAATTGTGAATTATATGGAAATTTATCGAGAATTGTGTAAGGAAATAAAGTGTGTATGGGTGTATCGACATTTTTGTTAATAGTGTGGTGAACCATGCATTGTTAAGTTCTAGGATGATTGGGTGATATACTTAAGCTACAAGTGCACACTTCTAGTTATTTCTTATGCCTATGCAAAGTGAGTCGACATTTCCAAAATTGAGATGAAAAGTGAATATTGCTTAAAGAAAAATAGAATGTGTAAGTGCATTGTTATTGTTCTATGGTGGATTGTGTTATTGCATGTGAAGTGAAAACCAGTAAATGTGTTGTGCCCAAGTATGAGATACAAGATATTTGACTTGGGATAAGGGTGGTGGACATCTAGTATGATCCCCTATATGTACCCTTTGTGATGGCTTTTATGTAAGCTAGCTAGTTGTGAGCTAAAATAAATGTGTTAAGTGCATACATGTGTCTATTAAATGAAATGTGATGTGCTCCTTTGTGTTAGTTTTATTTCTATGTTAAATGTGTACCCCTAGCGTTTGGTTTTCCCCCTAATGGGAGTGTGATGCCAGCTAGTGTAAATAGGGGTTGAGAGGCACATGGTCTACCATTAGAAGATTACGAGCTCAGGGTGTTGTCCCTAATCCTGATAAAGGATCTATGTCAAGTCATTGTAATCTTCCCATGGACATTGACCGTGGCCTACTCCCCCACATATGAGAGCCACACTTGTTGGTTCATAGTGCAAACCTATTCCTTGATGTTTATAACCCATGGGTAAAGGATGGAATAACATGGACTACCAGTGATTCATACTTATGTGGTCAGGGACCACCAGTTACTCATATTCATGTGGTCAGGGACCACCAGTGCTTCATGTTTATGTGGTCAGGGACCACCAGTGATGTATATTAATGTGGTCAGGGACCACCCGTTATTCATATTTATGTGGTCAGGGACCACCAGTTATTGCATGCTATAATACTTATGATGTGGTTAGAGAACCACCATTCCCCTCCTCCCCTTAGGTGGCTTATCAAGTCACGTGGTGTTTGTAATGTGCAAATTTTATTGTTGAAATATGAATTATTTATAATTCTTGATTGATGTTTTATTTTATTATGCACCAGCAATGTGTAATTTTACATTTATGTACTTAGGCTATTTAGCCATTTGGAAGTTGTTATATAGTCCGATTTGCCTCAAGGACTTGTTTAATTTTGCCTTTGAATTATGATTGGAAAGTTGCAATGTAGCTACAATTTATCTTTATTTTGTTTCTCTTGAATTTATAAGTTCCCTCTTGGGAGTTTTATTGAAACTTTGGTTTATGATCTTGTGTTATTTAGTTTGAGGCTTTCTCCTTGGTTGCAAATTTGCTGGCATGTGTGGTGTAATGTGGAATTTGTAAACTACCATATCCCGGGGGGTTCCCTGGCAGGTCGTATAGGGGAGTAGAGGTGTTGGGGAATTATTTTGAAAGGGGTTGTGAATGGGACTAGTATGGGACAGTCATTAATCCATTCTTCCCTCATTCTATGATTATTCTTATCCATATGGAGGAATCCTTAGAGAAGGGCCTCGAGTGGTATCAAAGAATATCCATCCTTGTAAACCCCATTATGTGCGCCTTGTGTTGTAAATTATGTGACTGTATGAGGACAGGCGCACTCATTGGGAAGAGCACCCTTTATATGAGGGCAGGCGCACCCAATTGGGAAGAGCATCCTTGCTATTGTTGTGTGTACATTTGAAATTACAAATAAATGTGATGTGGCATACCTGTGAGCTATGTGAGAAAAATAGTAACGTGCGATGCAAAGTTAATATTATTTGAGACATGGTATGAGTTCCATAATTATAAGGTAAAATGTTCTCTTAAGCATATATTTTGACAAAATGTCAAGCTAACAATTCTGAGACATGATTGGTCAATGAAAAAAAAAAATTTCTAACATCATGGGTGATGTTTATGATGCAAAGAAATTTTGGAGGTGTATAAAAGGTTATTAATTCATTTAGATATAGTTTTGCATAATTTAATTGAAGTCGATTACATTGTTAATAAATTAGAGCTACGTGGATTATTGTTAGCATTTGTTAAATTAAACATATTTTAAATAAATGTTCTAGTATGAGAAATTTTGTTCTAAGTATTTAAATTTTTAATTCATGGAAGAGATTTGTGTCTAATATGCGCTTATAGCTAAATGTTTTGATTCTTCCATCGAGAGAGTAAAAGTAATTAGTATGTTTGATATATCTATGTTTGTTCTTATATTGAGATTATGTTTTCAAACCTTAATGAATTCCAAGAGGAAGTCTAAGCTAAGGGGAGGGAGATGTAAGGCCTCTCTTTGCATGTGACTAATACAATCTTAAAGTGTTATATATTCCTCCTAAATAGATGGTTAGATATATTTAAAGCGATATGAATTGTCTAACAGTAACCTTATAGTTTTACGTTATGTTATATCACTGTTATTTTAATTAATGAAGATGTATGTGCATGCAAATTATTGTATGAGATTCGAACTTATAAGATGAATCTGAAATAAGATAATTGTTGTGTCATATTACATTGGAAGTGTAATTAGCTATGTAAATGATTCATGAATAAAGTTACAAAGATTCAATTTACAATTAATGTTGTTTATTAATATGTCTAACTGTGCTTGATTATGTTGTTCAAGAAATTAAATGAGTTGATGTGGGATTAACATTCAAGGTCGAGAAGATAATGGTGCTAGCATGAGAAGGGATAACCATCAAGTGCAAATCAAAAGACTTCTTGTTGAGGATATAAATTTATCTCCATCCGAGACCTAAAAGCAAATAAAGTAAATGTATTTGAGGGCTAAGGAATCAAATATGCAAATAGGAGGATGGATAAATATTGGAATCAAATCAGATATATCTTTGGGAAGTTCTAAGTGTAGCCCTATTTGACTTAGAAGGGTTTGAGGTTTTATTATTGATTGGTTGATTATGTTTGAGTAGAATCCAATTGTAGGTCATGTGATGTGAGTTTGGTTGGGGTTGGAACCCTTGGTCAAGATCAAAACTCGTATGGATTCTTTTGTGGGTTTTAAAAAGGGATTATTGAGTCAATTTCCTTGGTTTTTGAACAAGAATAGACCCCTAGGACCTATACCTATGGGTTTGGAACCTTTTTGACATGTGAACTTGTCCTTGGAGTGTGAAAAGACCCCTCAAAAGTCCACATTCATGAATGTGGCGAATTCAAAAAGTGTTGGGGCTTGGGAAGAGTGACTTGTCACTCTCAACCTTCTACTCCTCAAAGAGCTATTGGAATTGGCACAAGATTCACACATGTGTGAGAAATTGTGGGAAAGAGTGTAGGTTTGGAGGATCCCTATATATCTCAAGAAGATGGAAGATTTGGGCATTGCCCACTTCTCCTTTTGGAGAACTCAAGTTAAGATAGAAGAAAGGATGGGAAGAGGAGAGGAGTCCTCCTTCAAAGGAGAGAATGACTAGGATGGTAGGAATTGGAGAGGAAAGAAGGATAAGAGAGTTTAATCTCCCTACTTAAAGAAAGAGATAAGTTTCCTTGCTTCCATTTTTGCTTGTTTATTTGTTGCAAGAAGGTGGCATGTTGTATAGATCATGGTTGAAACTAGAGAATAGAAAACCTAGATGCATGAAATTTGGTGTTGTGCTATTCTTATTCCTTATAAAAATTTGAAGAGACTCCATTCATCAACTTGGAGCTAAGAAACTACCTTGCTCGTGGGTATGGCTAGAGTCCACGAGACTCCATGACACCACTACAGTAGGGTGGACAGCAAGCCATATTTAGTTGTGTGTCATTCATTATGGTTCTTGAATTTAGTTGTAGCATGCAAAGCCAATTTTGTTGTAACTGTAACATCAAATTGTGACTACTCTAAGTAAAACATGCAGTTTTGAAATGAGATCATTCCTCTTTCCATTATTGAGTATGAAGGCTTGGAGTCTATGTAAATGAGTATTTTTGTAAAAAAAATAAAAATGAAATAACAAAAAAAAAATAAAAAATGCTTGCTTCTATTGTGTCTCCTGAAATAAAATGAAGGTGGTTGGTTTGTAAATGACTGTGTTTTATAGAGAGAGAAAGTGAGCCTTTTTACTTCCTCTCCTCCTTCTGTAATAAAACAGAACCAGCTCAAATGAAATGCCTTTAGTTTATAGTTATTTTTTTGAAATAGTATTATATACTGAACTGGTAAAGAACTAAGACTTCCACATTTTGTGTGGACATGTTCATGATTTAAAACCCCTATTGTATTACATTTAAAGCAAGGGAATAGATGGTTGGAATCAAAGATCTTTGTTTTGTGTTTGAGTTTTCCTTAAATTTATTGAATCTACTCTGCTAGCATCATAGGAAAAATAAATGGAAAATTTCTGCCAATATACAGTCTATTTCCTTTGTAAGAAAGTACAAAGGCAACTAAGACAAAATCATTGATGAATTGTGCATAATATAACTTTTTCCATTGACTACATAATATTTCAATCCTATTTTGATGCCAGTCGCTGCCTCTTCTATAATGCCATCCCCTTCCAAGAACCTGGTCTGGTTAACTCTGTCCATGGCGCCTCAAGTACCATAGCTGCGAGTTGTATCTGCCTTGGAGCGACGCAAATCTTAGAGGTGTAAGGAAAAATAAATAAAGTTGAGTTCAAGATAAGAAGATACATTGGATTCTGAAACTAATCATTTCTTTTAATTAAGCTGACAATCTTAACCACTAACATGCTTTACATATAAGATAAATGGCTTTGGCAGTCAGTGTCGTTGGAGGGGGAAACACTCTTTAGGCGTGGAAGACAAATTTAATATTCTTTTATTGCCTAGAAAATTTTGGTTGACAGTCATCTGTCATCTCACCCTTCAAACCAGTGCTTAGTTATTTATTTCTTCCACTCCAATAGCGATTGACCATCCCTTACTTGTTGGGGGTTGCATGAGCACTTGAACCTACTGGGAATAAATTTTTCTTAGAAAAAATCATATCGATGGCTCAATTCTCCTTGCTGGCTCTGCAACGCCATAAATATGGCAGTATTTTATAGTGTTAATAGTTGAATAAAATATTAAGGCAGGTCACCCTCATAGTGTGATTTTGATAGCTCTTTATCTCTTCATGACACTTCAAAAGAAAACAATTTCTTTTTTGGGAAATAAAGTTTGTAAAAGGACAGCCTCTGATGTGATTTACTTCAATGTTAGGTGCATAGTAAAATAGTATTATAGTAAATTGTTTGGCAGAGTTATAGTTTGGGTGGATGTGATAGCAACAGGTAGCATTACAAGCTAAAGAAAATTTATTGAGCCTATTTGATAATGACCTTACCCTCTTGATTCACTAAATCTCTGTAATAGCCATCAACTTTGCCAAATCTATCATCCCTTAGGCCAACACCACTGGAAATGTAACTGTTAATGTGCCCTCGATAGTGAAGACTGTTTCTCCCTTATCATTCCAACACATTCCCTCCATAGGCTGTAAAGTCGTCACCATTTTATGTCCTCAATCAATAATAAATGAGCACCCATTCTTTTATGTTGTACTAGTGGCACACCCCCAATATGGTTTCAAACAATGCTCCCCCATCATATACCTCAATGGCATTGTGCATTCAACCAAAGACTTCAGTGAACTGACATCTATTCCAAAGGAAGTGGAGTGTACATCAAACCTTTTTACAGTCATCACTCACAGGACTACCTATTTCTCTTAGTGCTTAGCATAATTATCCTTTCCGCCAAGTTATGTCAAAGTAAAATAAAATTAAGAAGTTGAATAAATTAATAAAATAACTTGCATCTGAACTTGCATAGTCTCCCCAAATTGAAATGGATGCTAAAACTGCTTGAATGGGATTAAATTTTTCTAGTAGTAGCTGTGGGAATGATGCTTGCTTGCATGTTCCTTAAGTATAGAAAATAATTATAATGATAAAAATAATTAATATCGTAGAATCATGCATGATTCCTCCTTTGCGTTTTTAATATTATTGACAAAATAATTCAATCTTTATGAGCACCATAGTAATAATGAATTTTACGTCATTGGGTTAGCTATACGAATAATTCATTTGTATTAATAGTTACAAAGGATTTAAGGTGAAATAAAAGTTTCCGCTGAGTGTTTTAAGGTGAAATAAAAGTTATCGATGAGTGTTTTCTTTAATATTCTTTAACCCACACCTCCTCCTTAAATGACGGTAGAAACCAATGCGTGAACCTTAAAGAAAAGAAAAACTTAAAAAAAGGAACACGCTCATAAAAGAAACGAAAGGACTTAGTTACCTTATGATTACTCTTAAATTTATGTTTTGTTTCATTATTTAGGGGACTTCCATGTTTAACCGTTCCTTAATAAAAGGATAGGTGAAATATATCCCTATTCCTTTGGAAAGGTAAGAATAAAAAAATAAAAAGGTAAAAATAAACATTAGTTATTATCACAATAAGTAAGTTATCAACTTAACATGATATTATATTGTAAATAATATTTCTATGTAGTGGTATAATATTTATCGAAAAAAGGAATCATTCAAAGTTATAAATAATATTATTGTGGTGGACTTAGTAGTACTAAAATTACTATGCTTATTTTAATATCGATATTCACAAATTAGTTATTTGATGATATTACTTTTACTTAGATAGAAATAATTTTAGTAAGGTAAAATGAGATTTAAAAAAAAGAAAGGGGGAAGTTAATTTGAAAATAAATAATAATAACATTATTCACAGTTAGTTATTCGATGTTATTATTTTGAAAGTAAATTTAGTAGGGTAAATTGAAATTAAAAATAGAAGTAAATTAAATCTATTTTTATTTAAAAGTAAATACATTTCCTTGACAATAGTAATGATTAAATGGGTAGATTGTTGTTTAATATTAAATGGTAATGATTAAGTGGTTTAAACTCATGTTAAACATGATTATAAGCTCATTGATTTAACTATATTATAATTAATAATATTGTTAAAGGTATTAATGAATATATATAACACAAACTATTGGTATTATGTGGAGTGATAATAAGCAGAACGTTAAAAGGTGAAAACTAATATCACAATCAATATTAAAACTACATCCAATGCTAAATTGGGTATTAAGGATTATTTGGATTTTGAGTAAATAATAGCATTATAAAAGAGTTAATAATAATAGTAGTGGTAAAATTGATAAATTATAAATAATAATAATAAATAATTGACGACTAAATATTATTGTTTTCTTGGTTAAATAAAATAATTGTATTAATGTTATATTGAGATTTGAGAATAATTGTATTATGATGGCTAATTAGTAAGGTACTATGGGTTTATCTATTGTATTAAAACTAACATATGTAATGTATTTGATTAAATATCATTATTGTCATTATTCAAGGATAATGTCATTAAGATCTTTGGAGAGATGAGTTAATGCATAAAGATATATTCTTAGGTTCAAACCAAAAAGTGAAGAGGCTAACTTAAATCATCTTTAACATAATGCTTAAACACTTAAGAGTGTTAATTAACTTAATTAATAGATTTTAAAAAAAAATTATTGCATTTTCTAGTGAAAATTATGGGCATGACAGATCTCTAGGGTTTCCTTGAATGAAACTTGCAAGAATATTGGATACTCCATCTCCTAGAACATAGAGTGTACAATTTCCTTCATTTCAAATATAGTTATATTCTCAAAAATAATACTTAATAGATGTAGAATCTTAAATATCTTGATAGCCACTAAAAAAATAACATAATACATCATGACAATATGGTGAAACATTCCTCAAACATTCATTCATATTGAAAGTAAAGATTTATATTTATTTTTGAATGTAGATGTTTAAAAATTGAGAAGATTGTTTGATAAGCACAACTTATAGTGAGTAGTGGTTTTCCTAGGGTACAAATTCCTAAACAATGCAATTGAAAAGTTAGAATAGTGTTCTATCTACCAGAATAGAGCTATTCAGTAATGCATTACAATATTGAACTTATAAATCCAAAACCAGTATTAGTTAGTGATCCATACACACATTGACATAAACCTTTATTCTTGTTAATGAAAATTAACTTGTTCTTTGAACAAGTGTATTAAAAAGGAAGAAACATTTATAGGAAAGTAAATGAAGATAAATTGAGATATCTTTAATTCATTTAAATTGTAATTCATGTAATTTATACAATGGAGAACAATGGATTTCAAAAGATACCATTAGCATTCAAAAGTGGTAGTACTATTATACGACATTATCAATCAAAAGACTGAAAACTAGGTATGTGCAACATCATGATGGGCCAAAAAGTGGTAATATGATGGGTATGCGGCTGATGACTTTTTTGCTACCCAAAATTGATGAAATGAAAAGGGTTTTTAAAGGAGATTCTCAGTTGTCCACCAATATAAATTATGCCTTACTTTGAATTTAATAAATAATTATTATATATTTTCTATTTGAATTATGACTAAAGTCCTAATTGATAGGATGTTTGAAAAACATCCATAGCTTTAAAATGGTATCAAATTTTTTGAATCCAAAACATGCATCGCATTCTATGCTTCACATACTATAAGATTAAAAAAAGAAAAATTGAATTTCATTAATTTTTGACGAAGTTAAGGTGGTTAGACATATGAGTTTTTTATATGTTTTAAAAATTGTAATAAAAAATTCATAATTAATTATTTACTTGGAAAAAAATTATAAGAAAATATGCAGCACATAGGGACATGAGTCCTCTACTTCTTTCTAAAATATTATAAAAAAAATATTATCATTTTATTGTGGTTAGGGTGGTCAGACACACACCTACTTATTTTTTCCCTGAAATTTAAGTACTACTGTATTAAAATTTCAAAATTTCACCAAATAGATATATATATATATTTTTAAAACCTAGTATTTTAGAAACTACATTATATTTTCTACAGATTCTATTCTTACATATTTTTGAAATAATATAGATAACTTAATCAAATTTTTACTTCAAGTTGCCTAATTCTGATTTTTTTGAATTTTTTGCCACTTAAGGGCCTGTTATTTCCATGATGATCCTACACATACCCAACTACAAAACCTAAGAAAGACTTACAAAAAAATTGTATTTTGTGCCCTATATTACAATTTTTCTTCAAAATTCATTCAATAGCAACTTGTGCAATTAGCCTTGAATTCCTTTGTATAGAAACAAGGGAGCAAAACAAGCTTTAGGCTAATTGACACATGTCGCATTTTCACTTGACAAATATTTACATTTCAAAATTTTAGGCACAACTGCAAACTCATGGATGAAATATTCTAAAATATAAAAAGTTACATGAGTTATAACCATCATCATGTGTTTTCAAAATATCAGAGGTTTTTATTTGATGTGTTTTACGTTTTAATTCTTCATTCCTTTTGTTCAAGACCTGATAAAGCTAAGTTGGCATATGTGGAAAAAATTTGATGTGCATAAGATGACAAAACTTATGATGACTCCCCATTTAATACTTTGAAGACCATTGAAGATGCTAAGTAGACCAAAAAGTTTCCATATTAGCACTAGAAAAAATCACAAGTTTGAGGTGTCAACATACTTCTTTTTCCAAAGCTCAAAATCATCATTGAATGTCAATTTATATGAAGTAAATTCATCTAGTTTTGTTATGTATGGGAAATATTTGGTGACTACATGCTTTTCCTCTTTATCAAAATCTTCAAGGAAGCTGCTTGTGAAAGTTAATTTATTCATAGTGTCTTTGCATTTTAATATCCACTCTTTCACAAATAAGTGCAACTTGTTTGGCAACATAACTATTCATCTAATCTCTCCATTGTTGAATTTGATTGACTTCACTAGAATCATGCAAAATATTAGGTAATAGGGTATGTGCAGGATCATGATGGGCCAAAAGTGGCAATATGATGGGTATTTGTAGGGTATGTGGTGACAACTTTTTACCCAAAATTAATGAAATGAAAAGGGTTTTAAAGGATATTATCATCTTTCCACCAATATAAATTATGCTTTACTTTGAATTTAATAAATAATTATTATTCATTTTCTATTTGAATTACGACTAAAGTCCTGATTGATAGGCTGATTGAAAAATATCTATAACTTTCAAATGGTATCACATTTTTGAATCCAAAACATGCATCACATTCTATGCTTCAAATACTATGGGATTAAAAAAATAAATATTGTATTTCATGAAATTTTGACCAAGTTAAGGTGGTCAAACATACGGGTTTTTATATTTTTTTAAATTTGTAATAAAAAAATCATAATTAATTATTTACTTGGAAACAAATTATTAAAAAATATGCATCACATCTACACATGAGTCCTCTACTTATGTTTAAAATATTATAAAAAAATATTATCATTTTATTGTGGTTAGGGTGGTCACAAACACCTACTTCTTATTTTTTCCCTCAAATTTAAGTACTACTACATTGAAATTTTAAATTTTCACTAAATAGATTTTTAAAAAATAAAATAAACCTAGTAGTTTAGAAACTACATTCAATTTTCTACAGATTCTATTCTTACATATTTTTTAAATCATATAGATAACTTATTCAAATTTTTACATCAAGTTACCTAACTCTTATTTTTCTGATATTTTTGCCACTTAAGGGCCTGTTTTTTCCATGATGATCCTGCACATACCCAATAGAAAAAATTCACTTTCATCAAACTTCTGCATAAACTCCCTAATTTTCCTCTCCATTGGATCCATCAACTATCGACAATACCTTTCATAATTTTATGGGTTAGGGCGATATGGAGTTGTTTATTGGAATCATGTGTTGATCCAACAACTATATTCTTCAATGCTTATAATCTAGGAGTCCACTTCTCCATCAATGGGATGGAAAGTTCCCTATCCCTATCAAATCTCTTTATTGCATCAAGCATTTCAAAATAATTAGAAAGAATGCTATTAGTCTTCCTCTCAATTTTCTTATTTAAGTGCTCCAATACCAAAGTTATAATCTTCAAATTATTCATATACAATGTCTAATCAAGATGTTTGAGCATTTCATCATAATCCTTGAGTTTTTCAATTAACTCCCTTCTATTGGTCCTTTGCCTTGGTTATTGAGGAGGTGCAAATGTGCTTGGAATAAGCTCAACCAATGGTTTATTTTCATCATTAACAAAAACATCCATGCAAGGTGCGACTGGTGATTGAGCTAGAGGAGATGGAGGAGAAGGAGGCACACATACTAGTGTTGTAGCTCTAGACTCTTGTGATTGTAACTACTCTCTTAACAATGCATTCTCCAAATGCAAGTCTATAATTTTTTTATTATCTTTATTATATTCAATCACTAAGTCATTGTATTCTTTATTTTTTGCATTGAGATCCTCATACAAGGATTTCATAGTAGCCTTATTAAAATGGGATAAATTTATAGCCAATGTGGTTGCCTCCACAATTGATGTATCTGATACTCATTTGATAATCAATACTCCTCTTAGATCTGATGCAGGTTCAACTACTTCTAAATTCTTTGTATTTGGAGCCAATTATCAAAAAGCCCATGTATTCTGCTAAGGGCTGAATTTTGATCCTTGTAATGCAATTGTTGCTTATTCTTCAATGGAAAAGGATGGAGTCTTATGTCTCCTGACAATTTCAAATGTCGTGGTCGAAGCCAAGTACCATTCTAGCAATATGAGAAATTTAGTTTTCCTGGCTAACTCCTTTCCTTCAGCTGCTATTATGTCATGGTATTTGGCCCTCATTTCTACAAGAGCCTTGGACTCATAGACCTCTCTTGGAAGCTTCAATTTTTCTATCATTTTCACTTTTTATGTTATCATCATACTCATTCCTTCTATCCCTCCATACAATTTTCTAAAAGGCTTTGGTCTTCTCAAAAGATTCATAATTCATAAAATCATCGTAGCCTTATTCTCTAACATCATCCACACTATTCATTCCAGTGAAATCAACCTTTCTTCTCCCGATGCTTACTATTGGTGGAATCACACCTCCTGGGGGTGAGGGAAAAGCCTACCTCATTTCTTCATTGGTGGCAATTATTTCTTCATTTGAATTAGTAGAGTGATCAACAAGAGTAAATGATTCAACCCTTCTTTTTTTTGGGGGGGTTCCTTTGGTGGTGAAGATTATCTATGTGGAGAATCAAGCTCAATAACTTGAGTGGAAACTGATCTTGGGGGTGAAGGTGGTGACAATTTTTTAGGTAAAATTATGTTGTCTATACATGATTTTTTTAAAAAAATTAGGGCCAATAAAAGATGAATAAATAATTATCCTCATAAATCTTTAGGTTGTTACATATCTTTCCCCAAAAGGAATTAAGAAAATACTTTTATTTAGGTCAAATTATGATGTGTGTAATTGTGCATGGTATGGTAAAAAAGTGACTTTTAGAAAGTGAATTTTATGAATTCCTATTAAATTTAGTTTTTATCATATGGGTTTTAGAATAAATTACATATTTCGAAACTAGATTCAAAATACTAGAACTCATAGTACTAACTTTTTTGAAGATTGAATGTGTAAGTGTTTCAAATATTTAGTCCAAGTGTGATTTTTTTTTTAATTAGGAAAGATACTTTCACTTTTTGAGATTTGTGTGGGCCCAACTTCTTGCAGCAACCCATATCAAGCCACCTTAGATGTGTCAAGATATCATTTTTCCAAGACTCATAATTATCCTTTGTGAGGATGACTAGAGAAGGATGTACAAGAAAACCAATGATAATTCATCAAATGATAAAACAAGAGACTAAAATACTTAGTACATAAAAAGTAGATCAAATGAACTACTCTCATTGAAATAGATCCTTTCTATGTACAAAGAAGTCCAAGTAATTGAGAAAAAAAGTGAAATCATAAAAAAATGAATAAAATGTACATAAGGAAGATTTTGAAAAAAGTGCATATATGGATCTAAAGATGTCAAAAATAACTTTCAACATTGCCATAATAATGAAAATTGAAGATACAGGTGAAAATTTATGAGTTTCAAAGTGAAATATGAATATTTGAATTTAATCAAGAATAAAATAAACTACTAGAAAAATCTGATGATGAGACATATACCACTAGAAAGTTCATGGAAACCGATTTTTGATAATATCTTATTTTCTTGATTTCAATATTGTATGCAGAGGTTATGCCAAAAAGAAAACAAATCCTTTACTCAAAGTGAAAGCTAGGATGATGGCCTAGAGAACTATTTGTATGATGATGCCACACTGAGATCATGTTGATGCCAATGAATACTCAAGAAATATTCCCCTTTAGCATAAAAAAAATATAGTGGTCAAAATACTCTCCTCAACAAAAATGCATGATTAGCCCAAAATATTCTCTCCTAATACTTTTATTATTTTTGAGAGAAGCTTCACAAGAGTCTTTGTGGTAGGCCTTAAATTTTTTTCACTGGAAATTATTCTTTATACAACTTCTGGGAATTGAATTATCTATTAGGTGGCTTGATATGGGGATTTACCGACCAATAAAATCAATACAAGTGTGTTTGAACAATCACTCTAGTGACATGGGGCCTGTCATGCATTTTTTGGGGTAGAAATATACCCTACACAAGAAGGAAAATAATTGTGCCCATTTTTTATATTTTTACTTTTCCAATTTGATTTTTTTATAACCTTTTTTTTAAATAAAAAATTTAAAACATTGTACCTAATTTTTTTACATAGAAGTGTGTAGATCTTCATGGTATGACTATATAGATCCATACATATTTGTATGGTTATATGGATTTGTCTTGAGATCTATGCAAACCCTAATTTTTAAAAAATTGTTCAGATTTGAGCAATTTGATAGGTGTTCCTTAGTTTTTTTGTTGTTTTGTATTCAATTGTAATGTTCGTTTCACTCTAAGATGAGTCAATTTTTCTTTCAAGACTAGATATCTCAAAATTTTGATATGAACTAATAGATTTGGTGCTCTAACAACATGTTGGAGTTGACAGTAAACCCCATAGCTCCTAGAAATCACCCATAATGAAAACACCTATCACATTTGAAAAGAAAAAGTCATTGATATGTTCATGTAAAGAAGAGATATAGTATTGATCCACACAGTAATTTGATATGTATTTTGTATTAGATAAGGAATGTGGATACCTAGATTATGAATGATTATGGAATATAATAATGAATTCTTATAAAGGAAAATGTGCAAACATTAGTGAAACATAGAAAAATATGGTGGCCAAAATGAATTGATGAACAATGGCCTATTTCTTTAATTTCATTCATAGTGAAACATTAGTGAAACAATAATCAAATATAACCCAAACACCAATAAAAAGGAAGATTTAGAAATGGGTAAAATGTTGTGTACCTATTACCAATGATGCTTTTTCATACATCACTAAGTAATCATTCACCCTATGGTGAATGGATCCTGGGTAGGGTTCTTGGAAAATGCTTTCTGGGTTCTATTCTACTAGGTCTACACTCCTAGATTCCATTTGTTCATTTTCAAAAAGGTAGGAATTAAACATGTAGATTATTTTCTATGATTTCACAACTTTTCTTGCAACTTTCTTCAATTTTTCTCTTGAATTGATCTTCAACCTAAAATTTGCAATCACACATCAAAGAGAAAAAAATGTTTTTTGTTAGCAAATGGTGGTTTTCCTTGTTCAAACCAAGTTTTGGTAATTAGACCTTGAAATGAAATGAAACATGTAAGAAGGAATGATAAATGAATAACAATTTCACAACTCACCAATCTTTATTTGAACCTTGGATAAATCTGCAAGCCAGCATGAAGCGGATTCAATGAATTTAGATTTTGATCATGAAACCTAATGTCAAACAATTCCTTTGATATTATTTATTGATCTTGAACACTACATCACCACATTATCTCAAACAAGATGCATGATGTAATAAATTTTTTACATGATGATAGGAATCTTGATTGCTACAATAATCTTCTATAATTTTCCCTTGAATGCCTTAGAAAAAGATCTTGAATTATTTTAATCTCATAAAATTTCTATTAGTACTTTTTCATAAAGTTTCTAGGTGAAACTAAGTGAAATATCCTTGTATTTATACATATATTAACTTTAATTCTATAAATTCAAATACCACAAGCAAACATTGAATTGTAGATTTAAAATAATTAAAATACAACAAAAAAATATTTCAAAGAGGGGTCCTAAGTCTAAGTGAGGACCCATTCACCATAGGGAAAATGAATCCTATTCGACTTACCTAAGACACACATCAACCAATGTTAAACATTACATAATATCATAATCCTAGAACTAAGTGAGGACATATTAGCCCAATGGTGAATGGGTCCTAGGTCCCTTACCGAGGATACATATCTTCCAAAGTTAAGTGTTGTGAAATGGAATTTATGAATGTCAGGTTTTATCCCTCAAAATTTGCATTTAATTAGGTTTGGATTTGAATCAAATGGATCAATTAAGGAAAATTAACCTCAATCAATTAATAAAGCTCTAGATTAGTGTGAAAGTGCAAAGATACACCTTACAACACCCTAAATAGGGCATAATTAATTCCTTTTAATCTAAAAGGGCCCTAACTCAAAATGAATATGAAAAAAATATAACAACACTAAATAAGCTCAACATTAAGCTCATTTTATTATTAATTATTCCAAAATTATGTGTGAAAAAGGGATACTTTTTCCTACACTACATTTTTCCCCCACTTTAATGAGAGTAGTCAAACTCACACTAAAGTAGAAATTCATGACACTTATGTATGTAGCAATGACAAATATACACAATCATACAACATCAAAGACCAAGAAGATCAAGCCTAGACTATCGAACACAATGTGGAACACATATAAGTATGAGTTTGCACTCAATCTGAGTTAGTGGATCATCAGGATGTCCACTAAGTGAGTCTTCCAATAGGGTGGAAAGTGAGAGGATCATATTAGGATCCCATACCATATCAAAACTATCCTCCTGACAACTTCAATAAGGCACCACAATGTTATGCAAGGCTCCACATACAAGCAAGATGTGATATGCTACGTGGCCTTGAATTTAGTGTTCCAAGATCCATAGGGCTTAACAAATTGGGTTATGATAAACACCTATGAACTTGGGGAAGGACCCACATGCAAGTAAGGTGTGTTATGCTTGGTGGCCTTTATTAAGGATGGGTATGAGCTTCACAAGGTTAGCAAGTTGTGTTATGCCAAACACTTATAAAAAATATATATACATGGTTTTTATTCAATGGGATTTTTCTTCATTTGTGTAAGGTTTTGTTCTTAGGGAAAATTGTGCCTAATGTCTCCAAGAGAGGAAAGATCAAGAGTAAAAGATTCACAACTTAGGGGATGTAGTGCATTGCATAACCACTAAGAGGAAAGTCATACGTTAAGAAATATTGCACTCTTGGAGGAAATCAAACCCAATTACACCACCAAGAAAAGGAATCATCACAAGAAAAAATAAAATTGCACCATGAAACATGATAGAATGTTGAAAGATATCGTGGATGTATGTCATTGCTTTAAAGCAATTGCTAACACCATTGTTGTGAGAAATTTCTTTAAAGTAGCCAATGTTTTAATCCTAAGACATGAGAGCTTCCTCAAAAATCCCTATTCCAAGTCATATGTTTCTAAAATAAAGCTACGCCATGAAAAAGGAGGGAGGGGTTGCCCCTTAAAGTACATAAGGGATCTATGGATTAAATGTTAGTATATATTTGTTCCAATATTGTCATAGAGCTCAGAAATATCATCATTCCCCAAATACTCATAAAACTAGAAGAATGACACATAAAGAGTAAAAACAAAGAAAAATCCTTTTGGGTCAATATGGAAGAGACCTAAATGTTTTGATGCCTTGTGTCATCCCCAAAAGGAAATGACAAGAAAAATGAAAAAAAAGGGTGAAACAAAAAAATAGGGTGCCCCACCTTTGAGGAGATGGAGCACAATGGGTAGGGTTCCTCCTATTTCACTATTGTTTCACTCAAGGAAACCCTAGACATCTCACTCTAATGATATAATGAAAGAAGGAGATCTACTAAAGGTTGTCCTAGGGTATGATTAATGTCTAAAAAAAGGGATCATCACCAAGCTAGGGCTTGGAAAGACAACTAACATGCAAGATCAAATTATGAAACTTAATGATATGTAAGGCTAGCATAAATTACCTTGAATTGAATGAAATAAATAACAACAAACTTGGAAATTAAAAAGGTGCACTTGGAAACCTATAGTAGCTTGGAATCTACTCTGACATAATGAAAATATTGAATTTAAGGCACACTAGGACTCATACACAAGGTTGGGCATATTAGTCCCAGATTAGGGTTTCTAGGCTAAAATAGTAATCTGGTGATGACAAGTCTGTATCTGTAGAAATCTAGAAAGTTTCTTCTACTGGGACTCATACAGTAGAAGTGGCATATCAGTCTTGATTAGATTTTTTAGAGAACTAAGATCTGAATTAGCTCTTAAGTCTCTTTTCTATCTTCTTAACCTAATTTCTAGATCTGAAATGTTGAATTCTTCTCTCTAGATGTCTTTTAGTGATCTTTTAAATAAGGTGACAACTTTGAAAACTTTACGCACTTAAAAACTTCAATCCAATCTTTCTTTTCAATGTGCCTTCAATCTAGATCTACAAATCACACACTAAAGAGAGGGAATTTTTTTATTTTGTTAGTGGATATGGATTTTCCTTGGTCAAACCCCATTTTGGTAATCAAACCTTGAAATAAAATGAAATGGAAAGGAGGAATGATGAATGAACAAAATGATATATTGCAACTCACCAAACCCTAGAAATAAAGTACTGAGAACATGTATGAAATGGCTCCAATAGATGTATATCTTGACTCTTGCTTGGATATTGTTCTAGTTTGTGAGTTTTCTAGTGTTCTATGGCATCGGGTCTATTGTTGCATTATTATGATTCCGATTGAGTCCTTCAGTGACTCTCATTTGGTTTCTTGTAAATAAAAGTATCTTTCCTTGATTGTTAGATTGCGGTTCTAGTGCTACTCTACAATGTTCTTCTAGGGCTTCTTTGCAGCAGCCATCTCTTTGTAGGGGGGGTTTTGTGCCACTCGGTTTTCCTTCTCTACCCCATTATTGCATTTTTACATGGGTACTTGATCAGGCCTTATTGTCGGGACCCATTCATGCTTTCTTGCATTCATCTTAGTTTTAGGTGCATGCTTTTTTAGTCTCCCTAAGTTGCACTTATGGGGGATGTTGGTGTAATTAATTATTGAATTACACTTGCATAAGTTTACTTAGGTAATATTTTAATTCCTAGGTTTATTATTGTCATCCTTATCTTGTTGAGCTATCTTGTTGCTCAAGATAAGATTAGGGTTGTGTACACTTGCTTTTATAAGCAAGCCTCATCTCATGTAATTATTGAATTCCTGAATAATATTATTTGTACATCTTTTGTAATAGCTTTTTTTTCTTCAGTTTTTCTCTTTTGTGGAAGGATTTTCTGGTTTGCATGTCTAATCTTGGTTTCTAACATATTTTTTAACATTATTTAGGGTTAGATGTGGAGTATGGGAAATTTTGATTTTATGAAGCTGCATTCCTTGGGAATTCCTAATTATGAGTATTATATTAGGGAGATGAATTGTAATGCTTCAAGAAAAAACACTTAAGTTAGTTTCTCATTAGTAGGATTTAATTTTCATTAAAACAAAATATGGTGTTTGAGAAATTATTATTTTTTAAAAATTGGAATCTATTTTTTTCCAAATAGATAAAATTAAATATCCTCACTTTAGATACTAGAAAGAAAAGAACACAAGGAAATTTTTGATAATATCTATGTAATGAATAGATTACTTAGGTTCTAGAATAAACCCTAAAAGTTTAATAATCATATTGAATTTTACATATATCATGATTATCAAATGATCAAATGGAAAATAGATAGACATAATGTTAATGAGTTTTGTTTGTATTAGTTTTCACATTAAAATTTTTAATGTCAAAAATGAACATTGAATTCCATCAATACACATGATTGTGATATTTTTTTTACAATCACTAACATGAATATTATCTCTAAACCTATATAGCATTGGTTATGTATGATTTTTGTTTAGTATGGATAATGTAGTGGATCGTTATGTCTTAAAAAACATATGGATAAAATTATTATTCATATAGTATACTAAATTCCCAACTTGTTGGATTAAATTGTATAGAACAACTTTCATCAATCGAAAAGTATTAATAAATTATTTTTCCATTAGATTTATTGGTTGAGGTTTGATTAATGCACAATATAAATTCAATGGACTACAGTCACATTGATTTTATTTTGGAGTAGAAATTTAAAACAATAAAGAAATTTTTTCTCCAAATCAACATAAGAAATATTAATGTCTTTGAATTCCTTGAATTAATATTATATTTACTATGAAGGCTTAAATTAAAGTTAGCAATTAATATTTAAATTAATTAGAATCAATATTATTGAATGTTGGGTGATATTAAGTTCTCATATTACTAATAGTAATTATCATCAAAATTCATTAATTACATTTTTATATATCATAAATTTTATTATCTTGACATAAACATTAGAAGTAATGTGGATTATCATTTTAGACTTATACGTGTTAGAATCTCAGTGTGAATTATTTGAATCAACTAATATTAGGAAATTCTCTTAAGGATATATCTCTATTATGCTCCCAAGATGGTTTTAAGTGAAAAAAATTTGCATTTCATTTTTTGCTAAAGATTAAGTAAGAAACACCCTAAAAGATGAAATCCTATTCTATTGCATTTTTGCATGAATACAGTTAGTGATAACATCATAAACATGATGTTGTCAAGGAAATCTTGTTTTACTTATCTAAAATAAAATTTTGATGATTATGTTCATATTTAGTAGGAAAAAATAGGCATAACAATTGACCATGGGAACTTTAAATTTAGTGCCTATATTAGTGGGAAATAAAATAAAATGTCTTGGACCAATGAATATACAAAACTAGAAGTTACTATCTCATATTTTTCGGTATTGGATAGGATTAAACTAGCTACACCACTTGTTACTCTTAGAATGTTAGGAAAAATCCAAGAACACAATAAAAATTTCAAAACTACAACAAAGGCACATTTATATAAAATAGAAGTGTAGAAAGTCTATACATATGTGAAGAATTTAATAATTAAAGAAAAAAAGCATAGAGAGTGTAATTTTTATATTTTATGTAGGCATGGTTCCACTAAAAAAACATCGATAGTCTACTCATAAGCACAATAGGACTTTGCATAGACATTGAAAAGTAGTTTAGATGCACAAAAAAAACATGGAGTAACTTTGCTTGATAGTGCAAATCATCTATGCACAAGCACAATTACTCATTAGTAAAAATATGGAAAAATTGTTAGCAAAAATAAATTATCATCTAATAAAACTTGATAAATCAGGTCTAATTAATGACCTAGTTATAGTGAAATAATTTTATTGATATTTGGGAACCCTTAAAAGTTAATTTTAAATCCTTTGTCATACAAAATTAATTTAAATGAAAGTTAAGATAATAACAAAAAAAAATGTAAATCCTAATTTGACAACCTATTTAAACCTACAAATATCTTAGTATAGAATGTGCCACAAGTTTTTTTTTAATCCTACAGATTCAAGTGTTCTACTCAAAATTAGAAGCACCATAATTTTCTACAATGAAGGCACCACAAGTCATAGCATAAGCACAATGAGGTGAAAAAAAGGTATCGTAGGGTCAAGCATAGGCACCAACAAATGGAGCATAAGAATAATTGGTTCTAGATAATGAATACATAGATGTGTGTTATAGAGGAAGAGTTATACAATGATAGATAGAGTTAATAAAAAAATATATTTTAGCCTTGAAATATTTGTTTAGAAGCATAAAAATGTTATTTTCTTTTTTTTCTTTTTTATATTTGCTTTATATTTTTATTTTTTTATTTTTTTTAAATTATGATTAATCCTTAGTCATAATGTGAAAATAAGTGTTGTAAATACATCCTATACTAATTCTACCTTAAGAAGATAAAATTACTTAAAGAAAACTTGTAAGATGATCAATAAAACCCTAAGGATGTGTATGCAAAAAAATGGGGTTAAGTGAAAAATAAAACACTTTGTAATCAAATGTAGGAGGCTTTTTTTGTGAATTGGAGGCACAAGAGGAAATCACATAAGCATGAGATGTTGAGTAAAAAATGAAGCTTGGTGAGATGTAATCATTGTGAATCATTATGCCAGCATAGTTTGTCACTACAAAAGCATTGTTTTATAGAGTCAAGTGCATAAATGGAACTTGTGAGTGAAATTATAACTTGACTCACAAAAAAATATTAAAAAGGAATGTGGGTTATGTATTATAAATTTTAGGACCCAAAATGCTTGCTCTCTTCCTAAGTTTTACACTTAGAAAGAGAGAGATTTAGATCATAAAATGCTTATGTACATTCAAATAAGGACATGTGTGATGTGATATGATGTAAAATAACTAAAATAAATGAAATTCACTGATTGAAATGATCTAGAATGCATGCAAAACTAACATTTATGCTTTGTTTGAATACATAGTGTGATATGCAGAAACTATGAAAAATGAAGAGATAGAAAGAAATATGCAAAACAAAAAGAAATGGATGAAAATAGATTGCACATAGATTTAGAATGATGTCACTGGAAGGTTTTGAAATGTCTTTTAAATTTTTGAAAATGACCATTGGGACTCATTCGACAAGCATGGTGAATCAGTCCTCCTTTTGTTAAAAACTTTTGGAAACCTATTTTTGATTGTCGGGAGTTGAAATCTCATAAAATCATTATTCGGGCCTCCAGGTGGGACTCATTTACCAAGGGTGGTGAATTAGTCCACCTATAGAAATCTTGAAAATCAGGGGAAGATTATGTGGAGTTAGATCTATATTTCTTCCTCCTATAGGTCTCTGCTTTTGAAACTACTAGAATTGGGTCTGAAAGTGACTTTTCCTTGATGATTTCACTTGAATGAAGGGAAGGAAATGTGGATGATTTTGAAATTAAATCTTCAATGATCATCAAGCTTCAAAAGGACCTAAATCTACATACAAACAACACACAGAAAGAGATTTTTGATTGTTAAGGCATGGGGATTTGCCTTGGTCAAACCCCGTTTAGGTAATTAAACCAAAATGATGAAATAAAGGAATGAAGCATGCAAAAATGGAGTAGATTACCTTAAAAATGATGATTGGTCTTGGATTTATGTTGCAATACATGTAAAATCATCCCTTGAATGCTTTAGGATGCTAACTTGAAGAATTTTATTGAATAAAACCTCAACTTGCTTGACTTGTAATAAAAGATGAATGATGAATTGATGATGAAAGATATAATAATGAGATAATATATATGGAATATGCTGATAGGATGAGGCAAAAGATGCTTATTTATAGTCAATTGTTCCCTAGTATCAGTTCATACTACATCACAGGCCGACATGAAGTAAAAATAAACTTTAAATTTCACTTTTTCCTATTAAAGGGTCAAAATGGGGGCCAGATAGGACTCATTCACTAAGCATGGTGAATGGGTCACATCGGGTCCATTCCAACACCTATGAAGCTTAGGAGATAAGAAATAAGGGTTAGATGCTATCTTGTTAGGTGTTTCATCATTTAAAGCCTTGGGATGCACAATATGGGTAAAATAGGACATGTTAATGGTGATGTAAATGTTGAATAGGGATTAGGACACAAAAATCAATTTGAAAGTGTAATTAAATACACCTTACAACACTAAAATAAGGTCCACATAGCCTAGAGAAACACAAGAAACAATGTGAATGTGTAAATCACATTACAATACTAGTTTGTCATTAAGTTTATGTTAAGATATTTCTAGATTGATGAAATAATGTTATTATAATGTTGAATTAGGGTGAAATAGGTTAATTAAGTCTAGAAAAGCATGAAAGCTTCTTATAAGACTTCACAACACCTTTACAAGACATTAATAAACACATATTATTTGGTTTGAAAGGGTTGAAGACCTAGTGTGGACACATAAAATGCCTCACAACACTAGATTAGGCCCTCATTAAGTGCATTTAATCTCATGTCAAGGAGTCGATCCTTTTTTCGATGGTACATTTATCCCCCACTTTAGTGAGAGAAACTTGCTTTCTCACACTAAAGTAGCCATTCAAGAGATATCCACAAGTATTCCAAGCCACCAAGATACAAGACCATACAAAGGCAAGGAAGAAAAATGAATGAGATAGAAAACATGTACTCACTCTGGGCCCACAAAACATTGGATCATCTGTGGGGTGAGAAGGGCCAAAACATAAAGAAAAGGAAAAGAGTAACATATGCTAGTTGGCATGTACTCACAAACACAAAAGTGGCTATAGGGAAAGATCATGTTGCTAGTTGAGCTTCCTGCTCAACCATGTCAAATTTATACCCGTTTGATAACTTTAACAAGGCAACAAAAAGAAACAAAAGCTATGAACAAAAAGAAAAAAGATACCACAATCATGCAAGTTATGTTATGTGAGGTGGAAAAATACAAAAATGTAAAATGCAAGAATGTAAAAGATGTTCAAACAAGGCTTGTTAAGTTTATGCAAGGTTAGTCACTTATGGAACATTGTGTCTAATTTATCCAAAAGAGGACCAATCAAAGAATAGTATATTCAAAACTTAGGGGATGTAGTGTGCCACATCATGCCACCAAGAGGAATGCAATATGTTGAGATAGACCACACTTATGAAGGACATTAAACCCAATGTCATCCACAAAGTGACGAACACATCATGTAAATGGCAAGGATACACTATGAATTAAGAATGAAAATGAATTATGGTGTTGCATGCTCCCCACTTTAAAGGAATTGCTACATATCATTCTATGACAAATTACTTTAAAGTATAGCAGAAAATAAAATAAAATGCAAAAAAGAAAACAAAACATGAGAGCCAACTTCGAAATCTCTATGCCAAGTCATATGTTTCAAAGGTAGGCTACACCATGAAAAGAAAGGGAGTATGTCACATGCGAGTCAATATTAAGACATTTTGGTCACATCTCAAGCTTTCTCTTTAATGTTCATGAAAGGTTAACGAGTAGTCAAAAGAGACAACGAAAAATGATATACAAGGGATAAGGCTATCTAACTCTTTTCCCCCCACATAGTACAAGACAAAGGTGAGCCTAAAGTGGATGACATTATGTTGCCCCTTGCAAGGGATGCAAAACATGTAATAGTGAGTATGTTATGGTACTACAACTATTACAAGACAAGGAGCAACAACTAATGTTATTTATATATCGATTTACGATGTAACAAGGTTAAAGGTTTCTTGAAAAAATGGTTGGTGATATTATGGATATTGAGTGAAGGTTTGTTGGATGGGTTGATGGTTATGAAAGGAAAATCACAAATACTATGAACGGGAAGAAAGAGGTTAGGTATAGTGTGAACTTGCATAGGGTGATGATTAACGGTTGAATTTTTTGGAGTAGAAAATGTGAGGATAGAAGACTCTATTTGGTTATTAGTTGTCACTAAGATATCATTCTTTTGTACCATTAGAGTGATCCTAGGAGAAGAGACAATATTTTCATCATATGTCATAATTGGAGTAGGCAAGATAGCTTCATCGCTCATAGGAGAGGCATCAATAGAAGGATAACTAGGAGTTTCATGGTTACTAATGATTGGAATTTTGTATGTAAATAGGTCTTCCCAAATGGTAGGGGCATCAAGAAAGGGAGGAATAAGATTTTCATGAGTTTTACTAATGATATCTTCTAATGCTAAACAATCTTCTTCATATCTAGAGAAGATATTAGGAGAAGAAAGGAGTTGAATATCATGAGTATCAATGCTAGGATTTGAAATTATTTAAGCTTTATATCTCATAATGCTATCGCAAAGGGGAGGAGGAGGAAGACAAGAAATAATGTCATGATCCTCAATGATTGTGTCTTCTTTCATCAAGATACCTTTATCACTAATGGGAGAGATATGAGGAGAAGAACAAGGATGATTATCATGAGTATCGATGCTTGAATCCTTTTGGGGAAAATATTTAGTGGATTATTTAGAAGAGAGGAAGCCATCTAAGGCTTCATCTAACATTGCAAAATAATCACTACTAAAGGGAATGGATGTTATGTCTTTTGTAATTGGTTCTTTTGATGTGTTGTGTGATTGGTTTTGAAGATTTGCTATAGTTTCCTCAATGCAAGTTGATCTAAATGGACTATGAAAGATAACAAAAAATGGAACTTGCAAAATTATAATAGCCATGAATGTAAATGATTCCTATTTCTAATCAAATTCAATATAAAGATATAATATGAAATGTAACTTTTTAGACTGCAAACAGAGGAATTGATTGATGAGATCATGCAATAATCTAAAAATGAAATATTGCAAATGCAAAATTTGAATTTGAACAATGCATGAAATGGGATAATTTATGCTAAATATCATGAAATGAATTCTACATAAATGTAACTAACTAATATATATATATAGGTTAAGGCACCAAACAGAAGCCTAAAGATAAATTTCTGAGTTTTGGAAAATGTTGTTTCAAGGGTCAAAAGGGACTGGTTCGCCCAAGGTGGCAAATGAGTCATAGTATGTATTTTTTTCTTAATATTTTCAGAAATTTGTGCTTTTATTTTTATGAACTCTAAGTGATATGATGTAGAGATAAAAGAAAAATGTAGAATTTCATAGAATCTAAATGAATTTAGATGTGAACAATGCAACCTAAATGCACTTTTTTACGAATGTAAAATGGTAAATCTAACATGCAACTAAATTCTTGCAAACCGTAATGAAAGATCAATCCAAGATACATGTAAAATGAAGGAATCCAAAGTTGGATAAGAAAATTTTCTAAAAAGTAGGCTCACAAAAATGAAACATAGATTTTAGGGCCTGAAATGCTTTCTCTTCCTAAGTTTGTCACCTAGAAAGAGAGAGATGTAGATCCTAAAATGCTTATGTACAATCAAATAAGGACATGTGTGATGTTATATGATATTAAATAACTAAAATAAATTCAATTCACCGATTAAAATGATCTAGAATGCATGAAAAACAAAGATTTATGCTTTGTTTGAAAACACAGTGTGATATGCAGAAACTATGTAATGCCCCATCTTAATAACCTAAGAACGTTGCAATTGTGTTATAAAAGTGTAATAATTTTTTTAAAAAGTATTAATATTATGTTAATTATTTGCATACATTCTTAGGTTAAACGACGTTACACTACTTTGAGTTTTCCTTAAGCGACTTAAGTACTTTGCATTGCACTTAAAAATTCATAACATAAAGATAACATTGCATAATAATAAATTTCCATTCATGATAACATAATAAAGTACAAAAATTTTTCCATACATTGCATTGATAAGATTACATTGCTCATCCATCTGATGAGGTAGTTCAAATAACAAATACTTTACAATTACATTGATCACCTCTTATACAAATGAGGGATGTTTTCAAATACATGTCTACAAAATACAATGATGAAGTACAGAAGGAATCCATGTGCGAGCTCTCCATCCATGAAGCACTTAATGCAACAATTGAACTGGGGACCCAACGGAGTAAGGTGCACATTCCACCCAACCATGTGGTACCCGTAGGTCCACCCCCGTGCTAGGAGATAGTAATAAGGCTACCTAGACCTAATCTACTAACCCTAGACACTAGTACATACAAACTATTGGTTACATTGCTTCCAGATTTTAACAATTGATTTGAAACACAATCAAAAGGTTTAACTGTTATTCTAGGTAGAGTGTCATCACAACGATGCAATGGTTACCCTGGTGTTTCTTCCTAGGTCCCGACCCCCAATCCTTGGGTTACCCTGGTAACCTCTTACGAAACTCGGCCCCTATTGCATATAGTTGCGGAATCGAATGTCCCTTAAGGAAATGAGACAACGATTTTCCATTCCAAGCCTTCTCAACTTATACTCATAACTGTAGTAGCTTATGAGTCATAAGCGAGGCATGCATAACTTATTATATGTTTTAGATCTATCTACTGTGTTCTTTAGTTTTCACTGACTTACTTAACTAATCGTAAGTTACCCTGACACCACTTTGTGTGTCGGCCCTTACGACTAGCCACTCCCCTAAACATAACAAGGATACTAGGTTTTCATGACTAGGGTTTACCCAATGCACAATTTACATCTCACAATGATAAACAAATCATAACAGTATCAAACACCACTTTTAATTCTTGCACAAACCCAAGTCAATAAGATATATTTTGGAAACAGTAATACCCTTTTAACCCAGTTGATTTGGAAGAATTGATTTATTTTAAAGACTTTTCCCAAACTTGCCCAATTACAGATTAAAATATCTTAAAGAAAATACAATTCTACCTTTTGGATATACTAAATCCATTCAACAATAAAGAGAGATAGAATTAAATCAATTCCACTAAAAATTAAGTTTATTCTCCCCATTTAGTTTAAAATAAAATCTCTAAATGATTTAACTTGCAAAATATCACATTTTAAATTAAATCTAATACATATGAAATTTTTTTTTTTTTTTTTCAAATTAATTTTATAATAACAGACTACCTTTTTAAAATTAATGATATTAAAATGATTATTTTCAATTAATTACAAATATTTTATATATATAATATTATAATAATATATATTATATATATATATATAATATAATACAAATATTATATATATATATAATATATATATATTATAATGAAAATTTATATATATAAATGAAAACAAATTAAAATATAAACTACGAATTCAAAACTAGCATTAATACTAGGGTTTCGGCCACTGTACAGCCGACCCTAAGGGGGCTGCGGTGGCGGTGGCGGTAGCCTATGCAGCTCCACAGGGGCGGCCGTGGGGAGGCCCCTACGCCTTCTCACCGCCTGCTATGTGAAAGCTTCATGCAAAGAAAATTTTAATACGTTTTTTTTAGTTTTCAAACTCGAATCCATAGTGATTTAAAAATCACGTTTTACATTTTATATTTTATATTTATTTTGTTTCCCTATGAACTCATACAGCGACTTTACAATCGCGTTTTTAAATTAAAAAAAAACATTTATGCGGAATTTCATCCACGTTTTGGATTTCGGTCCAAACTTAACAAATAAAATTCATAAATAAATTTCAAAACAGGGCCTGCGGATTTATTCCGTACGGTGCCCTTTTAATAAAAGAAAATTAATGAATTCATACAGAAATTTTAATTGAAGAACAAAATAATCTTTCCAAAGGATTTAACAGTGGAATTATTAAAAAAAAAATTTAAAAGAACAAATTTCTTCAGAGATTCATAGAAAACACATAGCTCTTTTTTTTTAATTTCCAATTCAATATTTCCCAGAACATTAATTTCCTAAAACAATTTAATTCCAAATACAATGTTTTGAGAATTTTTTTTAACAAAGGTTTTCTAAAGCCATTGAAATTTTACTCAGCAAATTTAATTTCTTATCACAAAATATCTACAGAGATTTTTTTTTTTTAAACAAAATAAATTAAAAGAGGAATACCTGTATTCCTTTGCTAACTGATAATGAAGATCTCTGTAGCCTTTGAAGCCTCTGTTCCTGTAACCACCAAATCCCTTCCGAGAAACCAAATCCAAAATCTCCAACCACCAAGATCCTTTGGAGGATCTTTCACAAGATAATAACAACTCCAATTCACAGAGAAATAACAAATTCCTAAGAATTTTAGAATTTTTTTTTTACACAGTAAGAAATTTTTGCCAGTGCCCAGAAAAATTTCCCCGAGGCAATTGAATAATCCCGTGCAATTTCCCAGATCCTCAATATCCTCCGTGAAATTTTTTTAACAACCCCAAAGTAATTATGGCACACATACACATGTCGAGAAGTTGTTGAGAAAATATCTTCTCCACTTCTCTGCAGTTTTTGCCATTCAATATTTGCATGTAATTTATTTAATTAATTTAAATTTAAATTTTAAAACTCAAATTTTTCAAATCACATGCAATTAACTTATTTATTTAATTTAAATACTAAAAAATAAATTTCCAAACACAATTTAATTTACATGCATAATATTTTAATTTATTTTCTAATTTTCTAATTTATTCAAATACAATATAATTTATGCACTTAATAATTTAATATAATTAATTAATTTATTTAATTAAAATAGTTAAATCCTTTTAAAGATCAACTATTTAACTAAATAAACTAACTAATGTATTAAATTATTAAATAAATAAATTTCAATCATAGTTAAATATTAATTAAATAACAAAAATTAAAGCACAATAACTAACATTTAAAAAAATTAACCAATATTTACCTTTTCAAAATGATTTAACCAACAGAAACACAATTACAACCTATGACCCAAACAGAAAACTGACAATGTACTAAAACCAAGGTTAGAGACTGGACTAGGATGAACCTAACTACTATCTCCCGTTCAACAATTCTGTTGAGTCTTGACACGCTCAGACCTGATTACACAGGTGGAGTCGGTGTCATGTACCTGCAAATCCTGCAACCGAGCAAACAACATGCATACATGTATATATATATATATATATATATAACAGTAAACAGGCACACCGTGCGGAGAAAATCACAGATATTACAGGGCACTCGCAAACGAGTGATGTGATTCTGTTCTCCACACCAATACACTCACATAAAACTAACTCAATACATGTTTTTAGTCCATCATAAACATGTGCATATCCATAAACAACTAAAAATAACCATCTACACTAAATCATATCATGTCTAAAACAATAATCATCACACAAAGTATCATCATGTCATAAAATAATCCATCATTGCTCAACATCAGCAATCCAAGTATCCAACAAAACAACATAAGTCTAACAATATGAAAAAGTATCAACATAAAACATAAGCATAAACGGAGGGGTACTACAAACTATGAAATATGTTGAGATAGAAAGAAATATGTAGAGCATAAAGAAATGGATAAAAATAGAGTGCACCTAGAGGTAAAATGATGTAACTGGAAGGTTCTGAAATGTCTTTTAATTTTTTGTAAATGACCACTGGGACTCATTCACCAAGCACGGTGAATCATTCCTACTTCTGTTAAAAATTCTAAAAACCTATTTCTCACTATTGGGAGTTGGAATCTCAGAAAATCAGTTTTCAAGCCTACAAGTGGGACTAATTCACCAAGGGTAGAAAATAAATCGACCTATATAAATCTGGAAAATCATGGGAAGATTCTATGGAGTTAGATCTATATTTCTTCCTCCTATAGGTCTCTGCTTGAAACTACTAGAATTGGGTCTGAAAGTGACTTTTCCTTGATCATTTGACTTGAATGGAGGGAAGAAGACAGATGATTTTTAAATGGAATCTTGAATGATCCTCAAGATTCCAAAGGACCTAAATCTACATACAAACAACACAAGAAGAGAGATTGTTGATTGTTATGGCATGGGGGTTTGCCTTGGTCAAACCCCATTTAGGTAATTAAACAAAAAATGATAAAATAGAGGAATGAAGCATGCAAAAGTGGAGTATATTACCTTACAAATGATGATTTATCTTGGATTTCTATTGCAATACATGTAAAATCAGCCCTTGAATGCTTAAGGATGCTAACTTGAAGACTGCTAATTAAGTAAACCTTAACTTGCTTGACTTGTAATAGAAGATGAATGATGAATTGATGATGAGAGGTATAATAATGAGATAAGATAGATGGAAGATGTTGATAGAATGAGGTAAAAGATGCTATTTATACTCAATTGTGCCATAGTACTCATTCATACTACATCACAGGCCAACATGAAGTGAAAATAAACATTAAACTTCACTTTCTCCTGTTCAAGGGTCAAAATGGGGGCCAAATAGGACTCATTTATGAAGCATTCCAAATATGTCCCACCTAGCTGGGACTCATTTTCCAAGCATGGTGAATGGGTCCCATAGGGGCCATTGTGACACCTATGAAGCGTAAGAGATAGGAAATAAGGTTTACATGCTATCTTGTAGGGTGTTTGATCATTTAAGGCCTTGAGATGCACAATATTGGTAAAATAGGACATGTCAATGGTGATGTAAATGTTGAATAGGGCTTGGGACACATAAATCAATGTCAAAGTGTAATTAAATACACCTTATAAGGTCCACATATCCTCAAAAAACATAGGAAACAATGTGAATGTGTAAATCACATTACAATACTAGTTTGTCATTAAGTTTATGTTAAGATCTTTCTAGATTAATTAAATAATGTTATTATAAGGTTGAATTGGGGAGAAATAGGTTAATTAAGTCTATAAAAGCATGAAAGCTTCTTACAAGACTTCACAACACCTTTATAAGATGTTAATAAACACATATTATTTGGTTTGAAAGGGTCCAAGACCTAGTGTGGACACATAAAATGCCTCACAATACTATATTAGGGCCTCATTATGTCCTTTTAATCTCATGTCAAGCAACGGGTCCTTTTTTCGACGGTATAGGTCCCACTATGCATGCCAAAATGAAGCTTATGAAAATGATAATGAGGATAAATTAAAAAAAAGCATGAATCAAATACATTGAAATTGATTATACCTTATACATTTTAACCTTCATGATTGATACAAAACAATCTTTTCACTCAACAAGCTTGTTTACTTGGTCACTTAATGATAATAGTGTATTTCTCATGAAATTCGAGAATAAGTTATAAAATTATATGATTCTATCATATGCAAAAGAGATGACAAGGCTTCAATTTTGATTCAAAGCTAGGAGGATTCAACAACACATCTCACAAACCTTCAATAATAATCCAAAATAATCTTTGTATAACACATGCTATTAGGCATTGTATATCACTTTGGAAACATAACTATGGCAACCCACAATTTAATGCAACAATCATTAATAACTTTGAAAAAATAAATAATGAAGCCAATCACTCTAGTGATATTGAAGAAAACATAGTTATAGAATTTTCCTGCAATTTTTATTAAGCTCCAAATGTGGAAATGAGAGTTATTGTATTTTTTCCAAACCTACAAACCCTAGGTAGGGTTCAAACCTGCCCTCATGAAAATGGTCATAACTTTTTCAAATATTAATGAAATTTGATGAAAATTGAAGAAAATGAAATTATATTCACATGGACACAAAATCCAATTGGTTTCAGATCTAAAATATAGACTTTACAATCCATACCATCACATTTTTCAAATGTAAATTCTGCACAATATTGTTAGAATAGGAAGTCTCACCAAAATAGTCATATCTTCCACAAAACTTAATAAAATTCAATGAGAAAAAAAATTTGGAAACTAGAAATAGATATATTTCCATCTATATATGATTTTGTATTATTTGAGTCCATACCAGGCAGTACAAAGCACCACTTCAGTCTAGAAACAATGTGAAAATCAGAAAATGCACACAAAACTTGAGGTTGGCATTCATAAAACTTCAAAAATAATGTCTCCAAAACCCCAAATTAAAGTTTTTGAGGGTTTATTTATACATTTCCAACCATAACCAACCATTTTCAACTACCTTTTGATTAGTTTGTTGAAAAAACACCTTAATGACACTTTTTGACAAGTTGCTTGACAACTTTCTTGAGCAACTTTTACAATTTTTACAATATGGAACAACTTTAAACATTATTTGACTAATGACTTAAAATGTGACTTCCTAAAACTCAAACATCGTTAGAATGGTTTTATAAATGTTATTATAAGAATCAATACAAAAAATAGAGAAACTATTTACAAATGGCCTCATGGAAGCAAGAAATCAAACAGTTGCTCTTGCACCAAATTCCCGAGGGAGAAAGAATTCAAGCCCCTTTGAATTATCTTCTTGGTGTTCTAGTTAATTTTCACTTTTTCATGTTTATTTTCAATCATTGTTGGTCCTTTCTTCATTTTCTTCTTCTTATTACTTCTTCTATCAATCATTATTGCAACGTGGAGGTCCCAAAACTCTATCAGATCATCGTATCCTTCACTTTGTCCTTCATAACCTGCCCATACATAGTCCAAAGAAAAATTAGAAACAAAATATAGAGACCTTGAGTCCTCCTTTTCTTCTTGTACTTCAAATTCCTCTGATAACCAACTTATCCAATCTTGACACCAATTCACTTGCAACTTCAATGTCCTTTTTTTCTTCTACCTTGATGAGTAATTCTTCCTCTTGTTTGACTTGTCCATCACCAACCTTACTATCCCATTCTTCTTCAATGGATTCATATTGTGTCAGTAAGTCTTATTCTTCATCTTTGATTGAATTTGCTGGCCTCTTCTATTTTATTTTCTTCTTCATAATATTCTTTAGATGCCATATTAACCTATTTGACATTGGTATATGCTATCTCCTTAGGGATTTCTTAAGAAGTTCATTTTCCTTGGTCAATATTTCCATCTCTTGGATTATCTCTTCCATGGTTTTCTCAAACTCTAATTGTCTTGCCTTCGTTATTTCCTTCTTTCTCATTTACTTTTCCTCTCTTTTCTTATTCCTTCATGAATCCTTAGCCTGCAAATATCTTTCCAATCTTCTCAACAAATCCATCTTCACAAGAAAGTCTCCCCTTGCTTCCACTTCACCTTGCCTCACCTACGCAATCAGGTTCCTTCCTCAACATGCACAACACAACACACAACCGCAACCACAACCACAAAAAAAATATATTCCTCTACCTAGACCTTACTAGGCTCTGAGACCAATTCAATACAGAGCTAGGAGGATTCAACAACACATCTCACAAACCTTCAATAATAATTCAAAACAATCTTTGTATAACACATGCTATTAGGCATTGTATATCACATTGGAAACATAACTATGGAAGCCCTCAATTTAATGCAACAAAAAATAATTAATAACTTTGAAAAATTTAATAATGAAGCTAATCCCTCTGGTGATATTTAATAATACATAGTTATATACTTTTCCTCCAATTTTTATGAAGATCCCATGGTGGAAATGAAAGTTATTGTATTTTTCCCAAAACTGCAAACCCTAGTTAGGGTTCAGACCTACCCTCACAAAAATGGTCATAACTTATTCAAATATTAATGAAACTTGATGAGACTTGAAGAAAATGAAAGTAGATTCACATGGAAACAAAATAAAATTGGTTTCAGATCCAAAATATAGAATTTAAAATCCTTACCATCACATTTTTTAGACTATAAATTCTGCACAATATTGTTAGAATAGTCAGTGTAACCAACATAGTCATATCTTCCACAAAACTCAATACAATTCAATGAGAAAAAAATAATTGGAAACTATAAATAGATATATTTCCATACATATATGATACTCCATTATTGGATTCCATACTAGGCTGTACAAAGTAGAACTTTAGCCTGAAAACAATGTGAAAATTAAAAAATGCACACAAAACTTGAGGTTGCCATTCATCAAACTTCAAAAATAATGTCTCCACAACCCCAAATTCAATTTTTTGAAGGTTTATTTATAAATTTACAACAACAACCAACCATTTTCAACTACCTTTTGATTATTTTATTGACAAAACACCTTAATGACAATTTTTGACAAGTTGCTTGACAACTTTCTTGAGCAACTTTTACAGTTTTTACAATATGGAAAAAATTTAAACATTATTTGAAAAATGACTTAAAATGTGACTTCCTAAGACTAAAACACCTCTATAATGGTTTGATAAAACTTATTATAAGACTCAATACACAAAATAGAGAAACTATTTACAAATGGCCTCATGGAGGCAAGAAATCAAACAGGTGCTCTTGCACCAAATTTATGGATTTTTAGAAGGGAGAACAAAGGGATGAGATTTTATTATGAGATTGATGGTTAAGATTGAAGATGATGGTGGGGGCTTATCATTGTTACAAGTTTCAAAAATTTGAAGTGTGTGAGTGTGACATGAGGCATGGAGAAGAGAGCAAGGTGTGCTCACACATGTGTGAGAACACATTGGGAAGAACAAGAAATTAATAGCTAGATACATAAGTGGAAAAGTGTAAGATGTGTAGGCTTTGGAGGTATGACAAGTCATAATTGTGACGCAGAATTATTTACCTATCCTATATGATGCAAAACAAAATGCAAAAGAAGCAAATTAACATTTCATCACCTCAAGATTGGGCTACGTTAAACTCAAAAAAAAGAAAGATAAAGGAAAATAGATTTATACATTGTATGAGTTATTCCTTGGTTGGCCCTTTGATAGTTGATAAATGTGTGCTCCTTGATGGAAAATGTGATAAAAATGGATGAAAAATGAAGAGGATGCAATGAAAATTGATTTAAATGACAAAGGTGGGTATTTTGATGAGTGAGTAGAATGCATGGAAAATGGAAGCTTCAAGATTCAACAATGGAGGTTATGAATTGAAAATGCAAGTATGTTGAAGAATTCTTGAGTTGGAGAGCTTGAGATTGAAAATGTGAATGTGATAAATGAATGAATTGAGAGAAAATATTCCATTTAAAGGGAAGAATCTCTAGAGAATTGGATAGTCAAGATCTTGCCAACATGGGAAAGATGAAGGGCTATGGTGAGTAGAGGAATCACAAGCCCTCACATCTTACCACGTGGAGGATGAAGTGTCACAAGGATAACTGAGTTGGAAAAAGAACATGTGAGGTGGAAGTACTTGAAAGTACCTTGGGATGGGGAGAAAATTTCCTCAAAAAGGAACTTCTTTTCCCTATGTGGGAATGATGTTGATATGTGAGGAATTTTAGAATTCCTCACACATCATCATGGGGTAGAGAGAAGTGGTTGGGGAAATAAATGTGAATTTTAAATTCACATGATTTGAAGTACCTTCTCGATAAGACAAGGTCCTTATAATGGAAGGTTATTGACCCATGTGACTGATGTGACAAGTGAGAGAATTTAGAATTTCTCAACAATTTGCATGGGGAAGAGAAATGCATTGAATGAATAAAAGTGAATTTTAAATTCACATGGGGAAGAGGTCAAGGATTAAAAGGGAAAGCACTTATGAAAGGTTGACTTGGTGTAAATGCCAAAGATGGCATGTGATTAGATTAAGGTTGTGTAAATAGGTGATTAAGAAGGTTAATGAGGGATTAGAGGTAAGCGGACAAATATGGAGGATATGACATTAATCTTGATTAAAGGTGTGCACATCCTAATTATGGATTAATTAGACAAATCTAGATTATAAGAAGGTTATGGAAGATGTGACAAGAAGAGAGAAAAGAGTGAATTTAAAATTGATTTAAATTCAAAAAGGTAAATGATTAAATTAAATAAATTGATATATTCATTTAATTTAGAAAGGAAAGGATGAAAGGTTAAGTATTTATTTAGTAAATTAAATACTTTAGAAACCTTAGGAAAATGGGAAATATTAATTAAATAAATCATTTAATTAATACTAATGAACTAGACAAATAAAGGAGATGATATTTGACCATATGGGAGTAGTCAAATGTGGATGACGACATTTTACCCCTCTTTGAAATAGTTTTAGAATATCAATGTTTCGAAGAAAAATAAAATGCAGATGACTCTATACAGGAAGCGACTAGAAAATGATGTTTCATCATGGGTGGAATTATGTGAGCTGCCCAAATTGAGGGAAATGTAAGTAGATGCCCCAATATTGCAAGGGAATGACCATAATGGAGGAATGGAAGAAAATGGTAGGATATGCCCCCTCAAGAGGGTAGTTGGGGAAGAAAAAGGGTCTGCAGGAAACTTCTCAATATGAGGAAACAAAAGGTATGGTTGGATAGAGATAAAAAAAACCATGAAGATTGGATTTTGAACATAGTCAAATGGACACACGGTTTGCAAATGGTGGCCCTAGGAAGTTCAAAGATTAGTTGAAAAAAAAGAGGTTTTAAATAAAGGGGAAAAATACCCTTCACTTAAAAAAGTTTAAAAACTAGGGAAAAGGTTATATAAGGTAATTTTAGAAATTACGATTCCTCATTTGCACACCTAGAAGTTGAGTGAGAGAGAGTAAAGAGAAGAGGAAGGAGACGAGGAGATGATGATGCCAAAGGATTATTATTCTGACATTATCCATAGGGGGGATGAGCTACAATGGTTCTTCCATGAGCGTGTGGTTCCACGCCAAGTTAGGTTCAAAACCCTCTTTGTGATTTTAAGCATTTCTTTTTATAATTTTGAATTTTAATTCTTGTCTGAAAACATGGATTTTGGGATTGGGGTAGTTTAGGAAAATGGGTCGGGGGTGAAATTTGGATTTCACCCATTGGGTAGGAAGATTTTCCTATTAGAGGTGAGGGAGAGGGAGTGAATTTTTGCCATTAGAGGGTAAATTTACCTAGAAAAAAGAAAAGAAATGCTTGAAAAGGGCAAGGAGAAAATAGGGGAGGGTGGATTTTCCTTGCAATCAAGAAAATCCTCCCAAAATAAATAGTTAGGGGCAGATTGGCGACTACGCCATGTAGATGGGAAACCCCACCTATACAAGGGCCAAACCTACATCGAAGAGGGGTGACCTTTCCCGTGATAGGGATAACCCTGCCTATGCGCCAGCGCCCATCTGGGGGTGGGTTTTCCCACCCTTCGAGTGAGTTCACCCCCCGATAGGGTGGGTTTGCCTGCCCTTCAGGCGAGTTCGTCAAATGACAGGGTGGGTTCGCCTACCCCCCGGGTGAGCTCACCCCAAGCCAAAGCTGTCCCATCCACATTTGAGGTGGGTCTGCTCATGCGCCGAGGTGGGCTCCCCCGTGGCCGGGGTATGTCTTTGCACGTCCGAGGTGGGATCACCCATGGTTGAGGTAGGTCCACTCACGAGCTAGGGTGGGCTCACCCATGAACAAGGTAGGTTCACTCAACTCAAGGGTGGCCTCGTTCCTAGCCAGGGAAAGATCGCCCACCGCTAGGGTGGGTTCACCCAAGGGGTGAATGAAGGAGAGAGAAAAAAAGAAAACAAGATTGGGAAAAACATGTAAATTTTGGGCCAGGAAGGGGGAGGGGAAAAAGTAGTGAAAAGAGAGCCTGGGGCCAGGGAAATGGACAAGAGGGAGGAGTTGAGGAAAAATATAAGATGACTAACATGTGGTGCTTGCTGTGAATGCAAAGCTTTGACAATTTACAGACAGACAAGAGGCAGTCAGAGGTACTGGAGGCGATGATAGTAGCCATAAACAAACCGAACCATGAGGCTCTGCCATGGGTAGGACTATTGCATTTATTGGGATATCCAAAAATCAAAGATCATTGGACTATACTAACATCCCTTATAGAGTTTTATAGTTTGGAGACATTTACCTTTTATCTCCCAATAGGGGAGATGCCTATGATGCTGGAGGATGTATGGCAGATATTGAGGCTACCTATAATAGGCAACCTGGTGACTATGACAACATCAGAGGGGGAGGCGTTGGATCATACCGTGTGGGTGTTGTTTGGATGAGATGAACTACCTATGCAGAGGTAGAGGTTGGAAGTGGACTGATGTCTAGCATTGGCGGTGCCACTGCTACCACTATACCTATGTAGACTAATTAGTGGATTTTTTTTATGAGACCAAAGTGAGTGCTTCTATAGCCTAATCTACATGGAGGTGATATGACACATCATCGAGGGGACAGAGGGGTAGTTCACATGGGGTACATGCATACTAGCCCAATTGTATAGAGACATACACATCATGTGCTACCAAGAGGCACTCATTGTGATGTAGGTGATGCTGCTACAGGTATGGGCCTAAAAAAACATTAGTATTGTTAGGCTAGGAGTGGTGAGGGTAGGAATGGGGGATGATATAGAACAAATAGCTTACTGGTACGAGGAAGAGTATGGTTGGGTGTGGCACTATGAGGGCTTCGAGAATCTAGACAGATGGAGGATATTGGATGACCTTTAAGAGGAGGATATAGTGTGGAGGTTATACATGACATGGCAGTTTTCAAGATGGAGGAGAGATGAAGAGAGGCAGAGAGGCTATTTCTTCACTAGATGCTACATAGTCAGGAGGGAGCCACAAACGGTGGAGGAACATAGGCCAGATAGAGTAACTAGATAGTTCAAGATTACATGGGACATTTCTCAAGGACTAGAGAGGTTTCAATAGATTATGTAAGAGTGTCCATGGGGAGAGCCAATTTCACTGAGGTTTGCAAGAGAGCACTGGGAGACATTGCAGCTAGTACCCTACCCAATTAGGACTGGGGGGAAGTAGAGGTAAGAGTGATAGTTTGATACACTGCATGGCATACCCTTCACCAGCATCCATGGATTACTCTAGAGGATTCGATTGTGGGGGCACTAGGGTTTGGGTGAGAGGATGATCTTTGATTGGTAGGCCAAAGGAGAGGGAGGAGGGGATAGCAGAGGAGATGGCAAGAGGTAATTGGAGCAGGAGGGTAGGAGGGTGATGTGGGAGCTGTAGGATATCGTGATAGGCTTTAGGGTGAGGTTAGGGCCATAGGGCAGCAAGAGAGGGTGAGGAGGAGGAGGAGATAGTGGAGAAGACCCATAGTCAGGATCAAGGCATAGGAGGGTAGAGATGAGGTAGAGATGGAGGAGATGGATGGGAGAGGGTAGGATGTAGGTCGAGTAGTAGGGAAATAAGAGATAGGACAAATGGCAGCTGGGGCCACAAGTAGTAGGAGAGGGTGAGGAGGAGGAGACCATGGAGGAGAGTCGTGGAGATTGAGAAAGAGGATGGGAGAGATGAGGTAGATGTGGAGATGATGGATGAGAGAGAGGTGGCCAAGGAAGAGGTGATGGATATGGACATTCATGATATTCACCCATTGGACATGGTACCACAGATAGTAGAGGATCTAACTATACTATTGAGAGGGGCCATTGTGAGATTACAGATCATTGAGTAGAGACTAAGATATGCAAAATCTATGAGATGTAGACTAGAGGAAGAGGTGAGCATGCTATGAGAAGAGGTGGTGAGGGAAAGGGTAGAGGGTGAGAGGGATTTTAATTTTGTAGCTGATCACATACTCATTTGACTACAAAATCTAAAGAACATTTCTGATGAAAGATGTATAATTTGATGTATTGTCGACTAATTGTGATATTTAATGTGTAATTTTCAATTTTTTAAACTTTTATCCCCAACATTTACAAAATTTTTGATGAACCTGGGTTTTTGTCGAATGTTCGACAAAGATTTTTCGTTGAAATCTGGATGAACATGCAAAATCAGAAAAAATAAAATTGTGGCTGACATAAATAAAAGTGAGTTCGCCTATTTATTCTAATAGTGTTTTGCTATACTTGTGAATTTTCTATACTTGCAATAGTTTGTGGAAAACTAAGGATGATTTTCTTGGGAAAAATAAAAAAAAATTCAAGAAGATAACACCAGGTTGAGGGTAGTCATTTTCTTTTTCCAAAATTAATTTGTGAAGTCATATTTGTACTTCCAGGTTTGAAAACCATATTTTAAAGCAACATCTCATCAAATTTCATTTTTAGACTTGTGCATTTTCAGAATTTCATTTCTAGATTTTGTTGTGCAAATTCAATATTCTGATTTTAGGAGTCAAATGGTTGGAAATCATAGTAAAATCATAATTGAATAAGTTTTGGAATTATAATTTTAAAGTTTTTTTTGGGTTTATTAAATTCATACCATCTTCTCTTTTGTAGGGGTGGTTGCATGTCAAATTGTTTTGGTGTAAAATATCAAAATTATTAGATTTTTTTACCTATATATGATTAAAAATTATTGGTGTTTGAGTTTGATATTTTTTTAAGATCTAAATATTCAAGCTTGGTAAAGAAAAATTCATGTCAGATAATATTACTGCAAAACAAAATGAGTAGACACTTGCTAGATTGTGAGCTAGATTGAAAAGAAAGGGTGATTGGAAATGTTATTGTCCTTGCAATAATTGCAAGGGCTTAAATATGAGAAGACTTTTAATCACAATAGCTAAGAAACATTGTAGAAAGAATGATCACATTGAATGGGGGCATGATTATCATCCATTGGTTATTTGTTAATTATATGTCTTTATATTGATTAAATTTGTAAATGTTTATATCGTTTTAACATTTTATATATATATATAAAATCACTTAATCATGATCATAGTTTATTTGTGTCAATCATTATTATAAAGGTGGGGTGTGCTAGCGCACAAGATATGGATTATCACGCCCCAAAGAATGTGGTTTTTCAAGCGGGGGAACATGGAGCTGTGAATATCAAAGATGAAGTTAATGATCCTATAGAAGAAGATGATCATGTGCTAGAAAACACAATTGAAGATGATGGTACAAATACATTGATCCATGACACATTTAGTGGTGTAGTTGATCATGATGATCGAGATGACTTTGATGATGTTTATGAATTACCTATACTTGTGAAGGTACACGAGCCCCTTTATGAAGGCTCCAAAAAAAATCTTCTCTCTGTTGTATTGTTGCTGGTGAACTTGAAGGTTATGAATGGTTTATCCAACATAGCAATCTCATGGATATTAATATTTGTCATATATGTCATCTTTTTTCATCTATTTTAATTTTTGTTAGCTCATCAATAGTAAATAAAGGATGAATATGTACCATTAATATTCTTTATATTAACAATTTTTTTTTTTGTTGTAGATTGATACGTGAATTTTTGTTACCACCATATAATATTTTACCTCACTCATATCAATATTTATCTACCATAATTAAAGATATTGGAATGGAGTATCAATCAATAGATGCATGTCCCAATGATCATATTATATATCATAAACAACATGAGTTTGCAACATAATTCCTAGAATGTCATACCAGTAGATATTGAATAGATCAACTAACAAAAAGGGTGCCTCACAAGGTTCTTTGTTATATTTTCATTATTTCTTTGTATGCAACGATTATTTAGGTGCTAAAGCTTAGCACAATTTATGGATTGTGATGCACAAAATAGAAGTGGAGATGGCATTCTTCGAATGTCTATGGATGGTTCTGCATTTAGGGACATGGAGGAAACATGGCCACACTTTAAAGAAGAACCTTGTAATCTTAGGCTTTCATTGGCAGTAGATAGTGTCAATCAATTTGGAGAGTTGAGATCTATTTTGCTCGGTGTGGCCTATTTTTGTTATCAAAAATAACATTCCTCCATTGATGTCAATAAAGAGAGAGCACATAATTTTGGAAATGATTGTTCCACATATTTGTTTACATCAATTTTCTTTAAAGTAGTAGCATCTAATTTGTCTTATTTGTTGTATAATGACTTATATTTTTTTCATTTAATAGTCATGTACATTAATTTATATATATATTGCAGTAAAATGGTTATAATAATTATGTAATGTAGTACCCCTCTGTTTATGCTTATGCTTTCTGTTGTTATGTTTTCACATTGTTAGACTTATGATGCTATGTTGGATATTTTGATCGCTAGTCTTGAGCGATAGTGGATTATTTTGTGACATGATGATACTTTGTATGGTGATTATTGTTTTCAGACATGATATGTTTTAGCGTAGATGTTATTTTAAGCTGTTATTTCTATGCACATGTTTATGATGGACTAACAATTATTCTTTTTCGTCAGTTTATTGTGAAGTGTATTGGTGTGGAGAACGGAATCGCATCACTCGCTTGCGAGTGCCTTGCAATATCTGTGATTTTCTCTGCACGGTGTGTCTGTTTCATGCTTTATATATACATTTGTATGTATGTTATTTGCTTGGTTGCAGGATTTGTAGGTACATGACACTGACTCCACCTGTGTAATCAGGTCTGAGCATGTCAAGACTCAACGGAAACGTTGATGGGGAGATAGTAGTTTGGTTTACCCTAGTCTAGTCTTTAACACTAGTCTTAGTACTTTGTCTGTTTTAGTTCAGAGTCATAGGTTTGTATTGCTTTTTCCTATTTGAATAAATTGTTGAAAGTTAAATATTAGTTAATTTTAATGTTATTTTATTGAATTTTAAATTATTGTTATTTAAATTGATTTTAAATGTTAAAGAAATTACTTGCTTGATTATTTAATTAATTAATTAGCTTATTTGGTTAAATGGTTTGATTTTAAAAGATCAAACTTATTTAATTAAATAAATTAATTAGTTAATTTAAAATATTAAGTGAGTAAATAGTTATATTTGAAAACTTAAATGAAATATGGAAAAATTATAAATTTAATTAGATATATGCATGAGATTTGAATAGTAGTTGTAAAATTTAAATTAAAATAAATTAATCAACTTGCATGCAAAATTTGAATTGGAAAATTGCCAAGAAGTGGAGAAGATATTTCTCATAACCACTTCTTGACATGTGTGCCAGTGTGTTAAATGAGGTTGTTGAAAATTTGTTACGGAGAGGATATTTTGGATCTCGGGAAAAATATTGGGGATTTTCAATTTCCTCATGGGGAAATTATTAGGGTGCTTACAAAAATTCTCTTGCTGTGATAAAAAAATTGTAATTCTTAGAAATTGTTATCTCTCTAGTTATATTTCTTTGTGAAAGATCCTCCAAAGGATCTTGGTGGTTGAATAAGTTATTTGAGTTTTGTTTCTCAGGGAGGTTATTGTGGAAGCTACAGGCTATTGTGGAATCTATAGGCAAAATATTTTCTTCAACAACTAGATCTTCACAAACACTGGAAATAGGTATTTCTCTTTGTATATGATTTTGTTTCTTTCTATAAAAGATTCATCTGTGCAAAAATTGTATAAAGAAATTATGTATTTCTTCCCAGATACTCCTTTTTTTGAAAAAAAATCTGTAGGAAATTAAATTTTCCTCTCTTTGAAAATTGTTTTAAAATAGTATCATTCTGAAAGTATTTATGTTTTTATTCTTTGTTAAATCTGGTTAAAATATAGGGGTTATGTTATTTTTTTTTTAAATACCCTATAGATGAACTATTAAAAAAAATGGAATTGTACAGAATAAAATTATTATATTTTTTTCCTATTTCCTGTAGAAAGTTTTACCAGAAAATCATTTGACTGTATATGTTAAATTTGATTGGATATTATATATATATATATATATATAATTGTTGAAAGTATATACATAATAGAATTAGTATATGTGATTATATTGTTCTCTATTTTTAAAAAAATATAAAATCACGTTTTTAAAACGCATCGCCGTACGGCGAAATAAAAAAAAATTAAATTAAAAAATATATATTTATGACTGTGGGGAGGGCCAAAACCCTCCCCATTTCTAAGTGGAGGAGGCGCACCCTCCATGGCTGTGCACAGTAGCCACAATAGCTGCTGGGCGCAGCCCTAGAAGGGCCGCACCCACTCCCCACAGGGAGTCGTGGTCGAGGCTGTGTCCTCACATAAATAATGTTTGCTTAAAAATTCAACAATGGAAAATTTAAACGCATTGTTTTGAGGAAAGTTTAAATGTGATTTAATTTGTTTCGTTTTATATTATGATTTCAGATTAATTTAATAATATATATATATATATATGTGTGTGTGTGTGTGTGTGAGATATAGATTATGTATTTTAATAAATATAATTCTTTATATATATATTAATATATATATATATGTATATTATTATATTTATTAAGATAGGAGATTAATTTTGATACTTGAGATGTATAAAATATTCTTTTTAGATTTTGATGCATGAGAATTTTTAGAATTATTTGAAAACAAATTTTAATTCAGATGAGTTAATTCCATGCATATTATATTGTTTGAAAGCATTTAGAATATCCAAATGTAGATGTGATATATTCTTTTAATTTGTTTTAAAACTTATTTCCTTGTCGGGTAAAATGGGAAATTCTCAATTAAACAAGTCTTCCAGATCAAATTGTAAAAGTGGGGATAGTGATTGTTAAACTGAATTTCTGTATTGGTTATTGATGTGTACATGATTTCTTTGTATGGTATTAGATACCAAATAGTTGTGATCATAAATTTTGATGTTGGTAAGGAATAGTGTTGAAATTATATTTCTTATGAATGTACACTTGTAAACCATAGTCAGAAAACTTAGATACCTTGTTATGTTTAGGGGAGTGGCTATTTGTAAGGGCCGACACACAAAGTGGTGTCAAGGTAGCTTACAAATAGTTAACTAAGTCAGTGATAATTAAAAGACATAGTAGTTAAATTAAAACACTTAACAAGATGTACATGCCTCTCTTATGACTCTTGAGATTCTTTAGTCATGAGTATAAGATGAGAAGGCCTGGAATGGCAAATCGGTGTCTTGTTCCTTTAAAGACATTTGATTCCACAATAGTTTGCAATAGGGGCCGGGTTTCGTAAGAGGTTACCAGGGTAGCCCAAGGATTGGGGGCCGGAACCTAGGAATAAACACCAAGGTAACCTTTGCAACATTGTGATGACACTCCACCTAGAATAACAGATAACCTTGTATTTGTATTACAATCAATTGTCTAAAATCTGGAAGCAATGTAACCAATAGTCTATTGTGTACTAGTGTCTATGGTTAGTAGATTAGGTCTAGGTAACCTTATTACTATCTCCTAGCATGGGGGGTGGACCTACAAGTACCACATGGTTGGGTGGAACGTGCACCTTACTCTGTTGGGTCCCTAGTATGATCATGGCATCGAGAGCTTCATGGATGGAGAGCTCGCACTTGAATCTTATGTGTACTTACAATTTTGTATATTGTAAATCTGTATTTGGAAACATCCCTCAATTGTATAAGAGGTGAACAATGTAATTGTAATTATAATCATTATTGATCTACCTCATCAGATGGATGAGTATTGTATAATTATCAAATGCAATGAATGGAAAAACATGTATGTACTTTATGAAATTATCTTGAATGGAAATTTAAATGTTATGCAAAGTTAAATGTTTATGTTAATGTTATTAATATGTGTAATGTGAAATACTTAAGTCACTTATGGAAAACTCAAAGTAGTGTAACGTCACTTAACCTAATGAATGTATGCAACTAAATAACATAATAATTAAACTTAAAAAAAAATTATTACACTATTGCAACATTCTTAGGTTATTAAGACGAGGCATTACAGATTGGTATCAGAGCCAAGGTTACAAACACTGGATGCTCTAGGTAATCACGAGCCCATTAGGTTGACCTAGTACGTAGCGTTGCAACTGATAACCTTGGTTGAATAGTATCTAAGACTTGTTATTGTTATGTGTAGGAACATGCCTAGGCGAGGAGGAAGAGGTCGTGGTAGAGGTTGAGTAGGAGGCCGAGGGCCAATCCCTTAGGTTCCTCCCCCTCCTAGCCCTCACCACAGTGATTAGGAAGAATAGATGGGTTAGAGAAATGAGGGTTCTCAGATATGTCCACTATTAGAGGAGGTCCTAGCTCATCTTGGACCTAGACAGGTAGATGAGCAGGAGGTTGTTAGAGAGAGAGATAGATCCCCTAGGAGAGTAGAGGACACAACACATCAGGATTCTATTATTGTTGGTCACATGAGGGATTTACTGAGAGCACACCCTCCTACCTTTGATGATTCAGGAGGAGGATTAGAGGTAGAGACTTGGTTACTAGATTTGGGTAGATGCTTTTCCATGCACCTTTACGGTAGAAATACCCATGCCAGATGCACTATTATGCACTTGAGAGGATTTGCCTCTACTTGGTGGTGCCTAGAGGAGCAGAAGCTCCACTTGGATATTGGTTCTGTGTCCTGGGAGATGTTTCTTGAGAGGTTTAGAGCACGGTTCCTGTCGGAACACTAGAGGCAGTGTAGGGTTGATGAGTTTCATGATCTACGTCAGTTAGCTCTCTTTGTTGAGCAATATGAACATAGCTTCTATGAACACAAGCAGTATGCCGGTATTGGTGATGATGAGCCTTTGCTAGTACAACATTTTATCAGGGGCTTAAACACCCGCATCAGTGGTGGTGTTTGAGTCTTTGAGCCAAAGACTATGGAAGTCGCGGTGGAGAAGGCTCGCATCATAGAGGAGAACCTTATTATGGCTTTAGGTGGGCACACAAGAGTGCAGATTGGGAGTGCTCCTATAGCAGGTTTTAGTCCACAGGGTGGATAGGCACAAACAGGTGGTTCCTCTAGGAACCAACAGACACCCACAAAGGGTGGGCAGCAACAACAATAAAGAACACCTCAAAAGAAAAATAACCCTCAACCACAACAACAAAACAGTCCTCAAACAAGAAAGGGTCACAACTGGTGGCGTAATAAGTGCAATAGGCAGGATCAACCTACGCAGAGTGCTCAGTCTACCGTTAGTAGGGGTAGTTTTCAGCAGTCCAATGCACCTTCAGGTGGCAGAGGATTCGGTAGAGGTATAGGCATAAGTTGTTATTTATGTGGGAAATAAGGACACATAGCTAGGCAGTGTCTGATGAGAGGTTCTACTGGTTATGGGCCTTGACCTACAGCTTCAGAGCCTACGGTGGGCGATGCAGGACAAGCACATACTGTATACGCAGTGGTTAATGACCGCCAAGTCGATCACCAGAACACGGTGGTCGAAACTTTAGGTAAGTTACATGGTGTTAGTGTTTCTATACTTTTTGATTCTGGATCCACTGAGTCCTTTATTTCACCGACCATTGTACACCGTTGTGGTCTTGTGGTGGTAAAGCAAGGTGGTAAGTGGCAAGTTGAATTTGCCTCTGGGGTGAAAGTAGCAGTAGAAAACTTAGTACATAACTATGAACTTAAAATTGGTACGTTAACTACCTTAGTAGATTTATATATTACACCCTTAGGATCGTATGATATAGTTTTAGGTATGGATTGGTTAGCATCTTATCATGCTGTAATTAATTGTCAACTTAAGACAGTTAGTTGCATTAATGATTTAGGTGCGAAAGTGGAAATCGTAGGTATTCAAAGACCTATCTCTTTGCGGATGATATCTGCTATGCAATTAAAGAGATGTCTACGTCAGGGATGTCAACTATTTGCAACAACAATTACTGATTTGGAAGAGGGTGAGAGTCGAGAGGTATCTCTTGATGATCATCCTATTCTTAGGGAATTCGTAGATGTGTTTCCTGATGACATTCCTGGAATGCCACCGAAGAGGGATATTGACTTTAGGGTTGATCTAGTAACTGGATCTGAACCTATATCTAGAGCTCCTTATTCAGCTCATCCAGGTGTCAAGAAAATGCATGCTGATCTTCAAAAATTATATTTCTGGCCTGGTATGAAATGTGATATTGCTGATTATGTATCAAGATGTCTTGAATGTCAGTGAGTCAAAGCTGAACATCAACATCCCGCTGGATTATTGCAGCCACATCTCATTCCTGAATGGAAATGGGATATTATATCCATTGATTTTATTGTAGGGTTACCTACGTCATCATGTCAACATGATTCCATTATGGTAACTATTCACCGATTGACTAAAGTAGCTCACTTTTCACCTGTACGATCATCATGCAATGCTTCATCCGTAGCTAGGATATTCATGGAGGACATCGTTAGATTACATGGGATTCCTCGTAGGATTATTTCAGATAGAGACCCTATATTTACTTCAGCCCTATGGACGTCATTACAACATGCTTTAGGTACACAATTGAACTTTAGTTTAGCATATCATCCTCAAACCGACAGTCAAACTGAAAGAGTTAACCAAATATTAGAGGATATGCTTAGGATGTACGTAATGGATCAACAGTCTCATTGGGAGGATTATTTGTATTTAGTAGAATTTGCTTATAACAACGGATATCAGAGTTCCATAGGTATGCCACCATTTCAGGCATTATACGGTCATCCTTGTCGAACTCCACTTAGTTGGGATCGACTTGAGGATAGAGTGTTACTTGGACCTGAGATGCTCCGTGATATGGAGCAATAGGTTGACTGTATTAGAGAGCATTTGATAGTAGCTCAAGATAGGCAAAATAAATATGCCAATGCGTATAGGATAGACTGATAGTTTGCTATTGGTGATAGAGTGTTTCTTTGAGTATGACTGCCAAAGAGTCCAATCCGTTATGGAAAAGGCTCTAAGCTTGCGCCTCGTTTTGTTGGACCATTCGAGATCTTAGAGAGACTTGGTCCTGTGGCGTATCAACTCACCTTACCACCCAGTTTGTCTCGTATTCATGATGTTTTTCATGTATCCGTTCTTAGACCATATCATCCCGACATATCTCATGTACTTGATTGGAATGCGTTACAGGTAGAGGACAGGCAGCTGGCTTTGGAGCCCGTGGCCATTCTACAGCACCAGACACTCGATCTCAAGGGTCGAGACATTAATTAGGTGAGGGTCTAATGGGATCCTAGCCATGAGGCTTCTGCTACCTGGGAGGATGTGACACGCATGAGGGAACTTTATCCCTATCTGTTCATAGGCTTTCAGGAGCAAGCCTGATCCTAGGGGGGAGGATGTAGTACCCCTCCATTTATGCTTATGCTTTTTGATGTTATGTTTTCACATTGTTAGACTTATGATGCTATGTTGGATATTTTGATCGCTGGTCTTGAGCGATAGTGGATTATTTTGGAACATGATGATACTTTGTATGGTGATTATTGTTTTCAGACATGATATGTTTTAGTGTAGATGTTATTTTTAGCTATTATTGCTATGCACATGTTTATGATGGACTAACAATTATTCTTTTTCGTCAGTTTGCTGTAAAGTGTATTGGTGTTGAGAACGGAACCGCATCACTCACTTGTGAGTGCCCTGTGATATCTGTGATTTTCTCCTCACGGTGTGTTTGTTTCATGCTTTATATATACATTTCTATGTATGTTATTTGCTTGGTTGCAGGATTTGCAGGTACATGACACTGACTCCACCTGTGTAATCAGGTATGAGCATGTCAAGACTCAACAGAAACGTTGATCGAGAGAGAGTAGTTTGGTTTACCCTAGTCTAGTCTTTAACCCTCGTCTTAGTACTTTGTCTATTTTAGTTCAGAGTCATAGGTTTGTATTGCGTTTTCCTATTTGAATAAATTGTTGAAAGTTAAATATTAGTTAATTTTAATGTTAGTTTATTGTATTTTAAATTATTGTTATTTAAATTGATTTTAAATGTTAAAGAACTTACTTGCTTGATTATTTAATTAATTAATTAGCTTATTTGGTTAAATGGTTTGATTTTAAAAGATCAAACTTATTTAATTAAATAAATTAATTAGTTAATTTAAAATATTAAGTGAGTAAATAGTTATATTTGAAAAATTAAATGAAATATGGAAAATTGTAAATTTAATTAGATATATGCATGAGATTCGAATAGTATTTGTAAAATTTAAATTAAAATAAATTAATCAACTTGCATGCAAATTTTGAATTGGAAAATTGCCGAGAAGTGGAGAAGATATTTCTCATAACCACTTCTCGACATGTGTGCCAGTGTGTTAAATGAGGTTGTTGAAAATTTGTTACAGAGAGGATATTTTGGGTCTCGGGAAAAATATTGGGGATTTTCAATTTCCTCATGGGGAAATTATCAGGGTGCTTGCAAAAATTCTCTTGCTGTGATAAAAAAATTGTAATTCTTAGAAATTGTTCTCTCTGGTTATATTTCTTTGTGAAAGATCCTCCAAAGGATCTTGGCGGTTGAATAAGTTATTTGAGTTTTGTATCTCGGGGAAGTTATTGTGGAAGCTACAGGCTATTGTGGAATCTATAGGCAAAAGATTTTCTTCAACAACTAGATCTTCACAAACACTAGAAAGAGGTATTTCTCTTTGTATATGATTTTGTTTCTTTCTATAAAAGATTCGTCTGTGCAAAAATTGTATAAAGAAATTCTGTATTTCTTCCTGGATACTCCTTTTGAAAAACAAATCTGTAGAAAATTAAATTTTCCTCTCTCTAAAAATTGTTTTAAAATAGTATCATTCTGAAAGGATTTCTGTTTTTATTCTTTGTTAAATCTGGTTAAAATATAGGGGTTACGTTATTTTTTTTAAAATACCCTGTAGATGAACTATTAATAAAAATGGAATTGTACATAATCAAATTATTATATTTTTTTCCTATTTCCTGTAGAATGTTTTACCAGAAAATCATTTGACTATATATGTTAAATTTGATTGGATATTTTATATATATATATAAATAAATATATATATATATATATTTAATTGTTGAAAGTATATACATACTGGAATTAGTATATGTGATTATATTGTTCTCTATTTTTAAAAAAGTATAAAATCACGTTTTTAAAACGCATCACCATACGAAAAAATGAAAATAAATTAAATTAAAAAATATATTTATGACTGTGGGGAGGGCCGAAACCCTCCCCATTTCCAAGTGAAGGAGGCATAGCCTCCATGGCTACGCACAACAGCCATAATGGCTACTGGGTGCAGCCCTGGAAGGGCCGCACCCACTCCCCATAGGGAGTCATGGCCGAGGTTGCGTCCTCACATAAATACTATTTGCTTAAAAATTCAACAATGGAAAATTTAAATGCATTGTTTTGAGGAAAGTTTAAATGTGATTTAATTTGTTTCGTTGTATATTATGATTTCGGATTAATTTAATAATATATATATGTGTGTGTGTGTGTGTGATATAGATTATGTATTTGGTAACATCCCTCAATTGTATAAGAGGTGAACAATGTAATTGTAATTATAATCATTATTGATCTACCTCATCAGATGGATGAGTATTGTATAATTATCAAATGCAATGAATGGAAAAACATGTATGTACTTTATGAAATTATCTTGAATGGAAATTTAAATGTTATGCAAAGTTAAATGTTTATTTTAATGTTATTAATATGTGCAATGCGAAATACTTAAGTCACTTATGGAAAACTCAAAGTAGTGTAACGTCGCTTAACCTAATGAATGTATGCAACTAAATAACATAATAATTAAACTTTAAAAAAAAAATTATTACACTATTGCAACATTCTTAGGTTATTAAGATGGGGCATTACATGTAATGTTTATGTTCATTCAACTAGGTAAGTACCAAGTTAAAGATATGAATGTATATATCAAGCTTCTTATCAACAAGTTACTAAAGTTATGGAATGGCATCACTATGTATGACATTTCTAGACCAACAGGACAAAGACAATTTCAATTCCATGCAATGCTTGTATGGATAATTCATGATGCCCAAGGGCTAACACATTTTTGTGGCATGCTATAATGTTCAACTGCACATTAACGATATTTAATTTTATGAAGTAGATATCATGCATGTTTTAAAAATAATCTATTCATTATATATAATTATAAAATTTGACATATTTAATCAAATTATTTAATCGAATTATATATGATCTTGTAGGTCTTCAAACAAAGGGAAAATTTGCATGTCCAATTTATGGTCCAAGCATGAAATCTTGTTGTTCAACAAGTTTAGGAAAGTAGGTGTTTGACGAGTATAGGCACTTCTTCCATAGAAATCATAAGTATGGAACTACTAAAAAACATATTTTCAATGGGAAAGAAGAGACTACATAAAAACCACGAGGAATGACACCTTGCCTAAGGAAGTTTGAATATAATATAATTAATTAACAAGGTTATACATTGGATCAAATTGTTTATCTATCATATATGATATGTTTGGAAATTATATTTTTATATTGTGTTATGTTTACTCATGTTGTAATTGAAAATGATTGTCGTTGTTAATTTGTTTAACTTATATGCCTCATGAAGGTCATGAAGGCATTAATCGCCAGCTTCCATAGGGACTGAAAAGTTATCCCAAATATTTTAGTAGGTTTCCGTACTATGAGTAGCTACAAATTGCTCATTTGTTTGATAAAATACATATAAAAAATAATATAATAGAAACTCTATGGAAAATATTGGATGGAAGGCATGAAAAAGAAACCATTGTCAAAATTTGTAGTGACATTCAGGAAGCCAATCATGCAATGAAAAATTTCATTTAATTAAATAGTGATGGAGATAAAATTAATATAAGTGCCCTTCCTTGGTTATTAACGGAGTAGCAAAGCAATGTTATAAAAGAAGTAATACAAAAAATTTGATTTCCCATAGGATTTTCTATGAACATAAACAATATCATAACAAAGAAAAGTGAATCTGGGTCAGGGATGAAAATGCATGATTGGCATACCTTCATTAAGGTAATTACTTTGGTATATTATATATATATACATTTGTATACTGCATGTATTTTTCAATGTATTATGTTTACTACTTTTAAAAAAACAATGAAAAGATCATTTTATAATTTTTGTAGTACATTCTAGCTCTATCTTTCCTAGACAACTTCAACAACAATGTCAAGCAAGTTATATATGATCTTAGAAAATACATGAGGTAAGTAGTGATATTTGTTCAAAGAGTTGTATAAATCTGATAATTTCCATTTGTTTTACTTGTTATGTAATATATTGTATATTTTTGTTAAATCTGATTAATATATTTGCACCTTGAATCACTTGTAGATGGCTACCATCTAAAAAAATCCATAAAGAAGATATAAATTACTGGAAGAAAAAAATTCCTTGTCTAATGTGTGAAATGAATAAGTGTCTACCTTCAACATTTTTCAATGCACAAGAACACTACCTCATACACCAAGTTGAGGAGATTGAATTGTGTGGACCTATACACACAAGGTCAATGTGGATGGTTGAGAGGCACTTGAATTTTTTGAAGGATTTGGTTAGACAAAGAGCACATCTTGAGGGTTCTATGGTGGAGGGATATATGGTATACTAGACCATAGTGTACATTATTGAATATCTTCCTAATTTTGTAGCAAAGATCCATGTAGATCACATTTGGGATCCCAATTCTATTAACAAATTTGAAGGGGAGTACCTGATGGGGAAAGATAGATTGAGGAAAGTGAGAGGTAATTATAAAATGGTCATGGAGATTAATTAGAATACATTTTACATTTGGTTTTTATGTATATTGTACTTATTTAATTATTAATCTTCAATATACATCACTTATAAATTAAGGTCGTATACCATGGTAATTAACTAATTATACATTGTTTGTGAATTTCAAATTTTTTTGATACAGTTGGTCAAGAGTGGGATGCACTACATTTGTATGTTGCAAAAAATATTGATTGGATGATGGTATGGATTGAATGATGTCAACAATCTGGTCATACATTAATAGGGGAAGGTGTGGCTTCATTGGTTAAAAAAGCTCATCATAATGGACATTCCAATGTTACAACAAGGGAAATTGATTTAGCATATGGTTTAAGAGATAAACAGGTATGTATAAATATATTAATCACCCATATTATTTAATTATTTTCAATTATATTGATATATATATGTTGAGATTTTTTTCTTAACATACATTCGGCCAAGAATAAATATGTTTATCAACTGATGATATTGCAATAATTTTTGCATGTTTGACATATTGTAGGTGAAACACCACAAGCCTATGCGGTGCAATGGTCATAAATTTTGAATCAAAAAGTTGGATGACATAAAGAAAAATTGTGATTCTGGGATAACTGCAGTCTTCTAGGTGACTAATGTTTCATCTAAAAGTGACTTACATGTAGAAGTCTCAGAAAATCAATACTATGGGATTTTGGATGATATACTTGAGTGTGACTTTAAGTCATTAAAATTAGTTATGTTCATCATCCTATGGTACAGGCTATGATTGAATGAAAATGATCCTAAGAGAACTGTTATTGAAAATGATAATGGATTTACCATGGTTAATACAAGGTCAATCGAGTGAGCTGGAAATGAGCTCTATGTTCTTCAAAGCCAATGCGAGTAGGTATTTTACTCACAAGTTCTAGGTAAAATGGGTTGGTCATTTGTTGTTAGACATGATCCAAGAGGAAGGCTGGTAAAGTATAATGTGGTGGAAGAAGAAGATAGCGAAGAACTAGAAGATGATATAGATGATGATCAATATCAATAGTTAGTTGATGATGTGCCTAATGAAGATGTCAAAGAGGAGGAACTAGATCATGATGATGTAGGAGTTAATGTTCATGAAGATGATATCTGTGTGGATGATGACATTATCGAAACTGATATCAATGATGATGATGATGATATGACCAATCCTTACAATGTAAAATTTGGATTGGATGATATTGTAATACCCCCCATGTTGTTGATACTTTTGCTACTACTTGTTCCTCTTATGTGTTAGCGTGATACTGGTTTGGGAAAGTGATTAGTTCACCATCTTGGTGTGTGTATGCATAGTTAGATTGATTGAGGATTATGTTACTTCAATTTATGACATTAAGATTACATTGGGTGTGATGTTTAAATTGATTCAGTAATATAGTTTGATGCAGTGATTTCATAATTTACTTAACGATGTGATCAATTAGTTAGAAATATTTTTTCATCATTGATATTATAATTGTTAGTACAGTTTTGGTGAGAGGACATTGTAGCATCACTTGTTTACGAGTGCACTGCTATGCTGCAATTCCTTCTCACAATGTAATGATTTAATTATAAATATATATATATATGGAAATATACACAACCTTGATTGTATGCAGTGATTGTAGGTACAAAGTCTCAATTCCACCTGCTTCGGCAGGACAGGGCGAGCATTAAAATAAACTCAACGGGATTGATGTTAAAAGGAGTGGTTAGGAAAGTGTTTCCATCCCAAGTTCATCTTTTGTGAGTCCATTGTTGTCTTTGTTTCTATTTGTCCTTGTTTGTAAATGTGTTCGTGTTGATTAACATTTTAGTTTGGGATTTAATTAATTTTTAATTAATTTTTAATTAAGTGTGATTTAATTTATTTTGGGTATGTGTGATCAATTAATATATTTAATTGATGAAGTTATTAAGTTAATTGTTGTTAAGCTAATTGAGTTATATTCTCTATTAAGGGAATAGTTTAAATAAAATATAATTGCTTTGTTGATTTGTAGAATGTTAAATTTGCCATTTAATTTTGGAGTTAATTAAATAGCTTATAAAGTTATATTTGTATTATTAGAAAAATAATTAAAATAAAATAAGTATAATAAAGAAATAAATAAATGAATAAAATTGATTTTTAAAATTATTAAATTTTTCTTTTATTGGAGTTGTACAAGAAGTAGTGGGTAAATTAATGAGTTTTGTTGGGGAAATGATTCCTAGAAAGAAAAGAGGCATGAGGTAACAGAAGTTCTTCATAGGAAAATTTTGGGTTGAGAACAGTGGGTAGCTTTGTGTGTGATTTTTTCTGGGTTTTTTGGTGTATGTTTGTGTAAGGATTTGGAAAAAGCTATAGGAGAGTATTTGGGAATTTAATTTTGGCTGGAGGTGAATTTTCTGGAAAAAGCTTCATAGCTGGAGGCTTTGTGGCAAAGCTTGGCTCAAATTTTCTTCTACAATCTATAGGAAATAGGTTCCTCACTGTTTTTATTTGGATTTGAATTCTTTCCTATTTTAAAAAGATTGTTTGTTTTGTAAAAGGCTTGTCTGTACCTTTGTAGAATTTAGAAGTTTATTTTCTATAGAGGATATTGTTTATCGACTGTTGCTGTTAAAATTTAGTGTTGCCTCTGTAAGGAATTACACAGCCAAACTAAGAGAATCTAGTTAAATAAAATTCTTGAAACCTCTGTAGATTTTTAATTTAAACCTCTTTGTTTAAACTTAGGAAAATATTTGTGCAAGGAAAATTGTGAAAAACACAGGAAATTTTCATATTACCTGTGCATAGATATGATGTTTCATTTCCTCATTTATTCCATCTGTCTAGAAATAAAATAATATTCCTAATTAGACATTTTGTAAAATTTCTATTCCTGAGCATTCTCCATTTTTGAGATTTTTATATATAATATATATATATATATATATATATATATATATAATTATTGTTTATCATAATATAGCCTGTAAATGTCTTTTTCGATTTTTATTTATTCTGCAATACAAAATCATTTCAAAAAAATTCTATTAAAATATTTTATATATATATGTTAGATTTCGTTTCTTGATTTATTTTTTTAAAAAAGTATATATAAAAAAAAAATTAATAGAATTTTTTTATAAATGTAAGGGGGGGACGACTACAACTGTACCCCTTGTGCAGTCCACAGAGCTGTGCACAATAGTTTGTGGACTGCTACATAGCAGTCCAAGGACTATTGTATGCAGCCCTTGGGGGCTACGTCCTTCCTTATGGGGAGGTATGTAGCCTCCAAGTGGGGGGAGCATGTACCATTTTTTTAAAATTTAAAACAAATGTAATTTATATTTAAAATTTGGAATTTTTTTATTGTTACTTGGAATTTTAAAATTAGTAAATTTAATTTATGTTAATATATATATATATATATATATACATATATATATATATACATAAACAATTGTTTAAACTAGAGAAATTGTGAAAGTTAATTGTAGTGGTAAATGAGTTGTTAAATTAATAGGAAGAGATATTTTTTTATCAAAATTTTCTGAGTGATTTCTCTTACTTATTATAATATGTGAGTTATTGTTAAATTAACTCTTATGATGGATTTCATACCAAGTGTGATCTCATTGTGATTGTTTTAAGCAAAGTAAGTATGTGCTGTTAAATGAACCCTGATGTTGAACAATAAGCTTTTTCTTGAGTTTTCTTGCGATGGGATTTTAATCTTATGTAGACTTCTGAGTTAGATTTCCTTCCATAAGGGATAGGGTTATTGTTAAGCTTCCAGAGGCTTTTGAATTGGGTGTTATACGTTTTGTGGCTTCTATATTTGAATCTTGATTCCATTTTCTTTATGAGTGTAAATTGGTGTATACCTTGAGTTGTATTATTTTGTGTATGTTATTAAGTCATATGATTATAGCGAGATGGGTTTCCTCGCAATAATTTACTCAGTGTATAGAGAACTTGAGAGTTCAATCCCTTTGTTTTTGTTGTATGTTAGGGGTTCTAGGGAGAGTGGCTCTATGTGGGCACCAGCGCACAAAGGGGTTGTCAGGATAACCCACATTAGATTTTGTGTAAATAGTGAAAACCTAACTAATTAATTAGGGGATGGGTAGTTAAATACTAAAAGATAATTATAGATTCCCCACTCACCTATTAGGGCTTTCAAATACTAAAGGTGGCCGAGAAGGCCGTGGTTGGCATAATTGTGATCTCGTCTCCACAAGTAATGCATGATTCTGCATGAGTCACCCTATGGGGCCGCTCCTTGAGATAGGTAGTCAGGATAACCATAGATGGAGGCGGCACCTTGTGATAGGATGTCTAGATAATCCATGTAAGGCCATGCAATGACACTCTCCTCTAGCAATCCCCTTAGTTTTTTTAACTAGTATCCTATAGAAGTGGTCTATTGATGAGTTTGGTGATTGATTGTTATGTTCTGTAAGTGGTTTGTTATCGTGACTTGGTGTTTATTGTTGTCATGTTTTGTTAGTAGACTTTTGTTGTTATGGTTTCTTATATGTTTGATTTCTCTTTCCATGTTTGGAGTTGAGTGCTATGTGTCACCTTAGACGTCCTTGGTCAGGAATCCTTTCTTCACTACTACTAGCATAGGGGTGGTCAGGTGGAATGTGCTTTGCAGCCCGTTGGGTTCCTCATATGGCAGTTGTTCCTTTAGTGTAGAGATTGTGCTGACAGTTTGTTCCAGATTTATGTTCCTACAAATGTATTTATATTTGCAATTTTGTCATATCCTATAAATTGTAATGTAATTCTCCCATGTGTTGGGATAATGTAATTTGTAACTTGGATAATTGTTTATTGATATTTAATTTGCAAAATGATGTATTGTATTATCACACTTGTAATTCAAACTCTATTCATGGATGTAATTATACTCGGTGTTGTATTATATTTGAGCTTATGAGTTCTATTTATTTCCAAGATGATTAGCTTAGGAAATCTTGTATAGCATCCTTATGGTTCATTCTTGTGTAAACACTTATCATTATATCAATGTTTATATGTGAACTTATGTTAGTAGAAATGAATGTTGGATTAATCAAATTCGATAGTGGGTAGATTATGTAATGTCTCTTCGTGTACCCCAAGAGACTTAGGTGTTTAGTTTGTAATTATATATGATGTTAGTTGCAATAGTTAACATAGTACTTTTACTTTATGTTTTTTTTTTAAAAATTGTTGTGTACTTAGTTGTTCTTTGGGGTTTGCGTGACGGGGTGTTACAACTTGGTATCAGAGCCAGGTTTGCAAACACTGGGTACTATGGGTAGTGAGTTCATTGGGTAACCTTGCATAACTCTTGATCTCACATGACTCCAATCGTTGTGTAGGATCATGCCTAGGGGTAGAGGTCATGGCCAAAGAGGAGGCCAAGGTGGTGGCCATGGGGCCAACCGCCAAAGTCCATCACTTTTGAGCTCACATGGTTCAAAGCAGGAGGAACTGTAGAGTTCACAAAGCATTCCGATAGAGGGTGGTGCTTAGAACCCAGAACAATCTATTCTAGGTGGTCAGTTGCAACATCTTTTAGAGGAGATATTGGGTTGTTTAGGCCCTAGGCAGGATGAGGAACAAAGATTGGATAGGGAAAGGGAGAGATCCCCTAGACATGGGGAAAACATAGCTAAATAGGAGGTAGTAGTGGCAGGTCATATGAGAGATTTGTTAAGATCTTGACCTCCTACATTTGATGGATTTGGTGGGGGTCTCGAGGCAGAGACTTGGTTGATCTATTTGGATAGATGTTTTGTGATGCATCCCTATGACAGTAACACTAGGGCTAGGTGCGCTATCATGCACCTTAGAGGCTTTGTGTCCACTTGGTGGAGGCTGGAAGAACAAAAATTACACATTGACATCAACAGGGTTACTTGGGAGTTATTTATGGAGAGGTTCAGGGTTCGTTTTCTTTCTAAGCATTAGAGGCAACGAAGAGCTGATGAGTTTCATGATTTGTTCCATATGACTTTATCTGTTGAGCAGTATGAACATACATTTTATGAACTCAAACAATATGCAGGAATTGGCGATGATGAGGTGATGTTAGTGCAACATTTTATTAGGGGTATTAATTCCCGCATTAGTGGAGTTAGGGTCTTCAAGCCGAAGACAATGGAGGTAGCAGTTGAAAAGGCTCACCTTGTGGAAGAAAATATGGCTATGGCATTAGGACACACGAGAGTATAGATTGGTAGTGCTCCAGTTTTAGGTTTTGGTTCTCGAGGTGGATAGCCTCAGGCTATAGGGACTTCTAGGAATTTTTGGGCACCCTCTAAGGGTGGTTCGTAATAGCAGCAACAACGTAATCCACAGAAGAAAAAGAATGCTCAGCCTCAACAAGGTAATAATTCTCAGTTTGTAATTAGTGGAGGTAGTTTTCCATGGTCTAGTGTACCTCCAAGTGATAGAGGATTCAGAAGGAGTATAGAATTTTTTACTTGTGGTCAATAGGGTCACATTGGTTTTTAATGTCCTCAGAGGGGCACTTCTAGGTTTAGTATGAGACCAGCAGCTTCAGAGTCGGTTGTAGGAGATGTAGGCAAGTCGCATAGGGTGTTTACCATAGTGGATAATCACCAGGTTGAGCACCAAGGTGCAACTAGAGAGGCTTCTGGTGGAGGACTTGCATCATTTTTTGGAAACTACGTATGCCCTTCTATGTTGGGAGTTGATCCTCAGAGGTCGAGACATTGACTGGGTACAGATCTAGTAGGATTCTAGTGGCGAGTCCTCTATTTCTTGGGAGGACATTTTCTAGATGTGTGTGTTATCTATTTTTCTATTTGCAGGCTTCTTAGAGTAAGCCTAATCCTAGGGGGGAAGGATGTTGTACCCCTCCATTTTGCTTATGTCTTCTAATAATGTGTTTCACTTTGATAGACCCCAATACCTTGTTTTAATGTATTTGAACGCTGACTATAGAGCGATTGTGGATTTATTGTTTGGTTGATTTGTTGCACTGGATATTGAATATGTTGTTGGATGATACATTTCATAGTGATTATGTTATATGGCTATTTTTTAGTGTTCTTTAATGATATATATATGGTAATGTTGTGAGTTTTATGTTGTTATGGTGTTTCATGTGTGTTGGTTTATAAACTAAAACCTATTTCGTGGTGTTTTATAGGATGAAGATAAGGAAAACACCTCGGAAGAAGGTTTGAGACCCGATTGTCAAATGACTATGGAAAATCAGACTTAGGTATGATTATTCCAAATGTGCCATGCTTTTAGATTTTGAGACTTTCATGGAAGCTCTGAGGAGACTTCATCAGGAAAGAATGGTATGGACACCTTCCAGTAAGGAAGTCATTAAGGCTACCAGCCTAGCTAACTAGGAAACCATCTAGTTATTCTTTGCATGTTTTCTTTTGTTTATTGGCTTCTTGGAGTAAGCCATGTTCTAGGGGGGAGGATGTTATACCCCCCATGTTGTTGATACTTTTGCAACTACTTGTTAGTCTTATGTGTTAGCGTCATACTGGTTTGGGAAGGTGATTAGTTCACTGTCTTGGTGTGTGGATGCATAGTTAGATTGATTGAGGATTATGTTACTTCAATTCATGACATTAAGATTACAATCGGTGTGATGTTTAATTTGATTCAGTAATATAGTTTGATGCAGTGATTTTGTAATTTACTTAACGATGTGATCAATTAGTTAGAAATTTTATTTCATCATTGATATTATAATTGTTAGTATCGTTTTGGCGAGAGGACAGTGTAGCACCACTCATTTATGAGTGCACTACTACGTTGCAATTCCTTTTCACAATGTAATACTTTAATTATATATATATGGACATGTACACAACCTTGTTTGTATGTAGGGATTACAGGTACAGAGTCTCGATTCCACCAGCTTTGGCAGGATAGGGTGAGCATTAAAATAAACTCAACGGGATTAATGTTGAAAGGAGTGGTTAGCAAAGTGTTTCCGTCCCAAGTTTGTCTTTTGTGAGTCCATTGTTGTCTTTGTTTCTATTTGTCCTTGTTTGTAAATGTGTTCATGTTGATTAACATTTTAGTTTGGGATTTAATTAATTTTTAATTAAGTGTGATTTAATTGATTTTGGGTATGTATAATCAATTAATATATTTAATTGATGGAGTTATTAAGTTAATTGTTGTTAAGCTAATTGAGTTATATTCTCTATTAAAGGAATAGTTTAAATAAAATATAATGCTTTGTTGATTTGTAGAATGTTAAATTTTCCATTTAATTTTGGAGTTAATTAAATAGCCTATAAAGCTATATTTGTATTATTAGAAAAATAATTAAAATAAAATAAGTAAAATAAAGAAATAAATAAATGAATAAAATTGATTTTTAAAATTATTAAACTTTTCTTTTATTGGAGTTGTATGGGAAGTAGTCATGAAATTAATGAGTTTTGTTGGGGAAATGATTCTCGGAAAGAAAGGAGGCATGAGGTAACAAAATTTCTTCACAGGAAAATTTTGGGTTGAGAACTATGGGTAGCTCTGTGTGTGACTTTTTTTGGGTTTTCTGGTGTATTTTTATGTAAGGATTTGGAAGAAGCTGTAGGAGAGTATTTGGGAATTTAATTTTAGCTGGAGGTGAATTTTTTGGAAAAACCTTCATAGTTGGAAGCTCTGTGGCAAAGCTTGGCTCAAATTTTCTTCTACAGCCTACAGGAAATAGGTTCCTTACTATTTTTATTTGTCTTTGAATTCTTTCCAGTTTTAAAAAGATTGTTTGTTTTGTAAAAGGCTTGTTTGTACCTTTGTAGAATTTATAAGTTTCTTTTATGTAGAGGATATTGTTTCCCAACTGCTACCGTTAAAATTTAGTGTTGCCTCTATAAGGAATTACACAGCCAAACTGAGAGAATCTAGTTAAATAAAATTCTTGAAACCTTTGTAGATTTTTAGTTTAAACCTCTCTGTTTAAACTCAGGAAAATCTTTCTGGAAGGAAAAATGTGAAAAACACAGGAAATTTTAATATTACCTGTGCATAGATATGATGTTTCATTTCCTCATTTATTCCATCCGTCTGGAAATAAAATAATATTCCTAATTAGACTTTTGGTAAAATTTATGTTCCTGAGCATTCTCCATTTTTGAGAAATTAAAATTATTATACATATATATATATATATATATATTTATATATATATATATATAATTATTGTTTATCACAATATAGCCTACAAATGTCTTTTTCGATTTTTATTTATTCCACCGTACAAAATCGTTTCAAAAAATTTCTGTTAAAATATTATATATATATATGTTAGATTTCATTTCTTGTTTTATTATTCTAAAAGTATATATATATATATATAAATTATAGAATTTTTTTATAAATGTAAGGGCGGGATAGCTACAATTGTACCCCCTGGGCGACCCACAGAGCTATGCACAGTAGTCCAAGGACTGCTCTACGTAGCCTTTGGGGGCTGCGTCCTTCCCTATGGGGAGGTACGCAACCTCCAAGTAGGGGGGCATGTACTGTGTTTTTTAAATTTAAAACAAATGTAATTTATATTTAAAATTCAGAAATATTTTTTATTGTTACTTGGAATTTTAAAATTAGTAAATTTAATTTATGTTAATATAGATATATATATACATATATATATACATATATATATATATCTATATCTATATATACATATATATATATATATATAGTAAAAATTTAATTTATGTTAATATAGATATATATATACATATATATATATATACATATATATATATATATACATATATATATATATATCTATATCTATATATATATGTATATATATAGATAAACACTTGTTTAAACTAGAGAAATTGTGAAAGTTAATTGTAGTGGTAAATGAGTTGTTAACTTAATAGGAAGAGATTTTTTTTTATCAAAATTTTTTGAGTGATTTCTCTTACTTATTATAATACATGAGTTACTATTAAATTAACTCTTAAGATGGATTTCATACCAAGTGTGATCTCATTGTGATTGTTTTAAGCAAAATAAGTATGTGCTGTTACATGAACCCTGATGTTGAACAATAAGCTTTTTCTTGAGTTTTCTTGCGATGGGATTTTAATCTTGTGTAGACTTTTGAGTTAGATTTCCTTCCATAAGGGATAGGGTTATTGTTAAGCTTGCAGAGGTTTTTGAATTGGGTGTTATAAGTTTTGTGGCTTCTATATTTGAATCTCGATTCCCTTTTCTTTATGGTTGTAAACTGGTGTATACCTTGAGTTGCATTATTTTGTGTATGTTATTGAGTCATAGGATTATAGTGAGATGGGTTGCCTCACAATAGTTTACTCGGTGTATAGAGAACTTGAGAGTTCAATCCCTTTGTTTTTGTTGTATGTTAGGGCTTCTAGGGAGAGTGGCTCTATGTGGGCACCGACACACAAAGGGGCTGTCAGGATAACCCACATTAGAGTTAGTGTAAAAAGTGAAAACCTAACTTATTAATTAGGGGATGGATAGTTAAATACTAAAGGATAATTATATATTCCTCACCCTATTAGGGCTTTCAAAGACCAAAGGTGGCCGAGAAGGCTATGGTTGGCATAATCGTGATCTCGTCTCCATAAGTAATGCATGATTCTGCATGAGTCACCCTATGGGGCGACACCTTGAGATAGGCAATTAGGATAACCATAGATGGAGGTGGCACCTTGTGATAGGATGTCTAGATAATCCATGTAAGGCCATGTGATGACACTCTCCTCTAGCAATCCCCTTAGTTGTTTTAACTGGTATCCTCTGAAAGTGGTCTATTGATGATTTTGGTGATTGATTGTTATGTTCTAGAAGTGGTTTGTTATCATGACTTGGTGTTTATTGTTGTCATGCTTTGTTAGTAGACTTTTGTTGTTATGGTTTCTTATATGTTTGATTTCTCTTTCCATGTTTGGAGTTGACTCCTATGTGTTACCTTAGACGTCCTTAGTCGGGAATCCTTTCTTAACTACTACTAGCACAGGGGTGGTCAGGTGGAATGTGCTTCACACCTTGTTGGGTTTCTCATATGGAAGTTGTTCCTTCAGTGCAAAGATTGTGGTGACAATTTGTTCCAGATTTATGTTCCTACAGATGTATTTATATTTGTAATTTTGTCATATCTTGTAAATTGTAATATAATTCTCCCATGTGTTGGGATAATGTAATTTGTAACTTGGATAATTGTTTATTGATATTTAATTTGCAAAATGATGTATTCTATTATCACACTTGTAATTCAAACTCTATTCATGGATTTAATTATACTTGGTGTTGTATTATATTTGAGCTTATGAGTTCTATTTATTTCCAAGATGATTAGCTTAGGAAATCTTGTATAGCATCCTTGTGGTTCATTCTTGTGTAAATGCTAATCGTTATATCAATGTTTATATGTGAACTTATGTTAGTAGAAACGAATGTTGGATTAATCAAATTCGATAGTGGGTAGATTATGTAATGTCTCTTCATGTACCCCAAGGGACTTAGGTGTTTAGTTTGTAATTATATATGATGTTAGTTGCAATAGTTAACATAGTACTTTTACTTTATGTTTTTTTTGAAAAAATTGTTGTGTGCTTAGTTGTCCTTTGGGGTTTGTGCGATAGGGTGTTACGGATACAGACAAAGAATTGGATGAAGAAAAATATTGATGACATTGAAATGTATGAGTTATGCGATTATATTATCTATTTGATATTAATTTCTTGATAGAATTATATTTGACTTATGTGGTTACATAATTAATTCATGATTTTTTAATTTTTATGCTATTACATAATTAATTCGTGACATACTTTTTAATGTTTAATTTTAATTCATGATATTACAACTATTGTAGCTCTCCTAGAAATTTCCATATGATCATAATGAATAGTGTTTTGGGATATTTCATGAAAGATGACACATTGATTATAGTAGTGAAATAATTACAAAGTCATTTAGATATTTTAGACCAATCACCCTTCACAATCTCATTTTTAGGATCATCTCCAATTTGATTACTAGGACACATAAGGTAGGATTTGTTTGGCTTATATTGGAGGAACATTGTGGATTTGTGTAATGTGAGCAAATTTTGGATGGGGTAGTGGTGTAGGAGCACCTACACCTCATCTTCTATGCTTAATAATGTGATGATAATTAGGGAGGTCAATAGGTTGGTTTAGGCATTTCAAGAATTTTTTATTGTGAATAAGGTAACTCAATACCATTAGTCATGTAGCCTTTTTAAGGAAAATTGGAGAATTTACATGTAACAAGGTGCAAGGTTAGTGTCATGTCAATAATAAGACTATTATCAAGCCACTAGCATGGTCTTAGAGGTGTCCTAGGTGTTTCAATACATTTGAAAGGTCAAAAAGTTAAAACATTTCAATAGTGATGTTAGCAACCTTGAAATTAGTCTGTTTTATGTTTCATGTGATCATAAAATAGTGATGTTAAATAGGGATTTGAATTTCCAAGTTGCAAATTGCAAAAGTGGAATGTACTCGTTTTAAGGTTGAATTTCCAATATTTGATAAGGTCAGCATATCAATCCTATTTTTTTATTTTCATGACTATTTTTTTTATTATTTGTTTAAATTCATCTGTCATATAAGAAACAATCTTTTAATAACTAGCTTATCTAGTATGCTTATTGTATTTTTCAGTATTTATATTGTAGTTTTGTGATGCAGTTTGAGGTCAATGGTGATAATGCAGCTCCTATCTATAAGTTCTTGAAATAAAGAAAAGGTGGCCTTTTAGGTGACAATATTAAGTGGAACTTCACCAAGTTTTCTGGTGGACAAAGATGGAAATGTGGTTGATCAATATGCTCTAACTACTTCTCCACTAAATATTGAAGTACTTAACAATTTCCCTCTTTTGTAGTTTCATACCATCTACATCCTTTCTCACAATGATTAATTTTTTGGGATTCTGCTACATGTCAATCACAATACCATCAAGAACTTATTTCTGAACAATGATTATTTGATGTGGTAATAAGGTACATGCCTTAGGATGGAAACTAATATTCATTTTTTATGTTTGCAGAAAGATATCAAGAAGATCCTAGGAATTGCCTCATTCTTCAGAAGAAAAAACATTACAGCATTTCTACAGTGCCCACATAGTGCTAAGGAATAAGAAGAAGAAATTCATTTAGATGTGACTCTAGTTATAGATTAGGGTTGTAGCAGAAAATATTGCTAGCAATTTCCAAGTTGTAATTGATTAAAATTTACTTTGTAGTACTATGAAGCTCATTTCTTTCACATGGTTTAAACCATACCATAAATAAGGGTTGTATTTCCAATCCAATTCAGTCGAAGAATAATTTGATCTCTTAAGGATCACGTGCAATTTTGTTTGGCTATTTTTATCAACTGGAAAAAGATGTTTATCATGCTTTGAACATTAAAAATTTGCAAGCTGCCCATGGATTCTTCTCAGTATATTGTGTACTTATCTTTTTTTTTGTCAAACATGACATGATGCAAGATTCCTTAGTTTTCTTTACACCATAAGTTTCTTATAGACATCATTAACTTTGGAGAGGTTAATAGGGATTTAAACGTAGGTGGGTCTACCTTTACGAATTGAGCAGACTTAAGTGACATGATTTTTTTTACAACAATCTTATAGTGAACTGATATAATCCTAATAAAGTGTATGTGTAATATTAGAATATGTTCAGTTAACATATGTAAAAAATAAAATGGATAAACTAAAAGATGAAATATGTGAGACCAGTGCGTTGTTGGGTGTATGGAGTCTAATGAAGATCTAGAAAAGTATAACCTATGATGGAAATAATTCAAACTGTTTGGCACACAGATGTAGTTTATAACTTGTATAAATGTGCAAGTAAATGACTGACAAACTATAATTGAGATAGAATGACAATCCTAGTTATGTGATTCTTCTTATTGATCCAATTAATACTCTTCATTTACTATGATTGACTAGAAGAGTTTAATATTCACTTGAAAGATCCAAATAATCACATCACACAAATATAACAAATGTGTATTAGTAAACTGAATATATGCTTGATATATCAATTTAAACAATAGAAAATAATCAAAATGGAGACAACCAAATAAGTTTATAATTCCACAAACAATTGATACCAAGATTAAGCCACAAGTTCGGACATCTTCATTAACTTCATCAAAATTCATACATGCATCTGAGTCTTTTAAAGGAAATTTTCATTGCAAACTATCTACTATATCTTTCTCCTATCCACGTATATCTGTTTTACATTATGAAATAGATATAAATATATCAAAATTGTGAAAGGATGCATCCTTTTAGAAATGGATTTTGCTTAACAATAGTAACAAACTAGAAATTATGCTCTATTAAGCCATAAATGGAAGTTTGACAAATAATCTAGGTAATCTTTCCACTCGTGTGTATCAACATCCTCCAGTGCATTCCTTATAGCTATCTCCATTTTCATCATCTTCTCATTTTGTTCACATGCCCCATCCATTGTTAAATAATTTCCTATGGTTGTCTCCAAAATTGTTTGCATCATCATCTCACATTCCTTGATCCATTTTTATTTTCCCTTTAGTTCCACTCCATCTTCTAATATAGCATTGGTACTCCCTTTTTTGTGACATTGATCATCATTTGCTTATCACCAAGTTGCAATTCTTCACGGAAGCCTTTATTTTTTTTCATAAAATGGTTGGTTGTATCAATAGCTATGTTATCAAGAGCATCCATTTGGTTTATTTCCCGGAACTTCTCTCGAATCCTACCATTTATCCTCTTATTTTCTTTTACTACAGTAAAATTGTGTGAATGTGTTCCCCAGAGCTTACTCAACTAAGTCATTAAATTTGTTTGCCTCTTCCTTATTATTACAATGAGTGCATCACATTTACCTTGTGATTACATATTTGATTCTTCCCATTGGTCTCTTGCATGGGAGTTTTCACCATGATTCAATTTCTTTGTGGATCCCAATGTGATTCCCATCATGTCCTTCAAGCGATCATTTTCTCTAAGTAGTCTCTCGTTATTAATCTTATACATTTATTTTTCCTTAATTAGCATCTAGATTTGGGATTTATTTAATTTGGCCACATTAATGCCAATTTCTATTGTAGCTATTGGATCAACCTCACCAACTTTTAACGTCATTACATGTCAAAAAGCCTTTGTAGTATCGATTACAATAGATTTCTTGTGTGGAGGATACAGGGCTCATATCATAAGTGATCCCTCATCTGGGTTATAGTTAGATCCTGCATAAATATTTGTTACCCCCTTAGGAGTGATTTTATGTGTGGCATTACTATTCTTCATAAAACTACCAAAAACCAAATTAGAGCTCAAATCCAAACTAGGAAAGATCATGACACGGGTATGTGCAGGATCATGATGGGCCAAAAAGTGGCAATATTATGGGTATTTGTAGGGTATGTGGCTGACAACTTTTTTTTACCCAAAATTGATGAAACGAAAAGGGTTTTTAGAGGTGATTCTTAGCTTTCCACCAATATAAATTATTCTTTAATTTGAATTTAATAAATAATTATTATTTATTTTCTATTAGAATTATGACTAAAGTCCTAATCAATAGGCTGATTGAAAAACATCTATAACTTTCAAATAGTATCACATTTTTTGAATCTGAAACATATGTCACATTTTATGTTAAATCACATACTATAGGATTAAAAAAAATAAAAAAAAATTCATGAAGTTTTGACCAAGTTAAGGTGGTCAGACAAACAATTTTTTATATTTTTTAAAAGTTGTAATAAAAATTCATAATTAATTATTTACTTGGAAAAAAATTACAAAAAAATATGCATCACATCCAGACATGAGTCCTCTACTTATATATAAAATCTTATAAAAAAATATTATCATTTTATTATGGTTAGGTGGTTAGATAGACACCTACTTCTTATTCTTTCCTGAAATTTAAGTACTACTGCATTGAAATTTCAAATTTTCACCAAATAGATTTTATTTATTTTAAATAAACCTAGTATTTTAGAAACTAAATTCAATTTTATATAGATTCTATTCTTACATATTTTTGAAATAATATAGATAACTTATTCAAATTTTTACGTCAAGTTGCCTAACACTGATTTTTCTAAATTTTTGCCACTTAAGTCCTTTTTTTCCATGATGATCTTGCACATACCTACACCTACTTCTTTTAATAATTTCCTTCCTTTCTCAGGGGTCATGCTCTTCATTTCTTCTTCCACACTTGATTTTAAGTTATTCAATAGTTGTTCCTCATTAGTTGGTGTAATATTTTCCATTGATTCCCTTATTGATTTTCCTTTTAATTTTTACAAAAGGGTTTTAAATTCTATGGTTTTAATGAATTCATCATTAGCCATAAATGATTTATATGCTATTTTCCTTTTGTCAGTATCTGCACTCTCTTCAACATTTGGTTCCCTAGGAACATACTTGTCATCTTGAGTTCTCAATCTAGAAATTTTATCAATTGTACTACTAGGCCTACCATCACCAGATGCCTCTTCATCAAAAGATAATAGTTTTGTATCTTGCAATCCCTTGTTATACTCATCAACAACTTTTTTTGATTCATCTTCTTCCAAATTCCTAATCAACTCATCATACAGATAGGGTATTTGATTGTATCCTCCCAAGTTCATTTTATTTTTGGAAAAATCAATATACCCTTCTGGATCAAATCATTTTCACAATGAACCATTTGTCATGTTGTATTGCAGCAATTTTTTGAGAACCATAACATATCCATCCCTTGCTAATACAATGAAATCACCAAAGCATAATGTACTAGGAATAAATGCTACTTTTCAAAATAAATCATATTCATAACATCTGAATAGTCCAATTTCCTAACAATCTCCAAATATGCAATCCTCTCGGGTACCATCTTGGGCAAAATGAAGGGTGCATCTTCAAATCCATATACTCTTATCATGGTCACATCTTCTAGACAATACCAGTCTTGCTAATTGTGGTTGACACATCCATTGAAATCCTTAGGCCTTCAAAATCTTTTTATTTCATCATACAATGAGTATTCACAAGGCTGATTGTAAAATTTGTATAGTGGTTTCACAAAAGACTCTTCAAAATGTGTATAACAAGAATTATCAAATCTACAATCCTAGATAGTAGTCTAGAGTTGTACTGGTAATAACCTTCCTTCCTTATCAAATTCTACAACCCTTAGTTTTTCAAGCCACATCTGCAATTCTTGTCCATAATAAAGTATCATATGCATTAGGATTGAATAAGCATCCAATTGCAAGATAGGAGCTCCACCTTTTATTTCCATTAGTACCGAATAAAGTACTTTAAAGATGTGTGAAGCATAATAAAAAAACCTTGAATTGTGACATTGGATGTCCACTGCAATTACCATGGGTAAAAATGACATGTGCTCAGGGGCCTCCATTCCCAGCACTTGACACACTGAAAAATATGTATACCTCATGTAGGGTTCAAAATAATCAACATGGAATAAGGGACCATCACTATCATTTAGTTGAACTAAAATACCATGTTTCTTAGACGTATGTAGTGGAAACCTCCAACCCTTGTACAAATTATCCATCCTCTAGAATTCCTTTTCCATCTATTCAGGTACAATTTTTTCACCTAACACTCCCTCTAGGTTAAAAGCCTCACAAATGGCAACTTCATATACATCTGTAAATGGTTTTCCTGATGGATAAAAAATAGCTTTACATTTTGGATTATAATAGGCAACTAGCATCTTCACCAATTCTACATTTACAAATACATTTGGGTACACTAGTTTCCCTAGGTTTAACTTCTAAGGATTGCACACTAGTTTGTATTGGTTCCTTCATTGGTAATGAAAAATAAACAAATCATATCCCCTAATTGGGGTCCATATGTCTCGTATATGCTTGCATTTATCCTCTAACTTTCCCACTTCTTCCCTAAGTTGTGCAAATCACCTAGCCTTAGGTCCTGAGTCGGGAAATTGATCAATTAAGTCTTGGTTTAACTTTCTCTCAGCTACCCTCAGTTCCTTCTCTGCATAAATTTTTTTCTTTTGTAACTAGGGTTATTACTCTCACTTTGTTTCCTACCTTTTTCTTTTCCTAAGATAGTGCTTTCCATTTTATGAATCAAAAAGCCAAGAATTTAATTATAGGTAACTTACAAGTTTATTTAGAATTTTTTGACCACAAGATCGTTTGGCCTTTCATTTGTTCCTTTGCTGCTAACTTTACAAAATTTTCCTTCAATTACTTTTCTCAATTTAGGAAATCATCAACACATTTGGTAGTAATATTGCCATTAATGTCCTAGCTTTGAACACTAGCGTAGCTTATCTTTGAATTTACCCACTGTCACATCAAATGTTCTATCGACAAGACAATTCAAAATTTGGGCCAAGAGTAGCCCTGATGACTATCTTAATATGTTTGTGTCTTCATTAGAAAGACATGGTGTATTGCTAAGACATTCAATAATCTTCCTAATGATTATTCCTTTGATCTCAAGTATTTCACCAAGACTCTTGCCGATGTAATCTTATTGGCATGACATAGTGGGTCAAGAGGACATTTTGAACTCATTCTGATGGTGTTTGTCTTGGCAAGAAAAATACACTTGGTTTCACTCAGGGATCTTACTATGATGGCATTGGTCTGGTTGATACAACTCCTTGTGCTATGATCGGTGAGACAAATGCACTTGGGCTGACTCAAGGATCTTACTCCAATGGCATTGGTTTGGATGATATAACTCCTTGTGCTTTCATCGGTGAGACAAATTCACTTAGGCTAACTCAGGGATCCTACTCCAATGGTGTTGGTTTTGCTGATACAACTCCTTGTTCTTTCATTGGCAAGACAAATACACTCGGTCTGACTTAGGTATCGCACTCCAATGGTGTTGGTCTGTCCAATAAAACTCTTTGTGCTTTGATCAGTGATACAAGATAGGTTTCTTTCCAATGGAACTTCATCGGTGAGACCTATATGCTCAGTATGACCTTTTCATTTCACCCCAGTGGAACTTGTCTTGTCGACGAATCTCTTTATCAGTGAGACCATGAACTGTGTCATCCCGATGTGTATCTTCTTATGTAATTTGATCAGTGTGACATTTTTGTTCTTTCACCGATATGCTGAAAATGAGAATATAATGATTTATGAAACTGAGAGACCTGCACAAGTTCTTGCCGATATGGGTTATTCGAATACTAGATTTTGGAGGTTTTTCATGATATCAAATGGTCAAGAATGATGTCATCAGATGTGACTATGATGGATTATACTCAAGATAAGGTTTTCTTTAGGGAATCAATGAGTGCAAACTCATTGTAAAATTTTCAAAATTTTATAGTTCCAACAGAGGCATAAAAATTGCTACCCCAAGGTTTCATGGGCATATGACAAGTTTAAAGGCTAGTTTCTTTGTAAAATAGGCCTAATTAGCCTAATCAACACAACCTACAAAGGGTGATTTTGGTGATTTGGTCCAAAGGACTTGTACTTTCCATTGAATTATGTTTAATAACTCCAAAATGGGTGTCTAAAACCATCAAGGGTTTCTCTAGTGTTTAGGGGAAGTTTTGAGTTATTGAAAAAAACTAGGTTTGCACTGTTACAAGGATTCAAGGAGTCAAAGTGTGAAATCTGACTTCTATTATTTGTTAGGCTTTGAGTGTTGTTTGGATTATTTAAATTGGTCATTCTAAACTTTTTGGAAGCCTCTTAAAGGTAGTTTGATAGGTTGGTTGAGTTGAGCCTCCCAGGTCTACATTAGGTAGTTGTTATTGCTAAGGTGGATCACTCCTTTTTTTGAAGGCCATACACTTATGATTGGGTCAAGTGTTCTTTTCTTTAGAAAATTCCTATATCCTTTTTGATAGGTTATGATTTGATTAGATTTGTTATGAAGAACTTATTTCAAGTAATTTATTTTTATTTTTATTTGTAATTTATTAAATTCAAACACATCCAAAATTATGTCCCTTTCTTTAATTGATTATTACATTATTTAATTATTAACTCAAATGACACCTCCAATTTAACTATATCTAATTGAATTTATCTAAAGTCTTGAACATTTTTAGATCAAATTTAGTAATTAACTCAATCAACTTTGCCAATTTACCTATATGTATATATAACTTTAAGTTATTTTTATTTTAACTAAACGTACTGAAGTTGTAACATACAAATTAAATGATATTTATCATTGTAAAATTTATGATTAAATATATCTCTTAGAATCCTTTTTGTCCCAATTTGAAAATAACTCTATATTACAGAATACATCATTTTAAATTTTAAGATGAAAATAGCAAGGGAAAATCAAACAAATATCTTTATGAAAGAAGTATATTGGCATGAAATTAAATATGTCTTGTATTCCAATGTAAAATATACAAAGAATGGAAACAATTATTTCAACACATAAACTATTATGTAGTAGTCAATTAAAATGAAAAAGCTTACTCTATATTAGTTATGATACATAACTAAGAAAATTATCTAAATAATCTAATAATTTGACCATTAACATATAGCAATTTTTATATAGTTGTAGATCTCTTCCATTTCAAAAACAAAAAACAATATTAGGTAGATAATAAAACATCTTTCATTTCTACAGTGACTTATTTATCCTAGAGGAACTAAGTATATAGTATACAAAGAAAACCAACAAACCCACAACTACCCCTATTTTGAAGAAGATTAGTTTTCTCCCCTTCCTGATCTCCCTAATATTGTCTAATTATTTTAAAGAGACCAAGGGTCATAAAAAAACTTTATTCAACCCGATAAATACCTTGGTTAATGAAACTTGAAAAAAGCAACAAAATAATTGCTACATTTGGTATTTCATGTGGAGTCAAGAGTGGTGACAATAATCTACTTATAGTTTAATAAAACACTATTTTTACAAGAAGGCTTGAAATTAGAAAGATAAGTGTTACTTATAGTTTAATAAAAAACTATTATAGTTTTACCAACATATACTATTGTATCTTGCATGGATTCTTAGTTAATAAATGGGGAGAGAAAGAGAGAGAGATAGAGATATATGGGAAGATAAAGAGAGATGGAGATATACGGGAAGAGAAAGGAAGAGAGGTTGAGATAGAGAGTTGATGGATAGGGGGATAGGAAGGGAGAGATGGTAAGAGATAGAGAGGGGGAGATAGAGAGGGGGAGGGAGAGAAAGGAATATAGATAGATAGAGGAGGAGAGATAGAGAAGGGGGAGAGAGGGAGAGATAGGTTGAAGAGGAAGAGAGAGAAGAGAGGGAGATAGATAGGTAGAAAAGGGAGAGAAAAAAGAGAGGGAGAGGGAGAGGGAGAAGAAGATAGGGGAGAGAGGGAGAGATAGCTCAATATATAAAGACAGAGAGGGACAAACATAGAAATGGGGTGATATAGAGAGATAGAGGAGGATAGTGAAAGAGATAGAGAGATCGAGACAAAGGTAGAGAAGGATATGGATAGAAAGAGATAGAGAGAGGAGTGAGAGGGAGATAAAAAGATAAATAGAGATAGAGATGGAGTGAATGAGAGAGAAAGATGGGAGAGGGAGAGATAGCTCAATAGATAGAGGGGGGAAGAGGGAGTGACATAGATAGTGGGAGATATAGAGATATAGAGAGCGACAGGGAGAGATATATCAATCACCCTCCCTATATCTCTATCTATTCATCCTTATCTCTTTTACTCTCTACCTCTATCTATCTCTTTGTCTCCCTTTATATTTGTATGTTTCTCATTATCTCCTTCTCTCTCTATATTTTCTTCCCTATATTTATCTTTGTCTCCATAAGTGTGCAATGGGTGCATTGAAGAGGTCTTAAAGGAGAATTATCATATCTTTAATCAAATGGTATGCTACCTTGAGCATAACTCCCCAAGGACACATGCCATCCTTGGATTCTTGACATGAAACAACTAATCAAAATTTAGTTTCTCTTTTCCCTCTCTCTTTTCCTTTGTATCTCTTATAGTTCTCTCTCATGTTGTCTCTCTCTCTCCCTATCTATCCATGTTCATCTATTTCTCTCATTCTCTATCTTTTTAGTTTCTATCTCTCTTTGAATTAGATAATAGGCTACATATATTGTGAGATTTGAGCTTGAAACAAATCTCATGCCTAGAAACCACTATTGTGTCATTGGAAAACAAGTTTCAAGTGCCATTTAATGGTAAACCATTTGTAGTGTAATGGTGAAATCCTATAAAATATTAGGTAAAAGCCTAATATACTATTATATAATAATAAATATAATTATATTATAGATAATTTAATCTAATATTACTATTATATTAAATATATATTACATTAATTATATTTTGTATTATATAAAAATATAATTATTATTAATTATTAATTATAATAAGTCGAATAATTATATTATTTATTATGTAAAATATATCTTATATATACTTAACTATATTATAGAATATTAAAACCTAACTAAATGGTGCCATAATTTTAAATTTAATTAACATACTATAAAACCTAATGAAACTAGGTTGTAGCTCATCAAATTGGAGAAGTGAAAGGTCAATACCAGCACTAAGGAAGAGTGTGGAGGAGTGAAAACAAGGTCAATCCCAGTGCTAAGGAAGAGTTTGGATTTAAAAAAAGGTCAATACTAGTGTCGACGATGAGTTTGGAGGAGTGAAAACAAGGTCAATACAAGCGCGAGGGAAGATTTTGGACATGTGAAAACAAGGTCAATACCAATGTCAAGGATGAGGTTGAGGGCACTAGGGAAAATAAACAATCAAGGGACAATGAGTACTGTAAGTTTGGCACCCCCATTCTCTTTAACCTACAATTTTCATGCCTGGTTTCTAAAGATCTTCTCGTACATTGGCACCCCCATTCTCGTAAAATGGTATAAGATAAGATAGAAAAAATAAAATAGCTTAGTCTTTCACATTTTTATCCACCAGCCTCAAGTCTTGGAAAAAATCCCATAATCTACCCGCATCTTGGTTGAGGTCTAGGATTTCATCACACATAGCCTTCACAACATTAATCATTTGGGGAAAAAATTGGCAAACCAAAAGTTCAAGATTTTTTTAAAAATTTGAGAAAATTTGGGAAAAAATTAGATTTACAAAAAAACAAAAAATTGAAGAAAAATAATTAGAAAGTACATTTTTTAAAATTTAATGGCATTTCCATAGCATACAAACATTGAGAGCAAATAAAATGTAGAGTTCAATCCATGAATTATAGAAAATAGATTTTCATTGGTTATATTCATATCGTTGATTACATTGCACAAAACATACTACAACTGCATAAATATCAGATGGTGATAGTTGTCAAAATGTCTATTACAATATAGTTTATGACCTTGTACAAAGTTGACCTATAAACTAAGTACAAAGTTCCAAAAAAATTAATTGTAACAAATGACGTGCTAGAGGGAAGAAGTTCCCAATGATGAAGCTCCTTGTCTATGTTATCACATTTTTCATACATTTCTACCAAAGCATTTTATCAAATAGTTCATTGCCTTGCTGCTATGGCTAAAAGCCTAAAATGGGTGCTTTCAGACAAGATATGGATGCTTGGAAAAAATATATCAAAGCATAATAGTAAGCAATATCATAGACAAGAGAGTGAACTGTTTGAAAAAATGCCTGAAAGAAATGTGGTCACATGGTGATGGAATGCCATGACAATCCATATTGTTGCCTTGCTACTAAATGAATAGTCATGGTGTTCCATCACCATGAGACCACAATTTTTGGAGGAATTTTTTTGAACAAGCTATGGATGCTTGGAAAAAATATATCAAAGCATAATATTAAGCAATAGCATAGACAAGAGAGTGAACTGTTTGAAAAAATCCTCAAAGAAATGTGGTCTCATGGTGATGGAATGCCATGATAATAGCAATTTTTCATGGCATTCCATCACCATGAGACCACATTTCTTTGAGGCATTTTTTCAAACAGTTCACTACCTTGCTATTATGGTGTAAAGCCTAAAAGAAGTACTTTGGAACAAGCTATAGAAGCTCGAAAAAATTCTATCAAAGAATAATAGTAAGCAACAAGCTATGGTCTCATGATTTATTTTTTTCGTGTGAAAATTAGTGTGATGTATTTACATTTTTTTGCAGGTTTTAAACATGTTTTTTTGGCAATTTTGCATTTTTAAATAGGAAGAAATCATTCACCAAAAGGTTAATGATTTTTTCAAAAAATCAAGGAAAAAATCATCCAGCCTGCAGATTTTTTAAAAATTGCAATTAATTAGGATTTTTTGCAGATTTATGATTCTATGGATATAACCACTCATCCTACCTTAAAACATACCAAAATTCTCCTAGAAATTAGACCTAGGAAGATTTAAGATGACTTAAACATTTTTTATTGCCAAAGTATAAACTTGTGATGACTTAACTAGGCCTAGTACACACTCCCTTCCCATTAACCACTTAGACATATGGAATTTAAATGTAAAATTCATGCTATTTTTAGTCATGAGGTGTCCAATAAACCACTTGGTGGTGTTTCCCTTCAAGTTTATTTTCTTGAATGAAGATCAAAAGTCCTTTGACTACAATTAGAGAATACATTTGAGGCCTTGGTTTTGTAACTGGTGGACCATAGTCACATTTAACACTTGTTACAAAGTTTGGGAGTTAAAACATTATGTAGATTTGATTTGTGATGGAGACATTTGGACAGTAGTAACAATAAATTGCAATCTATCAAGACTTCATTACCTTATAACCTACCAAATTCTAGTGATGAAATGATAGATTAATCATAATGTCACCTTGGGATCACATCACCATGAAAGAAATTCATCCAACATCCATATGAGTGTAGGAAACACCAAATAGGTATTCGTCTAATCTGTCTTCCTTGAGCAATGGAAATTCAGGAAGAGAAGAGGAAAGTGAGAAATGTAGTAGGTCTAAAAGAGGGAGATCCACTAGAGGTCAAAAGATTAGAAGAAAATTTTGTAAACGTGTGGAATTTTTTCTTGTTAAAGGGGGGTCATGTTCTTATGATGATGAGAGCATAGGCAACATTGAGGTGCCCTTGATGTACAAACATCTTTAGAAAAAATGGGTACCCAAGGAACTTCCTCCAATAAACACTAATTTTTGTGTCAACGAGAGGATATATCGCATAGCACCATCATCATTACATGGTTTGGGCCTATTTTTCATAGATGACATAAAGGTCTATTACAAAAAAGTTACTAAATTGATGGAGTATGTCAAACCCTACTATAGTTACAAAGATTAGATGCAGCTGGTCTGATATACATGAAGTATGCGTAGCTATGCACTATCAACAAATTATATACAACTAGAAGATAAGGATCAAAATAAAGGAGTGGCTATGTACATTGATGGAAGGAAAAAATCATTAAGAAATATTGTAGGGTTTATAAACAGTACACAACCTGGGTCAACAAATAAGCAACCCAATTGCATATTCGAGGCGCGCGAGGGAAACCGTGTATTTGTATGAGCAATAAAATCAATAACTGGAGGGGAAGAATTGCTAATTGATTACAATTTGAATCAATTAGATACAAACATAGTTACTATTGGGGTGGTATGTACTATATACCATTTTATCCAACCTCCAATTAATGACTCCAATATATACCATTTTATTATTATGTTTTTTTCGTAAGTCTATTGGTTTCATTTTGGTAATCTTTTTTTATATTTAATTTTTGTCATAGCTAGAAATTGATCGTATAGAGAAGGCTCTATCCTAGAGCATAGATCATGATACATCTTTAGGTGCTTCTATGTGACAGGTTTACCTCATTGTAATTGTACAAATTAGATATGATCAAAATATTTTATTATTATGTTTTTTTCATAAGTTTATTGGATTAATTTTGATAATTCTTTTAATATTTTTTTTTCAATTGGTTGATCAGGGAAAGGCACCAACAGTAGAGGAGAGCATCCATAGGGAGGTGCAGTCACTATTATGTGATGATGACATCACATACACAAAAAACCCTCTCATATGATAAGTAAGACCCAAAAAAATGCAATGAAGAAATCCTTCAGTTGTTATTCATAGTGCCTCAAATAGATGAGATAAGAGAGGGTTAAAATATTGACTAAGAGAGCACAAAAATTGCAAGCTATCATGAGGTCTTTAATTATAACATAAGTTAATTCATGGTTTTATATTTTCTACTCTTTTATGTCATGAACTAAAATATGTGTTGTTTTTACAAGATTTTTTGCATCCTCATGATGCTGTTGGCCATAATCAGGGTACTGTAGGTGTTGCTCAAGGAGTAGGGGTTGGTACAAATGTCCATCCCGATCTTCCTACGCATACATCACATCATTTGACCCCATCATCCATGCCTTTATTGTCGTCTGAAATGTCGACAACACATACCATGCATACATCCAGTACTACACCCTCTGGCAGTGAACACATGCCAGAACATGTGTTAGGACATGTAATTGGGGATGTAGAGGCGACTAGTACTAGTGAATTTTTAGCAGCATTTCCTAGACCTTCCAGTATTACTAGTACGGGAACATTGTTGGTCACATTTGTGGTGACCAAGGATTTTGTTCCCATAAAGATAGAGAAGGTCCTAGGTACTTTAAAATGTTTTAATTTTTGTTATATATAATCCAATTGAAATTTACTTATTCATCACTCCTTTTAGAATAATGATCCCATGATCATTTTGTAGGAAATGATGTTTTTTATAAACATCTAAGTGGTATTACATTGGAGCTCTTCAGGCCCACCATATGTACATGGTGGAATGCCCACAATCAAGATTTAAAATATGAGCTCATTAACCATTTAGTTGTGTTGTTCGGTGATAAAACATTCAACTGAACCAAGGTCCTTAAGAAAGCTAGTACCTATCTAAAGTATGTGAGGGACCAATATAGGTTACATTTAGAGAAGAAAAAAAAGTACAAGCATCCCCCCATGATTTTAGAGAGTGAGTGGAAGGACCTAGTGTCAGATGGAAATGAGAAGGTTGAAAAGAAAAAAGGAAAGACACCACCAGGCCAAGGAAGGTATGTGATACTATCAACAATGTAATTATATTTTGAGTACTCTTTCTTTTTACACAATCTATTGTATTTTAAAATTTTAATAGGCTATCTGACACATCGAAGGAAACAAAGGCAAGACTAGAGAAAAACGAGCAACAAAAACTTGGCTCTAGTGGTTATATGAAATTAGCTACACAAATTGTAAGTATCAATAAATGAAATATTGCACCCAAATAATAAATTGCAAACAATTTTGGTTTTATCACACCATAGAAGCAAAATTCATGATCTTATGCAAAAATGCAAGGCTCTGAATTCAATAGAGTTCCAAAAGAAGAGGACCTAAGGATTTTGTTCCAGCAAGGCTATGGAGTAGTGGTTGAATGCCTAGGAGTCTTGATTGGGAAAACACAATCATTCACTGCATCTGACGTGCAGGTAAATAAACTCAATAAAGTTTATTTAAAATTGAATATTTGTTCAATCTATTCAATATTAATTTTCACCATAAAGTAATTAAGTGCATATTTGTTTTAAATAGACAAGCAATGATAATACTGCACATGACATTGGAATACAACTTGGTGAGGGTGGAGCACAACCTATAGATGAAGGTCATTGTGTGCATCTTGGTACTAGATGTATTCATGTGCTATACAAAACACAGTATGGATTAATATAATTAAACATCCTTAATTGCAATTGGTGTATTAATTAATTTAACCTTTCATGTTTCAAATTTAGAGCATGTAGAGTGTGATCAACATGTTGAGCATGATCAGGCTAGAGAAGATCAAGAACATGATGTGGCCCCATCAGGTAAAGAGTACCACTCTAATGTTCTTTTAAACATATTTAATTGCAATTGGTGTATTAATTAATGTAACCTTCTATGTTCCAACTCTAGATCAGGTTTTAGAAGGTGTTCAACATGTTGAGCATGAGGTTATAAGATAAGATTAGGAACATGATGTGGCCCCATTAGGTAAAGAGAACCACTCTAATGTTCTTTCAATTAATGAAATACTTGTACCAATAATAATAAAACATAGCAATTTAACATTTCTTTGTTATTGCAATAGACCCCCCTTGCAGTGGTGTCCATGTCGCGAATACACAACTAGGTGTACATTAAGATCACAAGTAGAGGGAAGAACAAATAAAGGGGGGACAGATGATTTAGAAAATGATACTCCAATTTATATTTTTTTACTTCAAAAAGGAAAAAAAAAAGTGATTATAATGATATTATGACAACCATATTTTTGATAATATGCAAAAACTGAAAGAATGAATGTTATATGTTAATGAATGAATGTTATATGTTATTAATGGATGAATGAATGATTAATGTTATATGATCAGTTATTGGGAATTGAGAGAATATTAAACTATTCTTGAAACAAAGAGAAGCTCAATAAGGTAATGCACTTTTCAATATAAGAAATGCATAATTTGAAGCATCAAACCAATATGAAAATATGTAAGCAAGTGCTAAATTTTCACTATGGTGGCAGAAAAATGATTCATTATACCCTGATGCCTTCATTTTCCAAGCCAATTTCTCATGCTTTGCATAGCTCTACCATGTTTTAGGATGTGATATGACTCTTGCACAAAAAACATGTACCGGTTTATGGCCTTCAATCCAACTACATCCAAGTATCTTTTTAATTCGTCTATCTTTCATCAATCTCTTTATTATTTGAACCTCATACAGATGTTTTAGATGAAGAACCCACTATTGTGAAATGTGCCTCCAATTGAGTACAGTGAATTCATGCTTTGCATCATAATTTTAAGTTGTTTCCATTCCAATATTTTAAGTTTAGTTTGTTTGTATGGATTTGTATCAATACAACATTGTGTTGTGTGTGGATTTGGTTTCAAAGCTTTGTTTCTTTTGTTTTTAGTGGTGACATAACTCTAAAATTTAACTTTTTTACATAATAGTTAAGTGGAAAAATTGACAGCTCTAAAGGGTTAAGAGGCTCAATTGAGACAGATACACTAATATTTGGATCTTATTGTTCATGGGAGGCTTCCCCTTAACCATGAAATTTTATACCATTTGCAGGTATGAAAAAAAATTATAGTTACATTCATTCAACTTATTGTCTTCCTTACCAAAATCTACCCTTGTTAAGCAACAACCATATCTAGCACACTATCATAATGTTTCAATCTCAGTCATTAATCATTGTCTTAACAAAAAGGATAATAGTCATTAATAAATTACTACGGGTAAACATATTTCATAAAGACCTATGGAGGATAAACCATAGTCTACCAATCCTTTAGAGACTCACAGTGCATAAAACCATTGAAAATACATCACATTCATAACCTTTTCTAAGGGAACAAGATAGTATTTTAGATTTTTTTACAAGTTCATATCTATGATAACTTTCCATGTCTTTAAATTTAGCATGTAAAACCTAAGACTCATGTCCTCATATGCTTCATACCTCCAAGTCTGTCCACAAAAATTTCATGGCACAAGTCTTTCCACAAAAAACTTCATGCTCTATGACTCTTTCTCTATGATCTATTTTCTTTCATTTGTTCTCTCAACGTTGTTCCTTTTGTATGTGATTGCATCAAAAACATGATTAGAGAACCATTCAAATCCTCTACTTTATAACATCAAAATTTGATTAGAGAACCATTCACATCCTCTACTTTATAAAATCAAAACTTGATTAGAGAACCATTCACATCCTCTACTTTACATCATATCAAATTTCATTGCAATTGTATCCCTTCAAGGAAAAACAATCAAACACCTATACCAACTCACCAAGGCACATTAACAACCATCTATACCTTCCACTATAACCAATTATCAGACCTTCAAGACAATAGGTTCATCATATTTTGAAAGAGACAATCAATCATTTACTTCACAACTCTGGCCATTCCAACTTACTGTCCTTTTTGCATTCAAGTCATCATTCATGCATATTAGATTCACCATACCTAAATCATTAAAAACTACATACATTTCCTTCTATACTTTATCCTAAACTTTGAAACATCTTTGTCAACATGAATACAATAGTTTCCAACCACTAACAATTCCTTTTGTCATCGTTTTATCATATTACCATTATCCATGCAAACAAGCACTACTTAAATAGGCTTCCATACCCTAAATAGAAATAGGGGTAGTTCTTATGCAGAATGAATGGCTTATTATTTTTGAAAGTAGGAAAATGACTGAAAGAGATTTTCTCTAAGTATTAATGATAAGAGAATTTTGGCTATGCATGTTATAATAAAGGTCCAATAGTAAAGTAGGAAAATGACCGAAAGAGAGAAACTTTGAGTATTAATGATAAGGAAATTTTGGGTACATGCATGTTATAATAAAGTTTCACCAATATTTGTTAGGGAATCATTTCATCATGTGGATGGATTATCAAAGGATTATATTTGGTGTTAAGCTAAAGTTTATATTTTTGCAGGAGTGACTAAAAATATGTAAAATATGATGGATTGTGTCTAAACAACAACTTTCCATCTTATAGATAATGAAATCCTTAATGTTTGATGAGTTTAGAGCTTAAATAATGCTTGTATATGCATGTGTAGAAATAAGGGAGCCTATGTGAAGATTGAAATTTAAAACATCACTTTTGTATTTTTCCGTAGGTAGTGAAATGATATTTTGAGTAATATAAACCTACATACACAAATGTGTTTTGTATTGTTAATTCAATACCATGAAGAGTGGAATACAAAAATATCAAACCAAGCAAGAATAATCAATTCATAACATTATTATGTTCTGATAAGGTTGACTAGTTGCTTGTTTCTTTTTGATTGTTAGGAAGTGTGGTGCAGATTGTCTGGTGATTGCTAGCTACAAGGCGTATATGAAAACGTGCGAGTTCAAGGATGATGATGCTTGAGCACTACCTGGTTGGAATGGTTCGTTGGTTTGTAGAAGTGGTATTTTGAAAGTACAACTCCTTTATGTAGCAAATAATGTTGAAATAGTAATGGCATATGGTTTTTTCGAGTTAGTCTCAGGTGTGGTATATGTAATTATAGGTGTGGTTTTTCTATCTCTGAGTAGGTAGTATCTCTGGGTTGGCCACTCCTACAGAAAAGTCCTTACAAAAAATTTGGTTGTAATGCATAGTTTTGGTATGTAACACCCCTTCGATTTGTTATGTTTTATTTGACAGTTCAGATACTTTGTTAGACCATATTTTATGTTATTGTTATTCAATCGCTGATAGTGAAGCAATGATGGACTATATTGATGTGATGATACACTATATGCATGGTGATTATGTTTGACATGCTCTATGTTTGCATAGATGTTTAGTAGAGATGATATTGCTATATATGCTATTTGTAGTTTAATTAATATTTTATCTTGTCAATTGATATGACATTGTATTGGTGAAGAGAAGGGTATTGCATCACTCACTTTGGCAAAGTTGGAGATTAAAGGGAAGCTTGGCATCAAACTTCGAATCAACAATTCTTATGGAATAGTTTCTTTATTGTTTTGAATATTTAAATTAAAAACATTATTTAAATTATTATTGTTTTGCAAATTGGAAAGATTTTATGTAGAAGAGGATTTCTCTTATTATAAAGCTTTTATTTTAAAAGATTGTGATGAATGTTTACAACCTTTATAGAATATATTGTAGATCCTCTATTGAAATTGAATTTTGGAAAAGGATTTATGCTAAACAAAATTATAGTTAAATTGTAGAATCTCTATTGAAATTAAATCAAAATTGTAGAAAACTCTTTTCTATGAAAATTTGAAATATTAATCTGTAGAAAACTTCTATGAAAATTGGAAATATTCTTTTGTAGAAAACATATTTGTAAAAATTACTTGCCCATCTTGAACAATTTCTTGGATAAATTTATATATACATATATATTGAAATATATATGTACATATAAATATATATTACTTATAAATATTTTATTATATTTGGGGTATTGTAATTTTTTGCTGTAGAAATTTTAATATAAAATATTGGGAGATCGTCGTATAGTGATTATTAAAAAAGAAAGAGGAAATTTAGATTTTAATGGGAGGTTGGGGGTTACCCCACAACTACCTCCCATAGAGGGAAGAAGACTGTGGGTAGCATCCAACGTGAACCCACAGGTCGCAGCCCCTTATGGGGAAGGCTGCATAGATAGCCAACCTAGTAACCTTCAAAGGCTACGCCTGTACATGTCGATTTTGATTTATTTAAATATTTTTTTTATTATTATATATATTAATATATATATATTTAATATATAGTTGTTTTATGTTTAGAGTTAAATTGGAATTAAATATATATTTTTATATTTATATATATAATTATATTTAATTATATATATATATATATTAAATATATTTATTTAATGATTGTTATTACAATAGATGCATGCAAGCACGGTTAGTTAAAATTTTAAAATGATTCATTATCTTAATTGAGAAATTGAGTTAATTAATATGAGTAGTTCTGAAACTAAAAGTTAAATGTTTAGTTTTATTTTGTTGCTGATTTATTAATTAGAATTATGCTTAAATGATGTATTTTAAATATGAGATATTGATCTATTGGATTTAGGAAATCCAAATGGTAGTTCTTTCAATTACATGAGTTTTTTAATTTTAATTACATGTATTTCTATAATTGTGAATTGGGGGGTATTTGTTGGTGAGAAAATGTAAGCCTTCTAGAGATTAAGTAAATTGTGAAAGGGTTGTTATATCTTTAGTTTACCCTTTGAGGTTTCCTTGGGTAGTGCACGTATTTGGGATTCAGTATTTGACATCCATAGGGATGTGTTACCTCTTGAGATGTGGTAGTTATTTGTTATCATTTTTAGTGCACTATCTACCCTTGGGTTGTGGAATAAGTTCTTGTGTTGTCATTAGGGGAGTGGCTTTCAACAAGGCCCAGGACAGAAAGTGGTCCAAGGATAACTCGTGTGAGAGTCAGTTTAATCAATGGAAATTAAATAACCTATGTTAGGGGAAAGGGTAGATTAATAGATTTAACTTAATAATTTAGCCTCATTGATTGGCTCAAGGGCTTGTGTTAGACTTGAGATGAGTCGGGAAGGCCTAGAATCACAAGATCATTATCTTATTTTCTTGAAAGATAATTGATTCCGCATTGGTGTGCATGTGGGGTCGGAGTTTGTGAGAGGTTACCAAGATAACCCAAGATGGGGGCCGGGACCTAGGAAGATATCCTAAGGATAACCAATGTAACCTTTGTGATGACACTCCTCCCATGACAATAGTCAATTTGTATTGTACAGTGATTGTACTTGATTCAGTAGGTTCTAGAAGTAATGTAACCTTATGTTTTGTGTATTTCCTGTGTCTAGAGGTAGTATGTCTATCTTGGTTACCTTTTTACTTTCCCCTAGCATGGGGGTTGGGTCTACGGGTACCACATGGTTGGGTGGATCATGTACCTTACATTATTGGGCTTCTCAAAATGTTTGTGATGGCAAGATCTTCTAGTTCGAAGAGCTCATGTTTTTCTGTGGATTTGTTACTTCTCTTATATTCATTGTATCAGTGGGACACTATGTAATTATACTCCTCATTTGTAATAGAGGATCCATGTATTTTGTAATTGTATCATTTGTATGTTCTATTCATTCTTGGATTATAATTGTAATTATCATTTAGTATGGTGTTGTATCTATGGAAATATGTTTATTACATTTCCATGTTTAATTTATTATGCAATGGTTCAATGCTTTGATTTATGTTGTTTATAATGAGTTAATTTCTTATGCTATGGTTAGATTTATTGTAAGTTTTTGGATTCACATGTAGATGTTTTGTGTGGATTAGAGGATGTATGTGGTTAGAATAGATTACTTTACTAGCCATTGTTACTCCTTATAAGAAAAAAATTAGTTGTTCTTCCACAATGTTGCATCGTCCTCTAGGTTATGGGGTAGGGTTTTACAAGGTAGGTAGGTGCTCTGGTTTGGTTAGTATTACAGAAAAGGCCTCCCAGTAATTTTTGGATGGAACTCATGTACTCTCGTTCAAAATCAATACATGGTGTTGTCCCTAGTAGTGTTTAATGATAAAAAAAACCCATTCAAAGTAGCTAAGAGCACCTTGGAAAGAATGCCGACATTTGAACATCTGAGTCTTTTTGATAAAAGCAACACTACAAAAAATAAACTATCTACAGTATTCTTTTCTCCTATTTTTGATGAGGGCGCAACCCAAGACACATAAAATAACCCACAAACAAGAGAATAATTTTATTATTTAGAAAATGGAGCTTCTTACATGCAAAGGATCTCAAATCCCCAAGTTCTACAACACATGCAAGCTACAAAAAGTTATAGAATAACCCTTTCGCAATATGCGAGCTTGTCCCCAAAAAGATACCCAAAAATTAGAAAACCCGGCCATAAATAGAGCTCCTCATTAGTTTGGAGCCAAAAAAACATTCAAATTGAGTTTAGGCAGTTTGGCGCCAAAAGTTTACAACATTAAGTTCAAATTTCAAAAGAGCATTTGCAATGGTATCTTCTAGAAAGTGCACCAACTTCCCAGGGCCATAACTTTTGATCCGCGACTCCGATTCACGAACCGTTTGAACCGTTGGAAAGGTCTCGAAGTCAAGAATGCGCTTGAAATCTGCTATGCCTATTTCAGAAAGTTTTGGGGCTGATATGGAAGCTCGATAAGTGCCTCAAATCCCACTCAGAATATTTTTAGGTGCAAATCTGGGCAACAAAAACTGTAATATCTTTCCACCCAGCAATAGAAAATAAAAACCGTAAATTGGGAATTTTATTATGACAAAAAGGGTATCCAAAAGTGTAAAAACATCTAAAAACCAAGAAACTTCAAATTTAACTATTTTTTGGGTGATGCAAGATTGCCCTTACACCACTAGATGCTCCTGCATCAATTTTCCTCTCCTTTTGATATAAAAAAATATACTTATACATCAAATGTTTGAAAGCACATGTCATTTCAGAAATTTCTTATACATCAAATATCGGCTAGACTCACCCCAATAATTATTTCAATTAATTTGTATCTTCATCGGTAAGAGATCATGTATTGCTAGGATATTTTGTAGTTTCCTCGATGTGGTGAGTCTCTCTAATGATTATTCTTTTGATCTCAAGTATGTCACCAAGACTCCTACTGATGTAATCTTATTGACATGACATAGTGGGTCGAGTAGACATTCAAAACATACTTCAATGGTATGTGTCTTGGTGATATGCTTCCCTCGTGCTTCATCGATGAGACAAGATGAGTATCTCACCGATGAAACTTCATCGCTGAGACCATAGGCCAGTCCTCCTGATATATCTTCTCAAGCAATTTTGAAATAGTCTTGATCTTTCACCGATATGCCTACATTTGAATGAATAGTTTTTTTCTTAAAATTGCATTAATTCATTGAACTTTTAATGAAAGCAACTGAAAAACCTCTAAAAGTGTCCAACGAATTTGTAATACATCCGATGAAACTTTCGTCATAATGACTTGCCTATTTCATGACACTTTCAATGAAATTTTGTTGTTCTTTCAATCTCAAGTATGTCACCAAAGCTTATGCCAATGTAATCTTAACGGGTGACATAGCGGGTTGGGTAGACATTCATAACTTAATCCAATGGTATATGTCTTTCCAATATGCTTCCCTCATGCTTCATCGATCAGACAAGATGAGTATCTTGTTGATGAAACTTCATCTCTAAAACTAGAGGCCAATCCTCCCAATATATCTTCTTAGGAAATTTTTATCATTGTAATAGTCTTGATCTCTCATCAATATTTTCAATATGTCCAACGAAACTTTCATTGTAATGACTTGCCTATTTTGTCACAAATTTGACAAAATTTTGTTGTTGTTTCGACGCTTTGGCAAAGGTGTCCCACTTGTGTTCTATCTATTGTTCATCATTAGATCGACAACATTTGTGTCGATATTCTGGCAAACACCAGATCCCTTTTTTGTGGTGGAAACCACTGAAGCTGAGTCATGATTTTGACATTTTAAATCTAGTCAGGAAAATGATAAAAATGTAGCGATGAAACTTATTTTAGTGATTCATTAGAATTCTGACAATAGGTTGTCAATATTTCAAAAAGAAATTGTCAGAAATTGGAGTCAAATATAGTAGTGGATGCATCATCGCAGTATTAGGAGGAGCTATGGGTAGAGAGGGATTTTCTGTGAGCTGAGGTGACGTGGCTAGAGGGAGAGGTATCCAGAGAGCATGAGGAGTCGGTGGCTACGAGATGGGAGTGATATAGGCTAGAGGAAGTGGTGACCATATTGCAGGTAAGAGGACAACGAGAGCCTAGAGGATTGATAGAATAGGTATCTGTAGGGACCATGGTAGAGGTACAGAATGGCCTGGATGATTTGAGGATATAGGTGGAGGGGCTACTAAGAGAAAGGATTGAGTATAGACAAGAGTGAGATGAGCTCTGTGATAGAGTCAAGGTAGAAAATTAGATAGTGGGAGACATGGGACTGATGCAAGAGAGAGAGGAGGCTATGAGGGTCTAGGTACAAACCTTGTAGATAGAGGAGGATGCAATAGAGACATAGGTTTAGACCCTATAGGGTGAGATGGATGCAAAACATATATAGATGCAAACCCTGTAGAGGGAGAGGGATGCAACAGTGGCACAGGCATAGGTTGCACAGAGAGAGAGATACAACAAACACTTAGGCACTAGCAACACATGGTAAGGGTGGGAAGACAAGGGCAGAGGTGCAGAGATTGTAGGAACATATATGGGCTATGGAGGTTGAGAAGGATAGGGCCACATAGCAAGTGCCATGGATGGGGGAAAAGATAGATTAGGTGAAGTTGGCACAAGATGCATGGGCACAAGAGAAGAAATCCATATGTGGATCTAGGGAAAAATATAGGGGAGAGCAGGATGCAATCATATATCAGGTGGAGGAGCAGGATGAGTATATGTGAGATTCCAACTATTATATGGTGGCCTACTATACATCAGTGCCAGAGGAGTGGTAGGTACCTCCCTACATTTGAGCAAGGCTATAGATTCCATCCCTATCCCATTCAAGAGGGACACTTACCCATGGGTAGAACATCTAGAGAGAGACTCCTCCACATAGAGGAGGAATGCTAGACTCACCTTAGAGATTAGATGTGGGTAGCTTAGGGTAGAGAGGGGATAGGATAGGTGACATGATACAAGTTTTTGACAGGTGCATAATGGATGTATAGTAGAAAGCAACATAGCTTAGAGTTGATCTAGAGCCTTGTATTTGTAGTTTATTTGATGATATATGTGATGGATGTGTATTTTGTTCATATGATGGAAATTATTATGGACTATGTGATGGACATTCATATTTTGATTTTTATATATGATATGTGACAACCCTTATTGATACTATTTGATGTGTATATGATGGATGATTTGATTTATGTGTGTGTATATGTCTATGATTTTATTATGGATGATCATTATGAGATAATGTATGGATATGCGTATGATGATGTATGCTTATTCTTACATGGATGAGATAAATGATATATACAATGACTAACATGTATGATGGAGAATGTGATGATTGATTTATGACTTTATATGCTATGTGGATGGATCTAATGATTTGTTATGCAGGTGGCGATGGATGCAATGTGTTAGTGATATGGATTAATGTGGAAATGAGTGATTAATATGATGAATTTAAGATGCTTAGAATAACCAAATATGATCAATCTAAACAACTTAAAATAAATATGAGATGGTAATGCATATGAGATGAAATGTAATGAATCTATAATGTGGGATGAGATGCAATTAAATTTCTTACAAACACTAATGGATAAATGAAATGCAATGTGGATGGTAGATGAACTTTATGTGTGATCTTTCTTGCTTTACCTTATACAAAATAAAGGCTTGTGGCATGTGAGTGTGATGACCCATCGTGAAATGAAATGCATTATGAAAATGGGTGTCAATAAGGACTTGCATAGTAATGAGGATAGATGGTAGGTGTGGTGTTGGTTTAATGGAAAGTACTTTCCCTATGATAATTATAAAATTAAGGGAAGATGGGTGTGAAACTACACCTATCAAAAACCATAGGTATCCTAAGAAGAATGGGTGATGGCAGAAGGAATGTTTAGACAACCAAAATCATAGGTCAAAGGTTAGGTATGAATGCAATGCAATGGAGTTGGTCATGATATGCAATCCTAATGTAATTTACCATTTTTGGTGCACTGATTTTTTCTATAGCATAAGACACTAGGTACCATGGTATGTAAACCAAGGAAAATTAGCATATAATGAATAAAATAGAAACAACAAACACGAAGGCTATCCCAACACCCCAAAGTTTTGAAGATTTTTGTCGAGCTAGGTATTGGGATAACCACCAGCACAGAAGGATGCCCCAACATAACACAAGACCACGAGGATCTTGGTGGGTACTACATGGGACAACAAGAAGACAACAGCACAATAGAAAGATCAAGATATGCCCCTATGTTAACAAATCAAAACACACCATAATATGATGGATCATGGCGGCCATAACAAGTTGTGATAGGGAGCTAAAATGATAAATAAAAGCCAAAAGTATCAAAAGATCACAATTAATTTCAAAATGTCCTTCTCCATAGGATCAAGAAGATGGATGAGGTTGATGAGGTCTATCAGGAAGGATACATCCTGTTGAGACCAAATATGGATACTAAACTAAAAAATTGATAAATGACATGGGGAATTCTGAAACCGATTGGATGTCATAATATGAGTGGATCTCATTTGTGAAGATCTAGCTAGATGAGGACATACTTGACAGCACGACACAAGACATGAGACACAAGATTGACACACCCTAATGACCTAGGGGCTTGAGGGCCGATCAAACATTAGCCTTTCCTATGTGAAAGCGTAGAGCCCTCATAGTTCAAGAAAACACCATGGATAAAGGTGGAAAGAGGAAAAATAGAGACGAGTGATGGAAAACAATGTCAAAGAAAAACAAAGAAAATCCCTGAGGGTGGATCAAATGATCGACCTTGCCCACGTGAAAGTGCAGGGGCAATGTAGTTTGAAAAGGATCAATGACCAACAAGGGATAAGAGCAGAAAGGTGATGATAGAGACCAAAAAAGATGACCAAAACGAGATGGAAAAAATTCCCTAGTGGTGGATCAAATGATCAGCATTTCCTACGTGAAAGTGCAGGGGCAACATAGTTTGACAAAGGACAAAAAGACCAAAGTGACATGATAGGATCTAAATAGAGACCGACACAATGGAGGAAGCTAGATGGATACAAAGAACTAACAAGATGACAAGACTGATGACACAAGCTCAGATTAGGATAAAAGCTCAGGATAACAGATAGTAGATGAAGCTTATCCAATGCTCAACCTAAAATATACCAAGTGACTAGATGAAATATGTAGACAGAATGATAGGATTGATGGGATGATAAAATATGAAATCAAAATGGATTGAAGCATAAAGTAGCTAGGACACAAGGTAGATAATGATTAAGCCCTTTACAAATGGCACTTGTGACCAGGTTTTCACCAATCGTTCTTATCCAAGGTGCCACCAAGGGTGGTTTTAACCATAGGATGAATTATTTCTCTTTACTAATTTTGGATTTTTCTAATTTTTATTATTTTTTTCTTTTGACAATTTTTTACTTTTTTTGTATTTTTTTAATTTTTGCAGGATAGGATACCCAACTAACTTAAGTGTAGAACCTTTTTAGGTGCATAATAGTAATGGGCTCCTCTAGGGGCTCTCCTTCAGGTGTGATAAGTTTGTAGGCCCCTGATCCATACTTTACGGTGATGACATAAGGACCAATCCAATTTGCTTCAAATTTTCCCTTCTTTTCGTAGTCCTTTTGAGTGCGTTGATTCTCCTTGAGGACTAAATCACCAACATTGAAATAGTGAGGATGAACCTTCTTGTTGTAGCTTCTTTTTAAATGATTCTAATAGGCTTGAAGGTGGTCATATGCTTTGATTCATCTTTCATCGAGGAGTTCTAATTGGCCGAGTCTTGTAACTCGAGCATCTTCATCACTGATAAGATTCTTCAAGGAGATTATCAGTGAAGGAATTTCTACTTTAATTCAAAAGATGGCCTTAGCATCATAGATGAGATAATACAGATTTGTACTGATAGGGGTGCGGTAGGCCCAAAGGGCGGGATGGATGTGAAGGTGCCAATCTCAACTAGTATTGTTGACTACCTATTTAAAGATTATGATGAGGGTTTTATTGGTGCCTTCTACCTAACCATTATGCTGGGAGTCATAAGGCATAGATGAACAATGTTGGATATGGAAGGTGTCACAAAGGTGTTTCATGGCTTGTTTTTTAAAATGATTTCCATTATCAGAAATGATGGTTCATCATATTCCATATCTGTAGAGAATATGGAAGAGGATAAACATGGAAATTTGAGTGCTTGTGATTTGTGAGAGTGGCATTGCTTCCACCCACTTGGTGAAGTACTCAGTTGCAGTAATGATGATGGTATGGCAATTGAAGGATGGGGGAAAGATCTTTCCAATTAGGTTGAAACCCCATTGAGAGAAGGGCCATGGTGCTACAGGTCCTGTGTTAGAGCATGTATTAGATCGGTGTGTTATTGACAAGGTAAGCACTTCTTGATGAACTCACAAGAATCATTTTCTAATGTAGGCAAGTAATATCTTGCTCAAAGAATTCTCTTAGTTAGGGTCATGCCATTTTAGTGGGCCCCACATACACCACTATGTACTTTCATTAATGTAGTGTGGGCTTTAGTCTCGTTCAGACACTAGAGGAGGGTTCCATCATACCCATGTCAATAAAGTGTATCACCTATGATTATGTAACATGATGTTTGTTGGATAAAATATTTTCTTTCATTGTGAGTGAGATTAGGAGGTAGGATATTTTCATGAAGGTAAGTGTAGATATCATGGTACCATGGTGACGTTAGACCTACAATGTCACACACCATCTCACTCTCTCAGATATCATAAGCTAGGATTAAGAGTTGTTCAATGAGAAACTCACACTTTGTTTTGTCTTTGGGCATGTCAATTAAGGAACCAATGGTAGCCATGGCATCCGCTACTTTGTTCTAAACTCTTGGAATCTAATCAAACTAGATGGAAGTGAAATACATCTTGAAGTCACCTACCATGCATTTATAGGGTAGTAGCTTATCATCTTTTGTGAGAAACTCATTGTTGACTTGTTTGATGATTAATTAAGAATCACCAAATACTCTTAGGTGGGTGATATGCCACTGAATTGCTAGTCTAAGGTGAGTAACAAGGGCTTTATATTCAGCTATATTATTTGTACATGGGAAGGACAATCTGAATTACTTTGGTATATAATCCCCTTGGGGAGTGATGAACAAGATTCATGCCCCTGATCCATTGTGTGTATGACCCATCAAAGTACAATGTCCATGTGGCTGCTTCTACCATTGTGAGGACTCCTTCATTAGGGAATTCTATTGTCAGAGGATAGGCATCTACGAGGGGAGTATTTTCCAACTGATCACTTGTCCTTTAATAGCTTTCTAATTCACATTTTCTATATCAAATTCACTCAGTAACATGATCGAGTAAGCCATGCAACTGGTTATAATTGTCTTGGATAATAGGTATTTAAGTGGATCAACCTTGGAGATGAGCTTTGTTGGATGAATGAGCATGTAATGTCAGAGTTTTTTCAAACTGAAAACCATGGCTAGGAAATATTTTTCATTTGGGGAATAGTTAAGCTCATAACCAACTAGGGTCCAACTAATGTAATAGATTTCTCTTTCCTTTGATGACTCATCGTGCTGCACCAACAATGCTCGTAGTGCCACTAAAGTAGCATAAATGTACAACAAGAGTGGCTTACTAGGAATTAGAGGCATAAGGATTAGTGGATGAGCCAAATAATCTTTGATTTTGTCAAAGTCGAGTTGACACTATTGAGTCCACTTAAAAGCGATATCCTTCTTCAGGAGATGAGTGAACAACTATCACTTATCGACTAATTGAGCAATGAATCGATGGATGGATTGCAACTTACCCTATAAACTTCTTAACTATTTAAGATTGCGTGGTGGAGGAATATCCATGATTTCCTTGAATTTTGGTGGATCTACTTCTATACCTCTTTGAGAGATAATGAAACATATTATTTTACTTGATGTGACTCCAAAGACACATATCTTCAGATTTAGGCTTAGCTTATACTGCTCTAGACACCCAGAGATCTTCTTGAGTACCACAGTATGTTCTTCCCTCATTCTTTATTTTCCTAGTAGATCATCAACATAATCTTCCATTATGATGTGGCTGAGGTCATGGAAGATAACGGTCATAGCTCATTGATAGGTTTCCCTCACGTTTTTGAGGCCAAAGGGCATGACATTATAATAGAAAGTACCCCATGGTGTGGTGAAATTTGTTTTATGTTGGATTTCAGGTGAAATTCTAATATGATTGTATCTAGAGAAGCCATCCGTAAGGGAAAGCATCTTGTGTTTCATAGTGAGGTCAACCAACATGTCGATGTTTGGCAAAGGAAAATCATCTTTGGGACAAGCCTTGTTGAGATCATGAAAGTATGTACATACTTTGGTAGCATTGTTTGGTTTGGCTATGAGCATTATGTTTGAGATCCATTCTAAATATTCAATGGGTCTAATGAATCTAGTGTCCAATAGCTTCTCCAATTCTTTCTTAACTAGTAGAGCCACTTGGGGGTGCATTTTTTGGATCTTTTTCTTGAAAGGTTTGGCATCAAGACGTACATCCAGGTGATGTAATACTAAATAAAGATCAAGGCCTAGCATGTCTAAATATGTCCATGTGAGTTTGTTGATGCCTTCTTTGAGAAGCTCAGTGATGGTAGAATATTCTTCTTTTGATAGTGCTTTGGATACATATGTAGTTTTGGGATCCTCTTCAGTTCCCAAATTTATTTCATGTGGTTCTTCTATCAAGATGGATGATCAATCAGAGAGTTGAGTTCCTACAAGGGGAAGATGAACATCCCCATCTTCTAGTGCCTCTTCAAGGTTTTTGCTATCTGTTACTCTTTATTTTTTTATTTTTCTAGGTCAAGAAGTGCCTCAAGCAGGTTTCACTTGGTGACCTTTTTTAATTTTGTTTCTTTTTACTTTTTCAATTAGGGTTTTCATCTTCCTGCAATCCCATAAGATGTACATACTGGTCTATAGAGGGAAGGTGTTGATAGGTGCACTATCATGTAGGTCCTATTCTATGAGTTCAGGATGTTTAAGGGATAGCCTAATGGTATAGATGTATAAGCAGTCAAACATGGGAGAGCGGTCAGTGTGGTCTACATCATCATATGTGTGTATCATGGATTCCTCCTCTGGTATGCCTTCATGGAGATTGTTTCTCTCACTGACATTGTTAGAGGAACTAGATGATGCTATAGGTCCCTTTTGTTTTGTGTCATGACCCAAGCCTGAGTATCTTTGTCTTATTATAGCCTCAATATGGTATTTCTTTCCTTTCTCTTTAGTGCCAAGGCCTTCCCCCTGATAATTGTACTTCTCTGCAAACTTAGAGGACCACAAATAGTTCTCCTAGAAACATTCTTTCAAAGGAGGGAAGGGATCAGGTTCCTCAAGGTAGACCCATTGGCTTATGTCATCTTCTGGCTCATCTTGTCTTAACCCAGGAGAGTTGTAAGTACTGTTTCCCACATTATTGGACCTCAAAGTGATAGTCTTGTCTTCTAGTTTTGGTGTAGATTATGAAGGTTGGCCATATGTGTGCAGTGAGGGTGGCATAGTTTCCACGTTCAAAGTTGTGTGCATTTCATATTCACCACATCCCTTGTCAATGATCTATAATTTGGTAAGGGTGCAATTAGATGTGGAGGATGGAGTGTATGAAGTGGTGGATAGTGTGGTGGTAGATGAGTGGGATGATGACATATGTGGAGGTCCCATTTCCACTGGAGGATAATAGTGGGAATGAGGAAAAGAAGATTCTAATGCATGACAATATTCAAATGGTTGGGGATCCATCTCTATGGTAACTTCTACCCCATTGAATAAGAATTTTAGAAATTGATGATATGTGGACGAAACAGCTTGCATGGCATGAATCCATGGATGACTAAGGAGAAGTTTATATGGGATTTCCATATCAAGGACATGACAAGGAGTGTATTGCACAATGGGACCAACTTGGATCAAAAGAAATATTGTTCCTTTAGAATCACACTCTGCATTATCATACACCTTCATTGTTATGACCTAATTATTTAAATCAGTATGGGTCTATCGCACTTGTTTTACAAATTTCAATGTACAAAGGTTTGGGGTAGAACCATTATCTACCAATACCCTTTTTAATTTATGACAATTTACCAAGACTTCTAGACGAATGGGATAATTATGATTAGAGTCAATGTAGGGCATGTATTTTTGGCTAAAAACTAGTTGATAGGTGGTGGAGAGATACCCTACCAATGCTTGAAATTGTGTAAGGTCTATGTCATTAGGAACTTGGGTGTCCCATAAGGCCTTATTTAGGATTTCTTCATGTGCACGAGAATACTTAAGCAAGTCCATAATGGATATATGTGGCAAAGTCTTTCCTAGATGGTCAAGAATGTTGTATTGAGAACTCATAGTTTGGGGTTGGGTGGATGCGGAGGCTCCAGGGATGGTGATGTAGGTTGGACAGGTGGTAACAACACACTGAAGATATTTTCCTTTTACACATATCATAGATACATGTGGTTCCACTTGTTCAATATGCACAATGATAAACTTGATAATTGAAGGAGACATTTTTGTGCCTAATGTTGTTTGTGTTGTTATTCTGATTATTAATATTGCTAGGCCTTAGATTTGAATTTGAAATATTAGGCCCTTGGCTATGTTTAGGGAAGGCATTCTGATATATTTGCAATTGAGCATTAGACAAGGGTGTTGTGTTGGCAACCACATGTATGCCACACTGATCTATAAGATCCTGGATGTAAAGTTTCATACCTTGACACTTATTTAATGTATTCCATTTAATCTCGTGGAACTCACAATATTCATTTTCTTTAAACTAGTTTAGTTTGGGTTTGGATTTGTTAAGGGGCTTAGTCATAGGGTATGTAATTAGGTAATTGGCTTGCAGAAGCCTATTAAATACGACACTTAGGGGTACTCCTAATGGAGTGAATTGATGCTAGTTACTCCCTTGAATTTTTTCATTGGATTGTTGGGGTGGATGAGGTGCCCCTTGAGGCACTGATATGGCATTAGGAATTAACTATTTTAGAGGAGGATATTGTTGCTTCTAGGAAGCATTAGCCACTTGGATGTGTTTTGCGCCAATGACACCATAATTGATGACATTTTTGTTTTTGTTCCAATAATGAGGCTTTTCTCCAAATGATTTATTCTTATCAAAATTAAATATTTTGACTAACTCTTTTGCAATGTGGGCTCTCTCAAGAATAGGACCTTTCTCCAGTATTTCTATGAAGGTCATGACACAATGGAGCCTAAAGTTGTGGGCCATATTAGGATGGGAATTTTTGATGAATAGGGTGACCATGTCCTTTTCCCGTAATGGGGATTTCATGTGATTTGATAGGGCTTTGCATCTTTGAACATAGCTCACAACGGTTTCTCCCTCAAGTTGCTTTTCCTTCAGGAGGCCTATTGTATAAATATCCTTCTCCAGATTGAAGGAGAAGTGGGAGACAAACTCTTTTGAAAGTTGAGCAAAGGACTTGATAGATCCTTTCTTAAGACCCATAAACCAGTCAAGAGTTATTCCCTATAAACTCCTAGGAAATAATCTCATGAGGTAATTGTAATTATGCATGACTTTGTCATAGTGGGCATAGAACCCTTGAAGGTGAGCCTTGGGGTCTTTGGTTCCTTTGTATTTATCAAATTTTGGCATTTCAAAATGCTTCAGAAAAGGAACTAATGAAACAGAGGGATCAAATGGATAGGGCCAAATTTCCTGAAACTTGAATGATTTTTACTTGGTCCTAGCTTGTAAGTACTTTAACACAACTTTGACTTGTTCCAGATCTTGATTGATAGGCATTACAGGAGTCAAATTGGTTAAACTAGGCTAATTGTATGGATGATATTGCTGATATGATGAGGATGGTGTTGAAGTAGTTGGATCATAAGTGGGTTGAGGTGTATATGGAGGCATTTGTAGGTACTAATTGGAATAAGCAGATTGAAGATTGGCATAAGGTGGATAGGAGGATGATGGATTTTGATGGTAAGAGGTGCAAGTTGCTTGTTGGTATGGTGGTTGTTGTTGATAGTATGAAGTGGATGGAGTGCCTTGCTGGTAATATGTGGTATCTTGATAGTACGATGATGTGGAACCTCCTTGCTTATAAGGAAGTGGTTGCTAATAGTAAGAGGTGGATTGAACACCAAGTTGATAAGGTGGTTGTTGTTCCATATAGGATGTGGATGAAGCACCTTGTTGGTATGAAGGTTTTTGTTGAGCATAGTATGGATTGGAATGGTAATTCTATGCAACATTGGGTTGTTGTGTGATGTATGGAGGTTGTTGTGGATTAGATTACTATTGATATGGTTTTGTGTGCAATTGTAGAGGAATAGTGTAATGAGGTGGTTGAGTCTGTGAGGATTTCTGAGTGATCACATGAATGTTTTGATTAGGATTAGATGCAACAACATAAGCGGTGTACGTACTAGATGGGTGGTAAACATATTGTGTGAGAGGATTTCAGTTGCATTTGGATGGGAACATATGTATGATGGGGTGGTTGTTGCTATTGTGGTGGTTGCTAATAAAGTGGTCGAGATGGGATATGTTGTTGTTGGGGGACTAATTTAGAAGCACTATGGGGAAGTTGTGGTTGTTGTGATGCAATTTGCATGACTTGATGTTGGGGTTGTGTAGGAATGGCAGTATGTTGTTGAGTAATTGAAATGTTTTGTTGTGGAATGGTGACATTTTATTGTGGGATAATGAAATTTTGTTGTGGAGGTTGTTGATGGGGTGGTTGAGATGAAATAGTAGTAACAATAGCATGTTGTGGTGGCACTTGTGAAGGGATAGCAGTGTGTTGTGGCGGTGTCTGCATCATAGTCAACTGATGCATATTAACAAGAGGCTACTGAAACTTAGGAATATATCCTTGAGGTGCAATAGTAGATTACCAGTAGGTAAAAGTCCTAGAGGTGGCATCAATGCAAGAAGTGGAGTGTCCCCGGTGTTGACAGGTGGTTGACCAGGATGTTGAGGTGGAAGTGGTGGCGTAGATAGAATATTTTGTGGCATGCCATAGGCATAGGGGTCATTAGGATCACATGGCACCATAGAGGTAGTGGATGGGAGGGGAGGATAACTACTGACTTGGTGTATCACAACATTTTTGAACTCAGGATGATACCAGTTCTCTATAGGTGCACCTTCGGGAAGATATGAATTTCCCAGAATGTTTTGTGAAGTCTGCAGGTCTTCAAGAGTAGGAAGAGTTTGGGCATCAATACATTGTGACATATTAAAGTTGGGTGGTGGTTTGAGTCCTTTCATGATCAGAGTGGTGAGAATATTATCCCCAGACTCATTAAGGAGGTGATCCATCATCTAAACATTAGTGGGATTGCTTAGGTATTCATCGACCATGACTTTAGGCTGTTTAACCATGTTCTCACCTCTAGGTGGTGAGGTGGTTTGGACATTGGTGTTGGACTATGATGATGCACCGTTATGGGGATCTTGAGGGATATATACACCATTGTTGCAATCTTGTGTGGTATTTGTAACGTTATTCGGATCTTTTGGGATATTCATCTGGGAACCATGGCCTTTTTGTGTACCATTCATTTCTTGGCTTGTGATTGAGTCTGAATGGGCATGAAAGTGCAAAACTACTAGGTGAGATAAGATGCAATGTAGAGGTGACCTAAATGGTGATTGATGGATTGATCAAATGATAGATCAAATGATTGGATTATTTGATAAGGATGAGATTAGATTATATTAGATTGATAGATATAATGATTAGATAAATATTAAATTGGATTAGTTTGGATAAGGTTGGTTGATGAGAAGATTGATAATATTGGATGATTAGATGAGATTGGATGAAGAAAGGGATTTTAAACCAGGCTCAAAGATCACCCTAGCTGACTCAAGGTGTTTATTGATCATATTAATGATAGGTTGATGATTACAACACCGAATCCAACTTGAGATGGAAGTGGATTGATAGGGCCGAATGATAATGACTCAAGATGGATGGCAATCTTGAGTAGACATCTTAGGATGATGATCGATTTCAGACACCTAGGTCAATTCAAATAGTGACTTCAAATGAAGTTTAGAGGATTTGGATCAAGAAAACAATGAGGGGTATGCACCATAAAGATTCTTTATGATGTACCTATATGATTCAAATGATGTAGATGTAAATTACAGGTGAATGAAAGATGTAGAATGAGATAAAGATTAGGCTTGTCTAACCAAGGTGCAAGATCCCCCAACTAGGGGGAAAGGTCAGACAACTAGAGGTCAGGTTCACCAAACTAGAGGTCAAGTTCACTCAACTAGAGGTCAGGTTCATCCAACTTAGGTGAGGTTCGCCAAACTGGAGGTCAAGTTCGCATATTTGGAGGTCAGGTTCACCCAACAGGAGGCCAGGTTTTCCTATCTAGAGGTCAGGTTTTCCTATTTGGAGGTTAGGTTTTTCTATCTGGAGGTCAGGTTCACCCAGCTAGAGGTCAAGTTCACCTAATTCAAGGTCAGGTTCACCCAACTAGAGGTCAAGGTCACCCAAGTTCAAGTCATGGTCACCCAAGTTTAGGTCAGGGTCACCCAAGTTCACTTTTAGACTTGTCAAAATTAGAAAAGAGGATCAAATAAACTATTGAAACAAGAAAACCTACTATCAAAATAGGCAAAGGAATGCTTAGACTGGAGAAATAAAGGATCAAGACATGCAAACAAATGCTTAGAATGGGCAAACAGATGTTCAAAATGGGGAAACAAATGCTCAGAATGGGTAAACGGGTACTTAGAATGACTGAACAGATGTTCAGAATGGGGAAACAAATACTCAAATTGACTAAAAAAATGGTCAGAATAGGTGAACAGGTACTCATAATGATTGAATGAATGTTCAAAATAGGGAAATAGATGCTCAAAATGGGTAAACAGGTGATTGAAATGAGTAAATGAATGCTCATAACCAATAAATGGGTACTCAAAATGACTAAATAGATGGTGAAAATAGGAAAATGGGTACTCAAAATGACTGAACGGAAGGAAAAACTAGCTATTCAAAGTGAAAAATTGCCCAATTTTTAGCAGGGTCACGCAACTTAGGGTAGCATCACCCAACTTAGCGCAGGTTCGCCAAACTTGGGGCAGGTTTTCCCAACTTAAGGTCGAGTCACCCAACTTAAGGGTAGGGTCACCCCTGTTGAGGGCAAGGTCACCCATTTGGTGAAAATATAGACAATTCCAATGAAAAAAGGTTGATAAATGACTGATACAGAAGGCAGGGTCACCCCTATTCAAGGATGATCCACCCCTATTAAGGGTAGGGATGCCCCTATTTAGGGCAAGGTCGCCACTGTCAACAAACCTAAACTTCACTTAGCTGAAAATAGGTATGGAAAAGGACCAAAAACACAACAAACAACAAGCAAAAGGTAAGGCTAACTTGACTAAACAAGAATTCACTAGTTTCACACAAAAAAGATAGTTCAAGCAACACAATCCTAAGATTAATATGAAGGGTATGCCCAACAAGGAAACTAGGGAGTCCTTGATATATGCTCAATACATAAGGCACAACTGTGAACACCCATCATAGGCATGAGTCAAGAATTCCAATGAGATATTGAAGGCTTAGACTAATGCTTCACGTCTTATCTAGGTATCACCCTAGCTTCAACGCTCCATTAGACATGACATGACTAGATTAGGGTACAACTTTGGCTCTCCCCCCTTTATATACCCTACTAGTACACATGGTTGGAATTGTCCCTTGGGGTGATGAAACCCCAAGTAGCTCCCGCTGAAAAGAGAACACTAACCATTTTTGACTACTCCCCAGGCTCATGCGAAGTGCAAGGGGAAATATTGAACAATGTAGTGCCCCTTGGGCAACACAAAGGACTAAGTAAGCTATGATTTCTCATCAAATAGGATTTCCAAATAGGACATGGGGATTGGATACATCAATAGCTTACTTTGCAAACACAACACATAATATATTTGACTTCCCCTAGTTAAACTATGCTCCTAAGTAGTATGAAAAATGAAAGACAAACAATCTAACTAATAACCAAGCCCGTTCATCCTACAACAAATATTTTAGAAGTTTTATCCTTCGGTCTTCAACAAGTGTGAAATAAGCTACACAAATTTTAGTAAAACCTAGCACAATCACCAATAGGATGAGTTAGGGGGTCAGTATTAATCAAAATAGCAGAAAATAGAGTCTAAAAATGAATTTTAAATCACTGTTTTACCTCCCAGACACCTCTATTTAGGTCATGTTCACCCTTGATAGGTTAGGTTCACCCCTATTTAGGGCAGGTTCACCCTTGTCTAGGGAAGGTTCACTGCTATGTAGAAAACAAGGAAAAAATTTTGTTGTTGTCTCTTAGATGGGCGACTCTGCAAGGTAGGCTCGCCTCTGTTCAGGTTAGGGTCACCTTTCTTGGGGTAGGTTCACTTATCCTAGGGCAAGTTTACCCCTGTTTAGGGTAGGTTCACCCCTGTTCATTATAGGGCCGCCCCTGTTTAGGGAAGGTTCACCTCTATGTAACCTAAACCTACAAAATATGAAAAAAAACAAACGTTAAAGAAAAAAGACCAATCTATGAGTCCCACTGGGTGTACCAGAAATGTGATGCAACATTACTACCTATCCTAAATGATGCAAAATAGAATGAAAAAGAAACAAAGTAGACTTCAACACATCAAGATTGGGCTACGTTAAACTCAAACAAAATAAAGATAAAGAAAAAAAGATTTATACCTTGTATGAGTTTCTCCTTGGTTGTCCCTTTGATAGTTGACAAATGTGTGCTCCTTGATGGAAAATATGATAAAAATAGATATAAAATGGAGAGAATGAAATGAGGATTCAAATTACAAAGGTGGGTATTTTTATGAGTGAGTAGAATGCATGCAAAATGGAAGCTTGGAGATTCAACAATGGAGGTTATGAATTTAAAATGCAAGTATGTTGAAGAATGCTTGAGTTGGAGAGCTTTACCTTGAAATTGTGAATGTGATGAATGAATGAATTCAAAGAAAACCTTCCATTTTAAGGGAAGAATATCTAGAGAATTAGATGGTCAAGATCTTGCCAACATGGGCAAGAGGAGGGGCTGTGGTGAGTTGAGGACTTAGAAGCCCTCACATCTTGCCATGTGGAGGATGAAGTGTCACAAGGACAAGTGAATTGGAAAAAGGACATGTGAGGTAGAGGTGCTTGCAAGTACCTTGGGATAGGGAGAAAATTTACTCAAAAAGGAACTTCTTATCCCTATGTGGGAAGGATGTTGACATGTGAGGAATTTTAGAATTCCTCATACATCATCATGGGGAAGAGAGAAGTGGTTGGAGAAATGAATGTGAATTTTAAATTCACATGATTGGAAGTACCTTTTGGATAATACAAGATCCTTATAATGGAATATTCTTGACCCATGTGACTGATGTGATAAGTGAGAGAATTTAGAATTTCTCAACTTGCACGAGGAAGAGAAATGCATTGAATGATTAAAAATGAAATTTAAATTCACATGAGAAAAGTTCAAGGCTTAAAAGGTAAAGAACTTATGAAATGTTGACTTGGAGAACATGCCAAAGATGGCATGTGATTAGATTAAGGTTGTGCAAATAGGTGATTAAGAAGGTTAATGAGAGATTAGAGGAAAGTTGACAAATATGGAGGATGTGACATTAATCCTGATTAAAGGTGTGCACATCCTAGTCATGGATTAATTAGACTAATCTAGATTAGAAAAAGGTTATGGAGGATGTGACAAGGAGAGAGAAAAGAGTGAATTTAAAATTGATTTAAGTTCAAAAAGGTAAATGATTAAATTAAATAAATTGATATCTTCATTTAATTTAGAGAGGAAAGGATGAAGGGTAAAGTATTTATTTATTAAATTAAATACTTTAGAAACCTTAGGAAAAGGGTTAATATTAATTAAATAAATCATTTAATTAATACTAATGAAGTAGATGAATAAAGGAGATGAGATTTGACCATACGGGAGTGGTCAAATCTAGATGTCTATAGTAGCAAAAGGAAAAGTGTAGGGTTTATTCATGGGGAATAAGATCTCTAACATGTATGAGAATTCCAATAGGGAAAGAGGCTAAAATTTGAGTTGGATATTGATAGTGATATGTGCAAGAAAGTCTTTTAGAGGCTTGTAGGACACATGTCACATGTCTACAAGTTTTGGGAAATGGGTAGAATTAAAAATTAGAGAAAATATTAATGAGAATTAAGTTATGGGTTAAGTTAATTAATCATGGATTTATTAACTTAATTGAGATTAGGGGATTAGGAGGAATAAAGACTAAAGTTAAGTGGAATAATCAATTAATTAGTAAAATATTTAACTAATCATAGGATAAGATGAAGTAATTAATTAAATAATATGGTATTTAATTAATCTAGGATTGAAGGTAGGATAATTATTTATTAGATGAAATAAAATAATTAATTAAGTAATATACTTTATAATTAATTATAGGATGAAGTTAAATATTTAGTTGAATAATATGATATTTAATTAATTTTAGGGTGATCGCAAAGAATAATTAAAATATAGAATTTTAATTAATTAAATTTGTGATGTCAAAATTGTGGTGTCTACATAAGGCATTGAGCCACTAACCCTATCATCCCACACATCTCATAGGTTGTAGCCACTAGGTGTGAGCATGTTCTCATCATCCAAATAATATATTAAGGAAGGAGCAACATGGATGAGTAAGTATCCCAATATAGATGTAGTGTAGGAAAATGTATCCCTCTACCTTTTCACACTTGCTTGGGCCCTTGTGAACTAAATGGACTAATTGTGCCTTATTTAAGGTGTTGTAAAGTTTTTTCTTACTTTCATAGTAACCTAGGGATTTATTAATTAATTGGGCTTCTTTATGCTTGAATTGGCCTTATTTGCATCCAAAAGTCTTAATTAATGCATCTTTCTGAGGATAATCCTATCATACATAAAATGACCAATCATACTTTAATGATTTTGGATTGTATGATGCATATTTAGTTCTCTATGACTCATATGCAGCCTTGGGCATATGGGCCCCACCTATGTTTCAAGTCCCCAATTTGGATTTCACATTAAACTAAGAATTTATTGAAAAATTTGTCCCAAGCTTAGCCTAATGGGACTCATATTTTCCATCTTTCATATGCATCTTGCTTAGACTAGATCTAAATTAAATTCAAATTCTTGGCAAGATTTTATTCTCCTAGATTTGATGTTGGCTTGCAGTGTTGCAATTTAAAGAAATTTGGCATAAACACTTATAAATACAAGTTTATTTTAGTCATTTTCGTCTAATAAATCCATGATATCATTCATTGTAAAAAGCTTGAGTTCACAAAAGCATTAAAGAGCATTCAAGAGTGATTATCAAGCATTTTGGAGCATTATTCAAGTATCAAGTATCATGTAAAATTCATCATGCATCAAGTTTTTTCTTGAGCTAACATTTGTTATGTAGGTTTCTATGATTCAAGCAACCATTCAAGGGATCCATATCATTCAAGCAAGAGTCAATATCTACATTCATGCTAGGTAAAAGTACAAAGTTGTGTTACACTTTAGACCAACTTATTAGCACAAGTGAATTTTAGTATTTATAACTAAAAATCAATTTTGGTCAAGCATATGATCTAGTAAGATTCATTCTAGATAAGTTAAATACTTCTGCAACTTTTCCAACCAAATTTTTTGACTAAATGCATATGTAGCACCACTTTGAGGCCAATTTACTAAAAATATAGAATTATTTCAAAAATTTAACATTTCAACAACTCCTACTCATATAAATAATATTTTTAAAAAAATATAAAAAATACCCTTTTGTAGATCCATAAGTGTACTTTTAGAATATATATTTATTCTAATATTTCAGTTACTATTTATGTTTTATTTTTATTTTTTACTAAAAGTCATTTATCAACACAAAAATATTAGATTGATTATCATGCCAAGAAAAATATTAAAACTTAGTAAAAAAAAAATTCAAAAAACATGATGCCTTGGAGAAAAGAATCAAGATTAAGAGAGCATAATTTTTTTCTATTTTAGATAAATATTTAATATAAAGGTTGACATTGGCTGGAAACAACCTCGTTTTAATTCATGCACATTTAAATATTTATTTAAAAATATTTATTTATTAAAATTACAAAAAAAAATATCCATGCCCTAAAGTTTACAGTTATAAATATACACAAAAAATTTGAAGGGAAAAAAAGTAAATTTACTATATAAAGCTTGACGTCTTATGTAACATCATTTTTCAACATTTTATCAACAACTAAATTGTAGTGTTAATTTATAAAAAACTATATTCAAATAATTTTTTAATTTTTTCAAAAAAATACAAACATAAAATATACTAAAAAATACACATTTTATTAGTTTACATCATTTCAAAATTGAAAACATATATGTCATTTTCTAGTGATTGAAGTTTAAAAGTTAGATCATTGTTGGTCATTTCCTTTATAAAAGTGTGACATAGCTTTGTACTTTTACCCTGCTAGCCATTTCATATATATTTGTAACCTTGTGTTCCTAGGGTTTGGTGAATTGCAACATATCATTTTGTTCATTCTTCATTATTTTATTTCCTTTTATTTCATTTGAAGGTTTGATTACCAAAATAGGGTTTGACCAAGGAAAACCCCTATCCACTAACAAAAAAATAATTCCCTCTCTTTAGTGTCTGATTCATAGATCTAGGTTGAAGATACATTGAAGAGAATGATTGGAAAGAAGTTCTCAAGGTTTTAAAATTTTCAACATTGTCACCATGTTTAGAGGATCACTAAAAGATACCTACAAAGCATAATTCAACATTTTAGATCTAGAGATCATGTTGAGGAGTAAGAGAAAAGATAGAAGAGCAGATTGAGATCTTGAACTTTTTAAAAAGAAAAGAAGTTATATGCCACTTTTGGCATATGAGTCCTAGTACATTTATTTTTCCATATTTCAAGAGTTCTAGACTTGTCACTTCCAAATTCCTCTTCTTGTCAAAAGAACCTAATTTGGGACTAAATCACCCAACCTGGCATATGAGTCCCAGTGAGAATTAAAATATAAAAAAATCAGCATTTCAAAACTTCATCTATGATTCTACAGGTTTCTAGGTGCACCTTTGTGTTTTCTCTATTTACTATTCTCATTTGCATTCATTTCTATGTCATTCATTTAATTTTGGCACATCATTAGGTTTTTTCATCAATTTTTGCATGTTACTTATATTTCCAAGCCCTAACTTGGTGGTTAACTCCCTTTTACTCTTTAATCACACCATAGGACAACCTTTCACAGATCTCTTTCGCTTAATCTAGGGTTTTCTTGAGTAAAACTAAGTGAAATAGGTACCTTATCAATTTTTTCTATATCATAAAAGGTGGAACCCTATTTCCTAGTAGTGAACCTAGCCTTTAGAACACCTTTTTTTTTATTTCAAGTGCATTATAGTTCTAGATCTAGCTTTCATTAACTTTGCATCCACGGTTTCTAAATCTTGCATTAGTGAATGTGCATATAGGTTACATTTTTACCTCTTGCATGATTTAATTTCATGTAAAAAATGTAATTGAACTTAGCATAGACATCATAAAAACCAAAAAACATAACATTCAATGAATTTTTTTTATTTTTTTGTAGAAACCCTAATTCGAGAATCATATACCCCTCTAGGAAATTTAGTCCCCATATAGGTGATTCTTCCTAATTTCTAGGTATTTTGCATTGATTGTTTATCAACATTTGAATCCATGAAAAACCATAACTCAGACTCATATAACCTTCTAGACGATTTAGTCCCATTTCATATTTTAAACTACATTTTCTAGGATTAAATTCTTTGTTTTTGTGTTTCTGTTTTCTATTTTTAGTTATTTGTTTCAGTTTGTAGAATTTATGTTACATTCATTTCATTGCATCTAGCTTTATTTCATTTGAATTAGAATTAGAGAATAGCATTTATCTTGTGTTCATTGCATCTTACATTTCAGTGATTTTCCCTTGCTTTAGATTTACAGTGTGGTGTCCTATTGCTAATACTATACTGAGACAGATTTTGAGACTCATGCCATCCTTCGATAGCACAATCATCATGGATCTTGAGTTACCTAGCTCTTTCACTACTAGTGTTGACACTAGTTCACTAGGTATGGACCATACCCTTAACAACTCTTTTCCTTCAATTAGTGTGACAAGTGTTGAAACAATGTTTGTTAGTATTCCACAAGAAAACATAATCCAAATTCATGAACACCTAGAAAACCTACAAAATAAAATAAGTACTAAAAAAATTTCAACCAATGCTATCCCTAGTATAGATAACATACACCACATGATTGAAAGGGAAGATAGAGTTGACCTTGTGTGTAACATAGTTCAGATTTTTGGAAAACATCTTATGTCAACCACTAGTTGTGCCTTACCTTCGAAAAATGTCCCAAGTGAAGGAGGAATTCAAATTCCTCCTCCCACAACAATTTCCCATATTCCTACCTATACTAACCCTCATGCTACTATAAGGAAGCTAAGGTACCAAAACAACTTTGTTCACTACCCTTGAGAGGAGAATAATGTAAAACTTTTATAGATCTTTTAGTAGTTACAAAAACTTAAACAAAAATAAACACAAGCATCATGCATGCCACAACACAATGATTTACATTGGGAAAACCATTTCAAGAGAAAAACCGCACACTCCAAAAGTCTCCCAATATATTATTTAGAAATAAAAAAATTATAATATAATTGTAGAGCAATCTTCTCATAGGATTACAATCAAACTCGCAAAATACACTACCATCTACCTACATTCCACCCACTTATAACAAGCTTTTTGGAACCTTCTACAATTAGGGTTTTACAAGGTCATTTTTCATTTAATGTGTTAATGTGAAAACCTTGATGTGTCAATGGGAAAATAGTGACATGTTAACAAAAAAAAAATTGGGACGTTGCCTTGAACCCCATGTCTTGTTATGAGTGTATAGTATTTTCATGATCATTCACCACAAACCAACATACATCCTATCAATAAATCATATATAATTGCAAGCTTGAGACACATTTTCCCAACAAATCTCCCACTTGTCGAACACCTTGCCAAGATAATAAAAGGGTGTCATCATCATCTCTAATTGCTAGGGGCCAAGAGGCCCATACTATCTAAACACCATTTGAACTTCTTTGTGCTCACAGGCCTAGTTAAAGAATCAAAAACATTCACCATAGTCTCTACCTTAACCAGCTTCACCCTACCATGCTCAACCATATCTCTAAAAAAATGATATTGTACATCAATGTCCTTGGTCCTAGAAGCAAACATTGGGTTCTTGGCTAGACATATCCACTTTGAGTGTCATAATCAATTGTAACTACATCTTGTTTTATTCCAATAGCTTAACATATTCTCTTAATCCAAATAGATTCATTACAAGCATGATTGGTTTCCATTTACTCTACTTCAATAGTGGACAAAGCAACCGCAACCTGTCACTTGCTCATCCAACTAATTGCACCACCCAATAAAGTAAACACATAAGAACTAGTGAATCTTCTTCTATATACATAACTTTCCCAGTTTGAATCCACATATCCATGAATATCAAGAAAAATATCATATTTATTCATATTACTATGATAACATAAGGAATAATCTACTTGATAATACACAAATATCTAAAGACTCTTTTAATTACATCCCAAAGAACTCTACTAGGATTAGACATATATTTGGAAATAACTCCCACTGCTTGGGCAATGTATGGTCTAGGACAAACCATAGCATACATCAAAATTTCAACTACACTTTGGTAAGGCACTTTTCTCATATCTTCCATCTCTGATGGAGATGTTGAACAATATGAAATAGATATCTTTGTTCTAACTAAAACAATAACACACAATGGTCTACAATCCTACATAGAAAACCTTTGTAAAATTTAGTTGACATACTTGCTTTGGCCAAGCCATAGCTTTCTGTTCACTCTATCTCTTTTAATATCCATCCCAAGAATGTGTTTAGCTACACCAAGATCTTTCATTTCAAATTTAGTAGCAAGTTGATATTTTAGTTCTGAAATCATACCTTTCCATCTAAGAATAAATATATCATCAACATATAATGAAATGAATTAATAGTGATCACCATTAATTTTATAATAAATAAAATGATTTGATTTAAAATTCTCAAATCCCAAAATTAACACATATGTATCAAGATTTCTTCAATTTGTAAACCAACTTACTTTTACCTTTCACCAGGTAGTGCTTCGGCTATGTCATATAAATATCCTCCAAATCAACATGAAGGAAAGTAGTTTTCACAACCATTTTCTCAACCTCTAAATCATAAGAAGCAACAATAGAAAGAAAAAATCTAATGGGTGTCATTTTTGTAACAAAAGAAAATATCTCACCATAATCAAGACCTTCAACTTGAGAGTAACCCTTCGCAACCAACATTGATTTGTACTTCTCAATACCTCCATCTAAACCAATCTCTTTCTTGAACACCCATTTACAACCAACAAGTCTTCATCCTTCAGGAAATGGTACAATATCCCATGTATCATTCTTTTTCAAAGATGCCATTTCTTCATCCATAGAAATCTTCTAGGATTCTACATCATTCCTACCTAGTGCCTCTTCTACAAATATGGGTTCATCCATGTTAGTATTTAAAGAAAAAATACATCTCCAATCATCAAGTGAATAAATTTCATGTGGTTTTCTCTACCTTGTAGACCTATGGACAGGCTAAGTTGGAGGTTCTTCCTCCTTTTCTGAAGACCTAGAGCTAGATGATCTCTCCTCAACTTATTTTGTATCATTGGGCCTCAATTCCACTTACTTAGGTGTAGAAGGAAATTTAATCACATCTTCTTGTTTAATTTGTTATGGTTGCAATGTAACATAAATAGGCTTAGTTTCTCTAAAAAGAACACTTCTATTGTGTATTACCTTATGTATAGCAAGATCCCAAAGCTTGTATCCTTTCACACCCTAAATATATCTGATGAATATACATTTCACAACCTTGTTCTCCAACTTTTTTTACTTCTCATTTGGTACATGTGCATATGACTTGCAACCAAAATATCTAAGATTTTATAGTGAAGGCTTACAACCCGACCATGCATTTATAGGAATGTTATCAACAAGAGTTGATGTAGGAGAGATGTTAATCAAGTAACATATAGGGGCAACAACTACATCCCAAAACCATTTGTTCTAGTCCAACAACACTCATCATACAACTAGCCTTCTCCATAAGTGTCCTACTCATTCTTTCTACAAATCTATTTTGTTGTGGAGAATACGAAATTGTCTTCTATCTGTGAATACCATGCAATCTTTACAAAATCTATCAAAATAATTAGAGAAAAATTCACTGCCATTATCAGTCCTCAAACATTTTATTTTCTTTCCATTCTGCAACTCAACCATTTCTTTAAATTCTTTAAATTGACTGAAAATTTTATATTTACTCTTTACAAAATATACCCATGTCCTACTATAATCATCTATAAATAAAACATAACATGTGTATTTACCAATTTAAGGAACATATACATGACTAAATACATTGCAATGCATAAGATCTAATACACCACAAGATTCATGAAAACTCAAGTAAAATTGAACGTGGTTTTGTTTTGCATAAATGCAATTCTCACATAAATTGAATTCCAGATTACAATAAAAGAAACCTTCAACAATATTTTTATTTTTCAAGGTCCTTAGACCCTTTTCTCCAATGTGGCCAATTATTTGGTGTCATAACATAGTTTTCTCTATAGGTAACTTTTTTCTCATAAGAAAGAGCAGCCTTGGTTACCAAAAATCCATGACCATTTGCTAAAGGTGAAACCCTCACTTCTTCTACAAACTTTCTTTTCATAGAAGTATTATTGCACTCAATAGTGCATGCATTAAGCTTATACAATTTCCCATATCTGACACATCTAGCAATCACCATAGCACCTCTAACCATCTTGCATCCTGCATCAGAAAATACTACCTGCACACCCACATCTATTAGTTTGTTCACAAATAACAAATTTTATGATAATCCAAGGATATTCAACACACCATTAATGCTTTATATTCTACCATCAGGAAACCTAATTTTAACTTTACCAAGAACAGCAATGTATAAATGAGAATCATCCCCCAAGTACGCCTTACCTCCATCAAATTTTTCATATTCAAAAAAATAAATTTATGTTATTCAGTTCATATGAAAAGATGAACATGAGTAAATTGACCATGTATCATTACCTACAAGAGTTACCAAATTTGCAATGAATGTCTCACCATCTTCCTTCTTGGACTTGGAATCAGAATCAAATTTCTTCTTTTGTTCTTTGCATTCCTTATGAACATGTCTAGGCTTACCGTAGTTCTAGAAAATAACTTTTGTCTTTCCAAGAGATTTAGATCTCCCCTTGGACTTTGATTTGTCATGCTTCTCATTCTTCTTTACTTTTTCCTTAGGTCTTCCACAAAAATTTAGGGCATCCTTGGTAGTGATGGATACCTTCCTCCTCATCTCTTTAGAAAGCAAAGAACCCACCACATCTTTACTCTTCAATATAATAAAAGTACTCCCAATAGCCATAACAAGAGAATCCCATGAATCAATCAAATAAAAAAGAAAGATCTAACATTTCTCCTTCTCATCCATTTTGACACCAACTAATTCCAATTGACCCATAAACACATTGATTTCTTCTACATGGTCTATGATTCATCCATCCTTTTCCATTCTTAAGGAATACAACTTGTTCCTCAAGAAAATATTGTTGACTAAAGATTTGGCCTGATACATCTAACCAAGCTCTTCCATAGTTTCTATGCAAAGGTCTCTTCATGGAAACTAATTAAAATAGAGTCTACCAAACATAATTTGATTAGAACTTTGGTTGTATGGTCTATAACATCACATTGAATAGCTTAAGTAGGATCTGAAGGCCTTGAAACATTGTGATCAACAACATCCCACATATCTCAATCTATAAGAAGATCCTCCATATTTAGCTTCCACATCTAAAAAATATTTCTAGAAAATTTATCCACCTCTATTCTCCTTGATTAACTTTCCATCTAAAAATTTCCACAACAAGATCAAAAAGTATCTTCTACACAAGCTCCCACTCAAATCTAGATTAGTTCAAAAAACCCAACAACCCACAACTGAAACCAAAATGATCAAGCTCTGATACCACTTGTAAGGAGGCTAAGGTAGTAGAAAAACTTCCTACACTAGCCTTGAGAGGACAAGAATGAAAAAAATTCACATATCTTTAATAGTTACAAAAACTTAAACATAAATAAACACAAGTATCATGCATACCACAACACAATGATTTACGTGGGGAAAAGTATTTTGGGAGAAAAACCTCACACTCCAAAAGTTTCCCAATATTATTTAGAAATCAAAAGATTACAATATACTTGCAAAGAAATATTCTCATAGGATTATCATCACTATAGATCAAGAGACACCATAACCACTATCAGACTCTCGTAATACACCACCGTCTACCTACATCCCAACCAGTTATAATAAGCCTTTTGGAACCTTATATAATTAAAGTATTACATGTTTGTTTTCTATTTGACATGTTAATGGAAAAATATTGATGTGTTAGGGGTAAAAAACCTTGACTTGTTAGTGGGAAAACCTTGACATGTTAACAAAAAAATAAAAAATGGGGTGTTTCCCTAATCCCCACATCTTGTTACGAGTGTACAGTATTTGCATGATCATTTTCCACATACCAACATACATCCTATCAATAAATTGTATATAATTGGAAGGTTGAGACATATTTTCCTAATAGTTACCACAACAATTCAACCTACTAGTAATATCATTCCTTCCTTGGGTATTTCTACTAGCATCCCTAGTACCTTTGTGGCATCACACATCATTTCTCCTACCACTTTACCTCACATATAATAATTCCATTCACTTCTCCCTCGAACACATATACTCCACCATATTCATCTTCATCTCAAAATACAATCAATGACACCATCATAGATCAACTTTTACAAACCGTTTCATCCGTTCAAAATAAATTTTCCACCATAAACCAATATCAAAATGGCCAACCTACATACTATGTCAAAATAAATCCCTTATCCTTGGATATATTGAGAAAATCGATACCACAATCTCTAGAGATTCCTAGGTTCGACAAGTATGGGGGGAAAGGAGATTCTTCTAACCATGTTTCCACATGTACCACATTAGGTAGTGATTATGTTCTTGAGGATAAACTCTTGGCTAGGATTTTCCCAAGGTCCTTTAAGGAAACCACCTTAGAATATTTTTCCTCATTACTGAATAACTCAATTCATTCATTTAGTTATCTTGTTGAGGCATTTATGAACCATTTTCAAGTGCATGTGACTATTAATATGACCTTAGCCAATTTGATAACATGTAAGAAAAAGTATGTTGAAAAGTTACTTATTTCATTTCACGCTACCAATTGCTTTATTCCCAAATCAACAATGCAAAATAAGATACAAGATAAGCTTACCGTGATGAAGTTTCATTCCTTCATAAACTTGTGCACTACCCTTCATGATTATCAAAAATTAATTAGTAGTCATGACATGAAATCCACACCTAGCTAACCTGAAAAAATTGACTCAACAATATCAACCTTTTAAGGAAAAAATAAAGCCTTCCTTCAAATTAATCTCCCTCAACAAACAACCCAACATGTTGATAACCAAGTTGTTGCTATAAGAAAGAAAGCTTATTTCTCATTTGGGGATCCACCTAGGCAATTCAATCCCTTACCTAATACCCTTTATAACAAAATGTCAAAACTTAAAAAAAAAAATGATTAGTTTACCTCATTAAAAATCACAATCCTAATAATCCTTTATCTCTGAATTTTAGATTGAATGCTTATTTCCATTATCACCAATAAAATGGACAGGATACAAAATATTGTAAGCATCTTAAATATCTTATGCAAGACCTCATTGATTTTGGTCTACTTTCAATTGGAGGTGTTGATGATAAAGGAAATAAGTTTGTTGCCCCTCCTAATGAAAAATTGCAAATTTTTACCAACCCATGCCAAATCATAACATTTCATTTGTTAAATCTAGTGAAACTAAAAAGAATTTTGTGATGAATGTTGACATGGATGATGGCAACATAGATATTGATAAATAAGATCCTATGGATACTATTGTATGAAATACTATTGATGGTTTTGTTGCATCAATCGAAACTCAACCTCAACATTGATTTCTACTCTAAAAATATAATTAGAAATCCATTTGATGGTCCTCTTTAAATTGCAAGTTGAATCAATGAAAAACCCACTAATGGGATATTAATTGATCTTATCTATGGAGAGAATGTGATCACCAAATAATTCTTACTTGTGCATGAACTCTATCAATTAAAAGGATGGATAAAGATGCATAATGGTTTCACTTGCCCTATGATGGGATCGATCACCCTTTACAAATAGGACCAAAAAAGTTAGATGTCTCATTCTCCATCATCTCAACATTTGAGGAATTCCTTGTGAAGCTTGGTTACCCATGGCCATGCTCCATGGAAGTTGTCTCATCAGTTGTGCATAAATGATTTAATTTCCATTTTACAATGAAATCTTTACTAGGTATGATAGTGGCTTTAATCCTTTTTCTTCCTGGGGGAAATTTTCATTAGATTTATTTTGGCTTGAGCCTATGTAACCTATTAAACCTTGTGAGGAATTCTTTTTCAAATACTAACAAAATTTTAAAGCGAAATGCATAGTTAAATAATCCCTTACAAACATGCCACAACCTTTGATTGTGTGTGTGTGTGTGCATGTATCACGTATATACGAGAGATATCAAAAATCCTTGTTCAAATATCATAAAATTCAAAAAGAGTGAGAAAAGTTGTAGATGATAGTAGCCATTCATTCAATGTGGGATGCCTCTTCCATTAGGGATAAATACCCTATATAAGAGAGTTCCCAGTGAAATTCAAAGTCTTAGATATGGAGATCAGTAAGAAAAGGATGAAGTGGAACCAGTTCATCATGTTCTAGTATCCAAGGAATATAATCCATCGAGGGAATCCCTATGGTCGAATATGAAAAAGATAAAATGGTATCTAGATTCTCCAATAATTTTGGCTTCACTATCAAGTTGGAAGAAACATGATTTTCTTCAACAAGTAGCCCAATGTCCAAAAGTGATAATACAAAGTGAGAAGCTATATCATAATAGAATTGAAAGTAGCAGTTGGATGCAACATATTTTTCCCCAAGGACTAAGCATAAATTTAGCATAGTAAAACCAAAATTCCTAATGAATAAATCCATTTAAAGACTTTTTGATGTGATGGTCCCTAAGAAAACATTCTTTCTACGAGAACAACCTAAGAAAATTGGAGTATCCATGGCTATGAAGAAAATATAAATGTGCAGAGAAAAATTATAGAAATAAAACAAAAAAGAAAAGAAGTGTGAAAATTTTGAGAAGAAAGTAGAATTTATAGAGAGCCATAAGAAAGTTTTGGTACATAGTTTCTTTGAGTGATTTTTTTTTGGAAACTACAAGCAAGGTGGCAGCTAGATAATTATCTTTGTAGTTAAAGGTTAAATCAAATTAATTCTTTGCACATATCTGGTGGTAAATTTCTTCCAATTTGAGCAGTACAAAGATTGCAAATCAAGGAAGTTGAAGATTTCAAAATTAATAGTGGTCATTTTTTTTTTCTTAAAAGAACCATATTAATTATGAGGGTGCTTATGTGTGTGGTATACAAAGGAAAATTAAGCCAACAAGGTAGTACATGTCATCACCTAAGTAAGTTGAGAAGATAATACATGTAGAATAAGGTGTGCAAATTAAATATAGAATAATGTGATTGTGCTTCAGGATAATCATGAAATTTCCAATCCATTAATGAAGTATAGTGTCGTCAAGTCAAAATTTCTAGCAAAAATTTTAGTAGTTGCCATAAAATTTAATTGGAAGGGTGGTAACTAATGTTTCTAAATTTAGATTTAAATTTGGTGATTAAGTTGTCTATTGCTAAATTTTAATTTTTGAAATCTTTTTAACCATATAGCGAGCTACAGTTAGCTAGGATTTGGAATAAATTTGTGAAATTTAGCTAAAAACACACACTTACAGGGAATCATTAAATGAGTTTTTTGGGAAGTAGTGAATTGATGAAGGGATTTTAATTGAATGAAAAAATAAAAAGTAACCTTCACTACCACTATAATTCCCAACCTAATAGCGGTGCTTCATTGCTTGGAAGTTGATAAAATGAGCTATCATTGCTATATCTAATATATATATATCAATTCATTAGGCTATCCAAATAACTCTACCAAAGATATGGACACCTAATCGGCAGTAGAGCTATGTTTGGGGGAATTATGGAGATAACCTTGTCAGGGCTATAGACACTTGACTCGTAACAAGGCTCTATCCATGGTTGGATTTTGAGGATTAATATATTATGTAGTTTAATGTTAATGAATTGATTATTTTTACTAAGTTCAAAAAAATGGAATTAATTAGAGCACACACAGATTTTTCTTGTGGAGTTTTACTTTTTTTATGCCAAAATCTAGGTAAAGGTAGAAGTTATTGTTTTAAAATAAGTATAGATTTTAATTTATGATGGGTGATTTAATTTCAAGTTTGGTTTAAATTTGGTTTTATTGGTTGAAACTTGTTGTGTGGTCTAACAACACACCCCAAAACTGAAAGGACTTGGGGACCAAAGTGAAAAAATAAATAACTCTTATGGTAGGAGCTAGCAAATTGAAAGTTTTCCAGAATTGAAGAGAATAAATCTTTGATAATGAAAGTACTTCGTAATGAAAGTGTTCCGAGTACTGGGTACTAGAAACATATGGAAAGGAAAAAGGTAATACAAGTTTGAATGGAAGGCTCTAGTCTAGTATGAATGGGACGAATATGAAGGATTCTAGTATGATAGAGTTCTAGTATAACTAAGGTTTGGTGAAGTAAGTCGGTAAAGCTGAATACCGAGTACCAAGAATCGGGTTGTAATGTGAAGTGAAAATGCTAAAATTTCAAGTTTATTTATTAATTCTGATAATCTGGTATATATGTGAGGATATATGATATGCTTAAAAAAAAAGTCTTGTTAATTACGATATTTTTGTAATAACATTTGAATAATGGTTTTATTTACATGAGATGTTATAAATGTTTTCTTTCTTTTAAAGGGATTTAATGTGTGGAATTTGTGATTAGAGGAGATGTAGATTGTGATGCAAAATTCAAGTAGAAATGGTCAAGAAAACTTGAATCATGGATAGAATCATTTTCATTCTAGTCGAATTATTCTTGAATACTATTGGCAAAGGATTTTGAATCCATAGGAATGTTGGGGATCCTGGTATTTCACATGTAGTAAATGAAAAGTGCCAACCTCTGAGACATCCCATTCTCGAGAGTGATAGAACCAGAGCCAAGCCATGTGTGGGGGAAAAAAATCCACTTGTTCATTCTAAATGTATGGGAAGTCCCTACACACTATCCTGATTCGAGGTATCATCCTCACGAAGATTCAGGATCAACACCCGAAGAGCTTCAAAATGTAATTGGAGTTGATTTCCATTGACTTCAATTACAATTCTCGTATTAATATCTACATTCCACATGCCTTGATGAGATTGGTCCCTTGGATTTCGTCTCATGTATTTGTCTTATCCTATCTGAGCCTTGTGTTCTGTAAAAGGCCAGAAGATCCCTTTTTTATTTTAAGTTCAGAATTTGTGGATGTCAAAGGAGAATAAAATTTTGCATTTTTTTCTTTTTTCTTGTTTCTGAACCATTCTGATGTAAAACTTTGTATGAACATAGACAATGATTAATATAAGATCTTATTAGATAGCTACCTATCTCTATATCTTTTGTAGTTGGTTTTGTTAGTTCAACTGAATAAGACTGTATGTTGCATCGTTTAAGGGTGCATATAGAACCTACTCGATGTGTACAAAAAAAACCCCTCTCTTTAAAAGCTTGCACCATTTTATATGTATTTGTGAAGCAATCTAGTGAAATATATAGTTTTCTCTATTTTAATTGATCCTTTGGAGCATCCATATAGAATAATCGAGAGAAACTTTTAATTTTTAGTATTTTAGACTTCTTTTTATAATAGATGTTTAAATTCATGAAATGTTTCAAAATTTAAATGAATGGAAATAATTTTATTGAAAATCTTTTGTTTTCCATAAAATTGTTGAATGCTTAATGCTAAATCTACTTAAGTGATAGCAAATAATTTGTGATATTCATGAAATATTGTTGCAAATCTTTTGGTTTTATGATGCTTGAACTTAATGCTTCAATTGAAAATCCAATACCTAACATATTCAATTTACAAAAATAGTCCCTTTACGATTAACAAAAATATTACATCAATACTTGAGAGTGACCCTAGTGCAACCATGACCTAGTTATCGAACACTTAGGATTGAACAAAAGCCAATCTTTGCCCTGTTAATGCATAATTCCCCTTTAGGTTGTATTTGTTCCATATCTTTCAAGAATGATAGGATCTTTGTGGTCTTGTCTATGAAGAATTTATTTGCACTATTTGTTGTGAGTAAAATCATTCTCAACAGCACCTTATTACAATATTTATTTGAATAATAGATTTTTAAGTTTAGAAAGATTTTATTGCTATCTCCCATTCCGCTATCCTTACCTTTAACTAGAATCATGTCATCTAGTATAGGAACTCCCATTTGGCTTCTTCCATGAAGGCCACAATACTCTTTTGCTAGTGAAATTCCAACTGCAAAATTAAGCACTTGGTGAAGAAGAATTACCATCTCCTTGTTGTTTTGTGCAAATGGGTCCTTGGAAAGGACTATGTAAAGGATGAAAACTAGTCATGGAGCAAATCCAATGTCATTTCTTACTTTGTGCCTCCCTTCTTGACCTGGATATAGCCAAGTTGTGTGATGTTATGTTCAACTCTATGTACTTGGATGGGCTCAGTGAAATTCTGCAAGTGGCCATCCCTAGTGTCGATATGTTGAATTCCATGGACCTCCAAGAGAACATGGTCTAGATACCCTTCCTTACTAACTTTTGAACCATGGACGTTGAGATCCACCACTCCCTATCTTGTCTTGTGGCCACTTTCCTTCTGAGGGAGTTTGGCGTAGAAACTGTTGGTGAGCTTTACTAGAAAAAGCACTTAGAGTTCTTAGCCTATAGCTATGGGAATGAGGACTAAGGTCACTGGTGTGTTGGCCCTGTGTGTGTTGTTTTGACCCCTTTTCACGTTGTCAAAGAATAAAAAGAAGAAAGAAAATAAGAAGAAGAAGAAACTAATCAAGAGCCACTTTTGATTGTTTAGTGATAGTTGGAGGCTTGTGAATCTCACTATTTTTCACTTGTTTGCTCTCCTTTTATTCCTCTTCATAGTATAGCTCTTTTTTGGGGTTTCAAAAGAAGCTTTAGCTTCTCTCAACGCCTCAATCTTGTACTATAATTTAAATCTTTAATGAATATAATATATACCTTTTCTATTTCTTCCAACATTATTCTCATGGGTTTATTCTAAAAAATAAATCATATTTTACAAAAAAATTACATATGGTGCATAAATGTGAATTTTTTTAAAGAAGTTGTGCATTTTAATGGAACAATTTTAGATAAATACCGTTCACTAGTATATCCAGAATGTTTCCTTCCATATCTTCTAGCTCACATGCATTATTTTCCTTGCATGTGGTGATATGGAAGGGTCCTTTCCATAACGCTTCAAATTTGTATGTTGTCTTGGTTTTGTAGTATGCTCATCATACTTTAGTACCAGGCTTCCTTCCCTACAATCTAGGTTGGAGGTAACTTTATCGAACCATCATTTTACTATGTTGGTGATTGATCATGGCTCCATAAGCATTTTATCTGTCTTCTTCAAAGTTCAGGAGTTCTACCAACCTTACTTCCATTCTGCCACTTTCTTCAATCTAGGGCTTTTAACTGTTACAAGGTAGGGATTTCTATGGAAACAGGTAAAACTACCTCTTTCCCGTATAGAAATTCATAAGGGGAAGGCTTCAAGATCTACTTGGGAATAATTTGGTTTTTCTATAGAGCATCTCACAAGTGTTTGTGCCAATCCCTTTGTCTCTATGACCCGATGTACTTGATTAACCTAATTATGTTTTTGTTAATTGAATCAGCTAACCCATTTCCTTATGGGTAGTAATTTGATGAAGTTTTAACCTAAACCCCATCTTTGATAGAAAAATATAACATCCATGAATGTACAAAATCCAATGCATTGTCAAATATGATGGTTTTTGGGGAACCATATCTTGTTACCAACTCTTCAAGGATGTTGATGATCTTGCCTTCTCTAGCATGTTTTAGGACAACAACCTCCATCCACCTCATGAAGTGGTTTCTCACCATACGTATCCACTATATGGCCAACACTGGAAATATGATTTATCATCCTGATGAAATCCAAACCCCATTGACCAAAGGGTTCCTTAGTTACAATTGGACTCAAGAGAAAGGCGGAAATCTTTCTTTTACCAACAAAATACTGGCACTAAGTACACCTTTTCACCAAATGGTGTAGTTCAAAAAACATAGAGGACCAAGAATATCCTACTCACATTATCCTTAAAGTAGTAGTCTTGGCAGAAAAATGTCCACCCTTGGGACTACTATGAAATTTATAAAGAACTCTTTTCGCCAGTGGCTTATTCAAGTATCAAATAAGGACACCACCAAAATTAATTTTGAATAAGATACCTTTAATTAATACATACCTGGTGCCTTGTAGTCAGTATTATCACCTTTTCTGAGATAGAAGGTTTGTTGAGTACTAACCCTTTTGCATATACTATGTTCGATCTGTCACCCAGGACTCGTCAGACTCAAGCTAGTTTGTGTAGAATTGATTGGTCTCCTTCTTAGCTAAGGAACTTGATTCCTATGCAAGATATTCACATATACCTCTTCCCCAAACTGGTTTGGTTGGTTTAATATCCACATCATGTTCCAAGATCTTAGTGATCTAGTTGGCCCTCTTTCCAGTTATTTCTCCCTCAGTGATATACTCCTACACATTGGGATGTACAATGAGAATACTGATTCTATTGGCTAACACCAAGTAGAGGAACTTATTTAGGATTTTAACAATAGAAAAAGACTACTTATCAACAAAGTTGTACACGGCTTCATATCTTTTAAGATTTCTTAAGTGAAATGAAATGGGATGCTCTTTGTTATTTCCTTCGTCTAAGTTCTAAGTGAGTATTGAAGCTATGCTTTATTGGCCATTGTATACATGGAGTAGAAAATCCTTGGAAAAGTTTGGGTTCACCAACACCAAGGTGGCTAAGATAGCTATCTTTATCTATTCAAAAGTTTCTTTGTCTATAGGGGTCCATTTCAACATTAGGTTATTTTTGAGCATCAACATGACAGGTCTTGTGTTGCCTGTGAAGTCTGAAATGAACTGACTGGTAAAGTTTATCTTCCTCAGAAAATACTATAGCCCTTTCTGATTTACTAGTAAGAGGAACTCCATTATAGATTTCACCCTTTCTAGGTCTATTTCTATTCCCTCCTTTAATACCAAAAAACAAAGTAACTTGCCTTGGGGCACTCTAAAAACACATTTTCTAGAATTCAAGGAAATTCCAAACCATTGAAATTTTTGGAAAACCTTTTCCAGATCATCAAAGTGATCATATTTTGACTTTGGGAAGACTGTTAGGTCATCTAGATATATTAAAATAATATAATTAATTAATCCTATGAAAGAAATATCCATTGCTCGTTAAAAAAGTTGCACTAGCATTTGAAAGTCTGAACAAAATTTTTGATTATGTGAATGTTCTCCACTTAGTAGTAAATTTTGTTTTATGTTGGTCATCTTTGTTTACATATACCTGGTTACAACTCGAGAAACCATCAAGTAATGAAAACATCTCTGATCTTGCCATAGTCTATAGGATCTACTCCATTAATGGCAAAGGGTAGTGGTCTTTTAGTGAGGCTTTATTCAAGTCTTTGAAACCAACATAGATCCTAATATCACCATTCTTTTTCCAAACCTGTACCAGATTAGACACCTAGGTGGAATATTGAATCAGATATATGATCCTTGATTCAATTAATTTGGTGAGATCTTATGCCATCAATGCTTCAACCTTTAGATTGACTGGCCTTTGGTTTTTTCAAATAGGCTTTGATCCTTCAGCCAATTCAATAGTATGTTGGATTTTTCCTAGATCATACCCTCTAAGATCATAGTCCAGGCTGTGACCCTGTCATATCTAGAACATAGAGCCTTTAATCTTTCCTTATCTTTCTATGGAATGGCCCTTATGACCTTTAACTTTTTGCCACTTTCGACATAAAGCTCTTCATAATCCCTCACATTTGTAGTTAACCTTTCTTTTCTATTTCTTAAGTCCTCATAGTCAAAAATATTTTCAAGAGAGATTAAACCTTGAGAAATCTTATTACCTTTTAATTGGATAAATGACGCTTTGGGATATTCTATTTCTAGCTATGAGTGGTCGGATGCTTTTCCTAATTTCTACAAAAATGTGGTGATCTACATACCATCCTCAAATACTTGTTGGTTTTGATCATTATCGGGAATTTCTGGTTAGACAATGATCTGTACTGCATTCTTCTTCATTGTTGAATCGGAAACTAGTTCAGATTGTGAACCTATTTCTACACTATTTTGAGATCAAGGAATGACTTGTATATAAAAAGATTCAAAACTCTCAATCAGATCCCATATTTGATGTTTGCACGACTTCATTCTTATATTCTTCGCAACGACTTGCCCATGTACTTGGCTCACAACTAACTCTAAATCTTTGAATGCTTGCATTCTCTTTACACCTATTCGTTCTACAAGAATCAAACCATGAACCAAGGTTTCATATTCTACATCATTTTTAGAGCCTTGGAACTAAAAATGAAAATCCTTGAGGGTATCCGATCCTGTCAGGGACACTAATCAAACACTTACTCTAGAACTAGCTTTGCATTTAGTGCCAAAAAAATATAATGTCCATAGATGGTTGTCACCTAGATGATCATATTCCTTCTGGTCATTTATCAATTTTGGAATGAATTGACCATCATTAAAGATCACATAGGTTCCTAGTCCCGTCACATGAAAGTTACCAAATGGGTCAGAGTCGATGAATTGGTTAACGAGGACCTCCTCTTTAGGGGTCTGATTGCTCATGTGTTCTTCATATTCCAACATCTCTACACAATACCTTTCCCTTTGTGATAAGGAGGTATGTGTTTCCTCAAATCATAGGACTACGTTGTTCTCTATGTGTTATGGATGCAAATATTCAGACAAGATTTTCATCTTCACACCATGCTTGGTCCTTAATATCAAGTTGGACCAATCGAGCACTAAATATCTGCTAGGATTTACTATGAAATCTCTTGAAAGACACATTCAAAATGCTAGGGGGATGTCTATCATTACTATTTCTTGTGTGATTTTTTGGCTTGGGCATGAGAAGACGGTTAAAGATAGATCTTTAATATGGCCAAAATTTGAAACCTTCTTGCTATCTAATTGCATGATTCCCTTCTCAAGGGGCTCATACTTAAGTTTTAGGGCATCAACCACTTGTTTTGGCATGACCATCATACTATCTCCTGAAATCAATCATGTTATTATGCAAAAGCTTATCTCCCACAATAAGTGTCAAAAAGAAATCCATGGTTTTTGGCTTGCTTACCTCTTTCTCTTTTCCATTCCTTACATCATTCACATAAGTTGTGGCTTTCAAAGATTAAGGGTCCGATGAAGGATCTTTATCTTTATCTTGATTTCCTAGCATAGTTGCATCCGTCTATGGTACTTGTTCTTCTTACTTCAATACTTCTTGGAGCAACATTTTTTGTTTAGGAATAGATATGATGTCCCAGAAAGATGCATTAGCAGGTTCCTTCTTTAGTTGTTCCACCACATTAAGCATTCAAACTAGAAAGACCTTGGTTTTAAATGGTGGTATCTCTCTCGTCTTGGGGGTAAAATGATCTTTCATGAATGGGCTTGATATCTTATCCATCTCCTATGGCAATGGTGGAGTTTGTGATTGCTGAGTAGGTTAGCCAGTGGCCTATAGAGCCTACTTTCCTTGTAGCTATGGTTGACATAGCTATGGAGGTGGTAGATCCTATTGTACACATTATCCTGTGAGCCTTCTTTTGGATCTTGTGTTGTAGTTTGATTGTACATGTGAAGCACTAGTCATCAAGGCTTCATGTGCGAATACTACATCTTCTTCCTCCATCCATGAAAATAACTCTTGGTCTGGCACAATATCCAACTCTTCTAAGTGGGAATTTTCCATTTCAAGAGAATGATATTCTTCTATATTAATGAGCATGCCCTTGATTCTTTGTTTCACTATCTTCTATTGCAAATTTTTCCTTGAACAATTTTGGGGCATGTGATTATCACTACATGAGAAGCACCAAATGTTCTCATCTTTTTCTAGGTTGTTTTGGCCATGGATTTATTCTTTATACTAGCTATCCTTGACCATCTATAGTGGCATAGTGACAGGAACTATCTAGTTTGTGGACACCGTTTGTTGACCTCCTCCCTTTGAGAGCCTTCATATGTGTTTTGTTGATAGGATGGTCTTCCTTTATGATAGTTTTGAGTGGCCTGCTTTAGAGGTGTCGCTTGTTATCATTTGATGAGGACTAACTTGTCAGAAAAAGACCACATGAGACTCTTCATATCGTTGATGTCTTTACTATAGAGGAAGATCCTAACATGTTTGGTTGTGTGATGAGGTACATATACATGTATTACAGTCTAGCTGATGTCACCATTAGTGAAATCGAAGTGCTTAGAGTAGCTTCTTCCCAAGGAACATCAAATATTTCTATGAATACAAGCATTGAAGGTCATGGTGGAAGCTTCCCAGCATTGATCATATTGTTCTCCAGATGCACAACCAAATCATACACGTCAGGTAAGATATCCCCTCCCATGAAAGCCTTCAAGTAGAACATAAATGCCATCGCAGTTGGGTATTGAGCAATTACAGGGATTCTTTGCCAGGTTTTGTGAAACCTACTGTTGAAGTAACTCATGGCCTCTTATGGGGCTCTTTTGATGGTGATTAATTGATGTAGTAATGAGGAGCGTTCTACCATCTCTAAGAAGAATTCAAACAACCTCTCTTTGAGTTGGTCCCAGGAGCTGATAAAACCAGAAGCCAAAGATCGACACCAATCTTGAACTTTTACTTTGAATCAAGTGGCCAACAACCTAAGAGTGATATTTTCCTCCACTATGTTATGGACCTTGTATACATTTGCTATATCTTGGAGGTGTTTAGAGGGGGTTTTGATGTCTTCTCTAGAAAATTTTGGAATAGCCTTGAGGGCGTTAGTAGGTATGGTAGGCCATATGTCTAGGGGCGTAGGCAGTTGTAGTGGACTATCACTATCCCAATTTACAAAATTTGTAGGAGTAAGGGAAAATACATGAGCCATGGAGAAAGATTCCTATGAATCGGGTATACTGGAATTCTGATTTACAAAGTTCAACCTCCAAGTGGAATAGAGAAGGCTCTAGATCTGTGGCTTTCACTTCTCACCCTTTTAATCCTTACAGGTGATAAAAAACCTATAAGTTTTCTTCTCCTAGATACTAAGGTAGGTAATTGGGAGTACTATAAATAGACCCTTGACGATGCTCATGTTTGGATTTTGGGCATGAAATTTCCAACCTTTTTCCCTAGCTTGATTTTAGAAATATTTCTAACTTCTAATCAAGTGAGGTTTTTTAGTCTTAGTAGGTGTTCCAAGAAAAGAACTATTGATCATCAAATCTTGCATCTCTCTAACAATCTTATGGGAAATTCAGTGAGTGGGGGACCCATTTGTGCCTCACTAAATATCTCTAGGATTTTGATAGAAAGTTGGCTCTGCCTTGAGTTTTTAGAAAAAGGTAGAAGGAAATGTAACTATAAAACATGAAAATATTGATGTGCCAAAGATTTTACAACATTTCAAACCCAATTTTTTTCTTATGAATGATATAATAGACACAAAATGCCACAACCATTCATTGTTTGGAAGAGAACGAGTATCAAAGGCTAAGTATAAGCACAGTGTAGTAGTTTAGATCCCCCTACGGTAATTTTTCATTAAGGTCTAATTAAGCATAAAAGTTCCAAATGTTAATAGAAAAACATTCATAAATTGTAGAAACCCTTCCTATTTTTCTAGCATAATATAAAAAAACAACCCTTAAAGAAAATGGAGAAGCTGAATTGAAATAATCCACTTTCTATATGTTATTGTTATATGACAGAAGCCTATAGCATGGAAATCGTTTACTCTAACTATGTAATTAAACTTAGCACAATGTTTTTATTCTGAATGAAAACATAAAGAAGGAACTTTAAAAAGGCCATAATATGCTTAGTTTCAAATATTTCTTCCAAACATATCATACTTAAATATCAAATGAACATAAAAACAAAGGTAAAATTCCAATCCCATGATAGTTTGAGTTAAAACAATATAAGATGCTAGTAAAAAGAACTATTCTGCAAAACTATAAACTTCTAAACATATCTTTATAACTAAGGAAAATTAAAATAACTTTCAAAAAATATTTTTTTTCTTTCTTTTTCCGCCACCTATTTATAGCTACAAAAGAGAGAATGGTCACCAACATTCCAAAAGAAAATAATTCTAGATACCTCAATCTCATAGCTTGTGATCCAATCATAGATCTTGATTAGATTGCGGAAATCATTTTTCATTAATTCCAAACTACATTATTAATGTCATTTAGATATTTAGCAAAGACTACCATCTAAAAAAAATCCAATCCTAGAAAATAGCCTGGAAAAATATGATTGACCAATCACATAGATTGATGGTGCTGACTCAAAGGTTCCAGCCTGAAAGCAACAAAGACACATCATGCTCTGAAAAATTCCATAAAAGTGCAACTTTCCCAAAGTGAAGAGATGATGTGTCGAGTGGGCAGGGAATCTCAGATTTATGAAAATATCCCCAGAGAAAATCCCTGCCAAGCTGACATGTGCCCTGACTTTCTCCTTAAAGGAAGGTGATAAACAAAATCCACACAACCACCACATGGTCCATTGCATGCCTTTTAGAACAAAACTTTTCTTTAAGTGTAGGTTCATCCCAAAGCCAAAAATGTATAAAAGCTAAAAACCAAATGGAAGATTAAGGGAAAAATTGCTTCACAATATGTAATTAAACCAAATGATGAAATGAAGCATGAAACTTGAAACATGTAGATGATGTCACCTGGGATAATTTATTGTGAAGTAAATCTACAAAATATGATGTAGTGGCCATGAAGAATGTAGATCTTGGATCCTTGAATGTTACATGAACAATAGTTGCAAATAGATATTCAATGCTACATCCAACTCAACAACATGAATGCATGCAGCAAGCCCTTCAAATGATGATGTGATCCTGAACTGCTGCAATGAACACTTAAAATATTCCTTGAAATGCCTTTAAAATTCTGTTATGCTCTTGTGAAGTACTAGGATGCTTTGTTGAAAATCTTAGGTGAAACTATGTGAATTAACCTCTTATGTGTACTAAATTAGGAGATTAACCCTGAAATTCAAAGAATTAAGGCTGACACTAGAACTAGGAAGAAACATAATTAAATTATCACCATAATGAAATTAAAAAAGGGGGGTCTCATTAAGGGATGACCCATTCACCACCTTAGGCGAATGGGTCTTGGATAAGTTTCCAGGACCAAGCTTTGATGGACTAAAAGAAGGCTAAAAATCCATTCCAAATCAATTGATAAAGCAAATTCCTATTAAGGGAGTACCCATTCACAGTCAAGGGTAAATGGGTCATGGCTCAACTTACCAGGACTAAATTTTTTCCAATGAAATAATTTGTTAATTAAATTATGATTGTCAGGATAGATCTTTGGGGGGGTGTCAAAATTAAGCCCTAAATTTGAATCAAAAGGGGATTAATAACTCCAATTAACCTCAATTAACTAATACCACCTAGATAAGTGAAAAAGTGGCTTAAAATAATTTATAACACTTAAGCAAGGTACACATTACGTACATTTTTATTGAAAATGGTCATATAAGGCTTAATTAAGTAAATACATCCTAGAAAAGTGTGACAGTGTGTTACAATAATTTACAACACCCTTGCAAAGGATCAATTAAGGCATATTTTAGTTAAATAAAGATCATAAAATAGTGTGAATTTATAAAACACATTAAAACACCACTCTAATATATCATTATTTCAACTTTAATGCCAATTATCAAATGAGGAAGGAAAAGGATACTTTTTCTGTTACTATATTTTTTTGCGTGATTGCATGTGCATAATTGTTGGAAATAAGCAACACTCAAAGGGGGGGTAAATTAGTGTTCTGCAAAAATTAAACCTTTTACTCTGATCTTTAATCCACTTAAAACATTTAATTAAAATTAATGTGCAAAACCTAAAAGCAAGAAACCACACAACCATAATAGAAATATTTTTATGTGGAAACCATGATAGGGGAAAAACCATGGTGGATGGCTAATCCACAATGAGTTCTAAGTATACTCAAAAGAAATATTGCAAAATGGGAATGCACTTGCATTTAGGCTCATTTCGTAGGGCTCACTGATAAAAAAAGGACTTACTTCCCTTATAATAGTTTGGAATAGATCCAAAAGAGAATGAACTAAATATATAAATCTACCAGTGCTTGAATGCAATTCCAGTTAAGCTTTGATGATGAACTTCTATCTTGATGATTGATACAAAACTTATGCTCTGATCTGCTCAAGTTCACACACAAAATCTTTATGCACCAGTGAAACTGTGCATGATATCACTCAAATGTTCCTCAAGAATTTGCAACATACACCAATACACCTTCTTCATTCATTAAAATGACATAATCAATCCTCTAAATATATTCATGACAAGGGGTTTAAACAAATTAAGTGGGCTCAATAAAACTTAAGAATATTTTCAATTTGTTGGCCCAACACATGAACAATTTGATGTGTATCCAAAACAGTTAGCAATTCCATAGCTAGGACCCAAAATTAATTATTTGAACATAAAACATCTTTAAATTATTTCACCTAACACATCCACATCGCACCACATTCCCTGAGTTGGCCATAACAAACAAATAAGTAGAGGATATCCTACCAGACCTCCAAACTCAAATTGCAACCAATACAACACTACAAAACTCAATGATAAGATGATCCACATGCTCAACAAGTAAATATAGAGATCCACAACACAAAACAATGATTTGGTGAACCTATCCAACTAGATACCCTATTCCATAGGTAAACTACTAGTAATACATAGTATTCCACGTTATCTGTCTGTACGACTGGATAGAAATTTGTGGACCATGAGGATGAATTTAGTTGCCATCAATGACAAAACTAGAAGCTAAAAACCATCTCTCAAAACAATATGCCAACAATCCCCCCCCTTTCACTTTGATGCTAAAACTTAATGAAAAATGACTAAGTGTCAAAACTAATAAGCATATTGCCAAAATACAAAATACTGAATACTTCACTATAAAATATCACTTCCCCTAAGAATATAAAGGAATTTTTCACTTCACTCTCTCCCCCTTTCACATCAATGATGAAATTTGGGAAATCAAAATTGCAAAATTGTACAAGTACATCTGAAGACTTATAGAAATTTGAAGATGTCTGCAAAGACATTCTTTAGTCCACTTAAATTTGAGCCCCACACACTTTTCAAACTCTCCAAAATGGTAAAATTACCATAAAGAAGATCAAACAATGTTTTCGCAGCTTCCAAACTTATCCGATCAAGAGCGATCACAACACCTTTTTCTTCTTTCAAGGCATTCACCAATATCTCAATTTTTGGACTAATCAGCCTCCTAAGTTCACTTGTTCTACTAACAACCTTTTCATTTTCAAACTTCAAATTCTTTATTTGGTCAAGAAAAGACATTACCTAACTATCTTGATGACAAACATTGCCAGCCAATGGATCAAAGGTGTTGGAAATAATAACCAACTGTTGCTCAATATGTTTTATCTTCTTCTCATTTGCCTCAGTAAATTTTGACTAGATTAAGTAGGATTTGTACACCTTTTCTCCTTCTGATATAGCACCTTGAGCATTCTCTATGCAAGTACTCAATAGAGCTTTATCTTTGGGAATCAATTATTTTAGGTTGCCAACTCTTCACTCCTTAAATTATTTTTTCACTTTAACTCGAGCTGAGTCCTCAAAGTATTTGAAATGAAAATCTACAAAGTTTATTAACTTCTTCAACTCACCGAAGGAGGAGCCTGTTGGGTCCATAACATAGGTAGGCATCAATTTCTATAGAAATCTAGAAGTGAGTTTCAGCAGTTCACTATCTTTAATGTGAGATTTCAATATTTTATCATTGGCTTTCTCTTGAGTTATTTTGGAAACTTTCAACATTTGGATTGGGGACAAGGTGGATAAGTTGATTGAACTCACATCAAATCCATCATCTCACTCTACCTACTACTCCAATAGGGATTCTTTTACCTCATTTGGACTGATCTCCTAATTATTTCCCTTATCAATCTTAGATTGAGCTTCCAAAATGACTTTTGGTATTTCCTTTTCTTCATTAAGCACTTATTTCTCTTCAAAAATCACCTCAATTTGGAATTTAGTCACCACAAGTGTCTCTAGATTCTCCACATTTGGAGATGTTAGAACATCCTCAAGTACTGGAGGAATAGATGAATTTATTTTCTCCTTATGTTCATTTCCTTCTTTTGACTTATTCATCTCCACATTCACTTCCTCATGACCTTCAACATGTTCAATATTGATTTATCTTTTCCTTTGACAAGTACTATTCCAGAATTGTCTTAGTCTCACTAATTACAACATCAGTGTCACCAATTATGAGTTTGTTTATTCTTGATTTGCTTCTTAAATCCTTTTTAGCTCTTTGAAGAAGTAAATCCATTTCTTCAATTCCCATTTCTGGGCACAAGTTAGGAAGAACTCTTTTCCTCAAGTTTTCTTCCTTGGTTCTGGCATTCTCTTTCCTAGATTCCAACACTTCATATAGGATTGTAGACAAGCTAGACATGATTTCAATTAGAGTTTTATTGAAAACATTTAAGTGCTTGACTGTGGCTTTTTCAAGAACATTGTGTCTGGATTCGTCAAAAGTCTCATATAGGTCATAGAGTGGCATGATATTTTCATCTTCTACTACTGCATTCTCAATTTCTTCCATGGACATACTGGGCATGTCAAATTTTTCATTTTTATTTTCTTCTTCACTTTTTCCAGAAGGATTTATCTTGTTAAGTTTGACATCATGAGTCCCAGTAGCTTTTATCTCTCTAACTATTTCTTCTAAGTCTGTTTATTCCTCTTCATCTGCGGATACAACTTTGTAAGTTCTTTAGATTTTATTATTCTTTCTTCTTCTGGAGGCTTCAACTTGATTTGGCTATGTTGCATGGGAACTCCTAGTAGTTCTAGTAGAAGATGTTCCTAGACCAGTTGTTGTTTCCTTTTCCTTCTTTTTGGCTGCTTTAACTTGATCTCTTTGTCTCCTTATTTCTTTTAGTTTTTAAACTGGAAAACCCATTTTCTCTACAAAGAATTTTGTCTCCTTTGTTACTTTTTTGATTGACATGGGTGTTCTCAATTCTGAGTGAACTTGTAAGCTTTTCTTTGCATAGGTGTCAAACCTTTCTTCATTAGGATCTAGTGGTGAATTTAGAAGATATTTTGCATACATCCTTAGAATGTTTTTATCCACTTCATATCCAATAGGCATGATCCAAATACAATAATATTAACAATTTTCCAAACTTCAATAGATTCTTCTTGTCCTTCTTGATCTTCTTTAGATTCTCAAATAGTTGACCTCTGAGTAATTCACATAGATCATAATATGCATTTTGTTTTATCATTTCATATGTTGTATAGATGGAAGTGTTGGATATAAATTTTTTTTGACTCGAGTGGTAAAGCTTGTACCTTATGACCATAGATGAAAATTTTACATCAACTTCGACAATATGATCTATAGTCATTTCCCTTCTATCCCAATGTGAGCTAGTCGCTTTAGTAACCTCATCATTCTTCACAGACTTCAGAGCTAGAAGTCTATCAGTGGAGTTTAAGCTTGTAACTGCATAAATAGATTCCTTGGTAATTTTGAATGGCACTTCCATCCACATGAATTCAACATGCACATGAATCAGTATGTATACAGCCTACTCATCCTCCTCAAATATAGGAAACTTCAAAAACTACACAATTTTCTTGTTTACTATGGTTTTGAATTCAAGTTTCACAAAGAAATCCTCTTGAACTATGTGATTTGAATACAATTCCAATAGTTGTGCACTACCCAAATTCTCAATATTAGCATGTATATATGCCCTAATATCTTCAATATGCAAAACTCTGTATGACACCGATGAAAGTGCACCTAGGGGTTTTGTGTCTATGAACTTATATGGATTCCATTTGAACTTTGGTCATGACCTATCCTCAAATTCAACTATAAAATGGGTAGACATAATTGTGAGCAGAAAAATTCATAGGTTTTGCAATAAATACCTTTCAGAGACAAAACGAAAACTAATCACAGATTCTCGTCTTTGCTTGGATCCCTTCTCAATTTGGAAAAGATCACCTCAAAGCACTCCAAACTTCTATTTTTTGAATGCAATGTGACAAATGAAAGTAAAAACTATTCTTTTATTGACATCAAACCTAACTCCTTACTTTTGCAATAAATTCCCTTGCCCTAATACAACTGGTTCTTTGAATTTTATGTTCCTGGGCAGTTAACTCTTGTGTGGATCTACAATATTCTTCATTGATTCCTTAGATTCATTTCACCATGTCTGAAGAGTATCCAATTTCCTATTGCACTTGTCTAAATTCTAGTATCAATCACTTGTAGGGGGTTTAGTGTATTTTCTTGATAGCTCCCCTTAAGGCACAGACCTAAAGTTAGTTTCTAGAGGTATTACTAGAAGCGACTTCTGGTGTCAATCCATTTCCTTCTATAGAGGGATTCTTCTTCAACCATTTCTTCTGCATCTACTTCTTGATCTCATGAGTGGTGATTTTATCTTTTCCCTTGACATCCAATTTCAAGTTTTGTCTTACCAAACCTCTTTTTGTTCCAACTTAATCTAGAAGTGTGACCAAATTTGTTGTAGTTGTAGCACACAACACTTCTCTATCTAGGCCACCCATTCCACTAATTTTGTCTTGATCTGCATTGGTTAGAAATATGTCCAAATCTATTGCATGCATACCATCTAACATCTTTATGATGGTTATGGATCATAACTCTACATTCACTTGACTTATGACCATACTTGTAGCAATTAAAGCACTAACCTGAGAATGATGGTCTACTTGAGTTCACCCTACTCCTACACTAAGAATCCATATGACCAAATTTGTTGCAAGTATAGAAATAAAAATTAAATCTTTGAGCATTAGGTTGCCTTACTGGATTCCTTCTAGGTCCTTTCATCTGGTTTCCTTGTCTGAATTTTCCTTGTCCTAAAGTTCTCTATTCAAAGCTACTTTGTCCAGATCTAGAGCTTTCTCCTTCTTCATATCCAAGACCTTGTCTATCACCATCAGTTCTTTATCCCTTGATTAATTTGTTAAGTTTGGCTGAGCTTTCTTTGAATTTCTCCTTGAACTCATTCATAGTAGCAAGTTCATATATGAGATCATCAAGCTCCTCTTCACTATTCTGGATTGCTCCAATTCATTTTCTAGTTGACTGCATTGTTCAAACTTTTCTTTTAAATATTGTGAAATCTTTTTTTATTCTAATTTCTATCCTCAAAATCCTTGGTCATCTTCATCATGATGGATTATGTCTCACACTTCAAGGAAACATTCTCTTTCATGGCTTGACTGAGTTGTTCATCTTCATTGGTTTTGATCTTCTGCTTAAGTTGACCACATAATTCCTTTCTTTTCTCCCTTGATTCATTGATCTTGTCTTTTAATGACTAGTTGAATTTTTTAGCATTTGCAAGATTTTCTTGTAGTTCCTAGATCTCAAATTTTGACTAGTCAAGATCATCCAAGCCCACCATGAGTTGTTATTACAAACTACTTGTATCCATTGAAAACACTTTCTAAGATCTACCCAAGCTATTAGACTTTTTTCGAGGAACAAGCTCTGATACCAATTATTGGAAACAAGCAACACTAAGAGGGGGGGTGAATCAGTGTTCTGCAAAAAATAAACCTTTTACTCTAATCTTTAATTGACTTAGAACATTTAATTAAAATCAATGTGCAAAAACTGAAAGAAAGAAACCACACAACCAAAGCAAAAGTATTTTTACGTGGAAACCCTATTAGGGGAAAAACCATGGTGGATGGCCAATCAACAATAAGTTTTGAGTATAGTCAAAAGAAATATTATAAAATGGGAATGCACTTGCATTTAGGCTCACTGCTTAGAGCTCCCTGCTCAAAAATGGACTTACTTCCCTTACAATAGTTTGGAATAGATCCAAAAGAGAATGAATTGAATATATAGCATCTAAAAATGCTTGAATGCAGTTCTTATTGAGCTTCGATGATGAACTTCTATCCTGATGACTGATATAGAAATTCTGCTCTGCTATACTCAGGTTGGCACACAAAATCATTATGTGCAAGTGAAACTACACATGATATCACTCAAATGTTCCTCAAATATTTGCAACATACACCAATAAACCTTCTTCATTCATTAAAATGACGTAATCAATCCTCTAAATATATCTATGACTAGGGGTTTAAACAAATTAAGTGGGCCCAATAAAACTTAAGAATACTTTCAATTTGTTAGCCCAAAACATGAACAATTAGATGTGTATCCAAAAAAGTCAAAGATTCCATAGCTAGGACCCAAAATTAATTATTTGAACATAAAACATCTTTAAATTATTTTACCTAACACATCCACATCGCACCACATTACCTAAGTAGGCCATAACAAACAAATAAGAAGAGGATATCCTACCAGACCTCCAAACTCATATTGTAACCAATGCAACACTACAAAACTCAATGATAAGATGATCCACATGCTCAACAAGTAAATCCAGAGATCCATAGCACAAAATAATGATCCGATGAAGCTATCTGATTGGATACCCTATTCAACAGGTAAACTATCGATAATACATATTATTCCACTTCATATGTCTATACAATTGGATAGAGATCTATGGACCATTAGGATGAATTCAGTTGCCATCAATGACAACACTAGAATCCAAAAACTATCTCTCAAAACCATATGCCAACAGTAATGTGATCTTCCCATATTGTTTTGTTTGATATTTATATCTCTTTGTGACATTCTTGTATTTGTATCTACATTCTTCTCTATGACATAAGCGTTTTATAGATCTTTTCATTTGTCTTGACTTTTCCTTTTGGGGATGATACAAGGCATCAAGACATTTATGTCTCTTCCATGTTGACCCAAAATATTTTCCTTTATCTTTATCTTTTCATTTATTTTGTGTTTTCCTGTTGGGGATGATGCAAGGTTTCAAGACATTCCCGTCTCTTCCATGTTGACCCAAAAGTTTTTTCTTTGCTTTCGCTCTCTTTGTGCTATTCTTCTTGTTCCATCATTAATTTGGGGAATAATGACAATTATGAAGCTCTCTAATAACATTGTAGCAAAGACATGTATGACTGACCCCAAATAAATGGATCCCTCATGTGTTTGGAGTTTTATTTTGTGGGAAACCCCTTCCTTTTTCATGATGAAACTTTATTTAGAAACATATGACTTGGCATATCATTTGCTACTTTAAAGTAATTTCTTACAACATGGTGTTTTGAAATTTCTCTAAATTGGGGACATACATTGGCATTATTCTTTTACAATTCATGTTTCATTGTATAGTCTTCTTACTTCATGTGATGTTTCTTTCGCTTTATGGTGACATTGGGTGCTATGTCTATCAAGAGCATGATCTATCTTAACATATTATATTCCTTTGAGTGGCTTGATGTGAAACACTACATCCCCTAAGTTGTAAATCTTCTATTCTTTTATTGGTCCACTTTTGGAGACATAGGCACAATGTTTCCTAATTTAAGACCTTACATGAACTAAGAAAAACTCCTTTGAAAATACTTTACACTATTTAGAATGTACAATTTTTTCATGAGTTTCACACATACAAAGCTTCACTTACCTCATGAAGCTCAAAGTTCATTGTTGTGTGGCACCTAATCAAAGTTATCAAGAGGTATAGCATTGGTATGGGTCTATGTATGGGAGCCAAACATTGGCGTGACTTTCCCATAGCCACTTGGTTTTCTATGTGATTGCATATTGTCTGCATCCATATGTGTCTCGCTAGAGGCTCACCTAGTGGAGAGTATAAGGTTTCACTATCCCTTGTCAGCATGTGTTAGGTTTGCATAGTAGATGTTGTGTTTTACTTGTAAACTTTCTTGGAAAAACAACCTAGATATGATCCACAACATGCAGTACAAATGATCCAACCCTCTTTCATTTTCATTTTTTCTTTTTGTCTTTTGAAATGTATGCTTGTGTTTCATTATTTCTCCTTATATCATTTACATGTGTGTTCTTTTGTTCCTACATTGTTTTTCCGTAGGATCTTGATCCTAGGGGCTTGCACAACCCTCTTGGTCATTGTCATCATATCTTACTAGCATTGGCATATTTGGACCCCTCTTCATGTGAGTTTCTCTACTTTAGTGTGAGTTTAAAGAAAGTTCCTCCTATCATTAAAGTGGGGGCTAAATGTAGTGTACAAAAATGTATCCTTCTACATTTTCACACTTGCTTGGGCCCTTGTGAACTAAATGGACTTAATTTTTCCTTATTTAGGGTGTTGTAAAGTGTTTTCTTATACTTTCACACTAATCTATGGCTTTATTACTCAATTGGGCTTCTTTATGTTTTAATCGGCCTTTTCGTGCATCCACAAGCCTTAATTAATGCATCTTTCCAAGGATAATCCCAACATACATCAAGTCACCAACCATAATTTAATGATTTTGGATTGTATGGCCTAGATTTAGTGATCTGGGACTCATACATGACCTTGGGCATATGGGTTCCACCTAAGTTTTAGGGACTTAATTTGGATTTCACATTAAACTAAGAATTTCTTGAAGAATGTGTCATAGGCTTAGCCTTATGGGACTCATATTCCCCAACTAGAATATGAGTCCCACTTAGCCTAGATCTAAATTAAATTTAAATTCTTTGTGGGATTTTATTCTCCTAGATCTAATGTCAGCTTGTAGTGTTGTAATTTTAGGAAATTTGGCATAAACAAGTATAAATACAAGGTTATTTAACTCATTTTCACCTAAGACATTCATGAGAGAATTCCTTATAGAAAATTTGAGCTCACTCTTGACCATTCAAGAGTGATTATCAAGCATTTTGGAGTATTATTCAAGTATCAAGTATCATGTCAAAGTCATCATGCATCATGTTTGTTTTTAAGATAACATTTGTGATGTAGGGTTTTATGATTCAAGCAAGAGTCAAGATCCACATTCATGCCATCCATTTCATATATATTTGTATCCTTTTTTCCTATTTTTTGGTGAGTTGGAACATATCATTTTGTTCATTCATCATTCCTTCATTTCATTTTATTTCATTTCAAAGTTTGATTACCAAAATGGGGTTTGAGCAAGGAAAACCCCTATCCACTAAACAAATAAAATTTTCCCTCTCTTCATTGTGTGATTTGTAGATCTAGTTTGAAGATACATAAAAGAGAAAGATTTGAAAAAAATTCAAGATTGCAAACTTTTCAAAGTTGTCACCTTGTTTATAAGGTCACTAAAAGATACCTACATAGCATAATTCAACATTTCAGATCTGAAGATCAAGTTGAGGTGGAAGAATAGAGATACAAGAGCAGATGCAGATCTTGATCTTCTAAAAAATATGAGCAGGATGGATACACTACTTCTTGCATATGAATCCTAGTACAATGATTTCTCTAGATTTCAAGAGTTCTAGACTTGCCACTGCCAGATTCATGTTCCTTCTCAGAAACCCTAATTCGGGACTAAATCACCTAGAATAGCGTATGAGTCTGGGTGAGCATTAAAATCAACATTTTCATCATTTCAAACCTTCATCCGAGCTTCTACAGGTTTCCAAGTGTACCTCTATGTTTTCTATATTTACTATTTTGATTTGCATTCATTTTTTGGTCTTTAATTAAAGTCTGAAACATCATTAAGTTTTGTCATTAGGTTTTGCATGTTACTTTTATTTCCAAGTCCTAGCTTGGTGGTGAAGCCCCTATGAGTCTTTAATCACACCCTAGGACAACCTTTAGCAGATCTCTTTCCCTTACTCCATCCTTGGATTGAGATCTCTAGGATTTCCTTGAGAGAAACGAAGTGAAATAGGTCGCTTATCCATTTCTTCCATCTCCTAAAAGGTGGAAACCTATTAACAACATCACATTTAAAAAGCATTGACTATTAATAACATAATTTTATGTGTTTAAAGGATAGGTATTTGGCCTCTAAATCTAGATGCATTAATGGAGTATAGACAACCAAGTGAGACATTTCAACTTACTACCCCTCAGGAAGCTTTAGCTGTAGAAAATATTATGAGTCTATCTAGTATTTTTGTGCCATAATAAAACATTGATGGGAAACATGGTAACCTTAAGGATAACATGGTTGACCCATTTATAGAAAAAAATTATGGTCCAATTGAAACACCCATTTTATTAGACCAACATACTCAAATAGGAACACATGATTTGGTAGACCAACATACTCCAATAGGAACAACTGATTTAGAAAACCAACATAATGATGCAGACATGTCACTTTCTCTACCAAATACACTAGATAATCCATCATGGTTTTTTGTGGGGGACTATAAATCTTGGTATTTATTTGAACGTAGATGAAGAAAAAATTATGTCAATTCCATCTCCAACAAATAGTATGGCCCATCTATCTTAGTGCATTTCTATGTTGATTATGGGGAATGTGAACTTGCCAAATTGGGAGGAGGTGAGGATATCAATGAAAATGGTACTAAGGTACATGTTGAAAATGAACAAGATTCCAATGAGCCATTGGGAGGCCAAATTAGTTAAAACATCTCGCAATTCTTAAAATTAATTGTTCATATAGTCAAGGATATGTCCAAGCATGTAGTTGATTGTGGGATTCAATTGAGTAGATAGTCTTTGATCCTCACCATATATGAATAAATGGAGATACTAATGGAGAAAGAGGAGAGGAAGAAAGAAGTCCAATATTTTAAATATAGAAAGAGAGAACAGAAAACAAAATAGAAGATTGGAAGAATCACGACAAGAGACCTAAAGGAGAAAATGAGAATTGAAAAAAAATCAACAACAAAGTAATGTACAAAGAGATTAACAAAGGAAAGAGAAGGAATAAAAAAATGAGAAACAAAGGATTGGATGAGAAGCTTTTTAAAAAGAGAGAAATGGAAAGGCTAGAAAAGAGGTAGTAATGGGAATGTGTGTGAGCAATCCTATAAATCCCTTCCCAAAAAAACATGCATTTTTCAATGACTTTTTTTCTATTCATTGGCCCCAATATTGTTCACCATTGCCCCACACAAGCATTATCCAAACCCAATCAAGTTGTAGTACTATAGATCTGACGATAACAAACATGGATGAGTAGTTGGGCCGACAAGGTTCATAGACAAACAACACATCAACAAGAATGCTTCCCATCATCTAAATTCACTTTTCCAATTTTGTTTTCATAATAATAATGTTAGATTGGAAGGGGTAATTTTATTTTTAAGCCATCTATAATTTTGATGTTAACAAAAAATGAAATAATGCATGCAATTATTATTTTCAAAATTTTCAATGTGTTTCATTTACATAGAAAGAACTAAGTTCTCCTATTGACTATCGTTATTTCATTTGTGTAACTAATATGATTTTTACAATACTGATATGTTCATCTTTGTTGTTTCCCTACAATGGAAAACCACCTTAACATAGCCTATTTTTTGAAATAATTTAATATAGTTGAGTTTGTGTTATGAACAAGGTTGTATGTAATATGAAGCAATGTAATTTAATATGTAAAAGTCAACATAATTGAACAAGAGGCATGAAACACATACAATACACATGAAATTAGTTGTAGAAGGCTACAAATAAATTGAATCAATAATTTAATGATGAGGGCACAACCCGAGATACAAAAAATAACCCACAAATAAGAGAATAATTTTATTATTCAGAAAATGGAGCTTCTTACATGCAAAGGATCTCAAATCCCCAAGTTTTACAACACATGCAAGTTATAGAAAGCTACAGAATCATCCTTTCGCAATATGCGAGCTTGTCGCCAAAAAGTTACCCAAAAATACTAGAAACCTGCACATAAATTGAGCTCCTCTTTAGTTTGGAGCCAAAACAACATTAAAATTTGAGTTTAGGCAGTTTGGCGCCAAAAATTACAACTTGAAGTTAAAATTTCAAAAGAACATTTGCAATTGTATCTTCTAGAAAGTGCGCCAACTTCCCGAGGCCATAACTTTTGATTCGGGGCTCCGATTCGCGAACCGTTTGAACCGTTAGAAAGGTCTCGAAGTCAAGAATGCAATAAAAATCTGCTACACCAATTTCAAAAAGTTTTGAGACCATTTTATAAGCTCTAAGTGCCTCAAATCCAACTCAGAAGATTTTTTAGGTGCAAATCTAGGAAACTAAAACTGCAATATCTTTCAACCCAGGAATAGAAAATAAAAACTATAGATTGGGAATTTCATTATGATGAAAAGGGTATCCAAAAATGTAAAAACATCTGAAAAATGATAAACTTGAAATTTAACTATTTTTGGGTGATGTAAGATTGCCCTTACACCACTGGATGCTCCTGCATCAGACACTCAGGGTAATTTGAGAAGTGACCCCGTCACGTCTCAGATGGTTGAGGAAAACCCAACTAGTCAACCACTGCCTTAGATAGCTAGTATGAATCTTCCACAGGTCTTCCTCTCCATTTCAAAAGATATTCTTCATACTGCCTGTTTCTGGTACTCCTTCCCACACGACTATCCAAGATTTCCTCAATCTCACCCTTTTATGAAGTAGACGGTGGAATCCCACACTATTCCATCATTGGTACTTCCTCTGTGCCACCTTCATGATACTCTATCAAATTTGAAATGTTGAACATAGGGGAAATGTTGAATCCATCCGGCAACTCTACCTCATATGCATTCCTTGAATCATGCTTCTTAAAAATTTTACAGGGATCGAACTTCATCTTCAATTTGTTATATGTTCCCACTGAAAACCTTTCTTTCCTCAAGTGGACCATCACTTCATCACCAATCTGAAACTCCTTATACCTCCACTTCTGATCTGCCTTAGCCTTATACTACATATTCATCTTGTTAATATGTTTTCTTACCTTCTCATGTATATCCTTGATGTGTTCTACAAAATCTTTGGCTTCAACACTTATTTTATTCTTGTGGTCCATCTTCCTCAATTCAGGAGCTGTTATGGGGCTACCTCCATACACAATCTAGAATGGTGATCTACCAGTGCTTCTCTTGACAGAATTGTTGTAAGAAAACTTTGCCTGGGGTAAGATCAAGTCCCATCCCTTGGGTTTATCTCCTACCAAACATCTCAGTAGGTTACCCAGACTCCTGTTAACAACCTCTATCTACCCATCTGTTTGTGGATGGTGTGCAGAACTAAACTTCAACTCTGTCTTCAGCTTCTTCCACAAGGTCCTCCAAAAGTACCCCACAAATTTGGTGTCACGATCTGAAACAATACTCTTTGGCAGACCATGTAGCCTCACCACCTCTTTGAAGAACAAGTTAGCAATGTGGACTGCATCATTGGTCTTCTGACATGGAATGAAATGTGCCATCTTCGAAAACCTATCAACCACCACAAAGACTGAATCATTCCCTCATTGTGTCCTTTGCAAACCAAGAACAAAGTCCATACTTATATCCTCCCATGGCCTCTCTAGTACAGGTAAGGGCTGATATAAGCATGTATTCTAGCTCACTCCTTTAGCCATCTGACATACTCTACGGCTTTGTACAAACTTCTTCACATCCTATGACAACTGAGGCCAATAATAATGCTCATTGATAATGGCAATGGTCTTATTCTGACCAAAATGTCCTACCATTCCTCCACTATGCTTCTCCTTTATTAGGTTCTCCCTCATAGAAATCTTCGGGATACACAATTGACTTCCCTTAAATAACATGCCATCCTGGATTATGAAATCCAGCCACCTTGTCCTGTCCACTGTAACAGGTTCCTTGCAAGCTTTCCAAGCCTCTATAAACTTAGGATCTTCTGCATACAGTGTCTTGAGTTCATTGAACCCAACCACTTCAATCTGCATCTTTGTCATCAATGTATGCCTCCTACTTAAGGCATCTGCAACCCTATTTGACTTCCCACTCCTGAACGAAACAAAGGTATAACTTTAAAAACTCTACCCATTTTCATACCACGATTTAATTTTCCACGAATATTTAGGTGCTGCAAGGCGATGATTAGTATATAGAACAAATTCCTTCGGCAACAAATAATGTCTCCATTTCTTTATTAAGCGAACTATTGCATGAAATTCACGATCGCCTCTGAGAATACTTTCTCTTGGCATCATTTAACTTTTCACTAAAATAGGCAATGGGCTTACCTTCTTGGCTCAACACTACTCCAATGTCACAACCACTAGCATCACAATCCACATAAAACACCTTGTTGAAATCTGGGAGAGCTAGAACAGGTTGCTCTGTCACCTTCTGCTTCAACAGTTCAAAATTTTTTGCTACTCCAGTGCTCCACTTGAATTCTTTTCTATCCCCTCTCATTGTTTCAGTCAGGGGTCCACAAATACTACTGAAGTTTCTAATGAACTTTCTATAAAAACTAGTCAAACCATGGAAAGATCTCACCTTGGTGAAGTTCTTGGGGGTAGGCCATTCCATAATAGCCTTCACCTTCTTTGGGTCCATCTTGAGACCTTCTCCTGAGACAACAAACCCCAAGTACACTAACTCCCTCTTCACAAAACTGCACTTCTTCAGATTAATCAATAGTTTCTCTTCTATTAACTTCTCAAAGGCTCTCTAAATATGCATCAAATGCTCATCCAACTTCTTACTGAAAATAAAAATATCATCTAAATACACAATAACAAAACTTCCCAAAAATTCTTTTAGTACCTCGTTCATGAGCTGCATGAATGTGCTTGGTGCATTGGTTAGCCCAAAGGCATGACTAACTACTCGTACAGGCCCTCTTTGGTCTTGAAGGAAGTCTTCCATTCATCTCCCTCTCGAATCTGGATCTGAGTGATATCCACTATTCAGATACAATCTTTGTCAGTATTGAGCTCCACTCAGCGAGTCCATCGGGTCATCCATGGTTGGCGGAAATCGTATGGGTGTTATCTTGTTTGTGGCTAGAATCTATACACATCCTCCACTCCCCATCCTTCTTTGAATTGCTAGTCACTGCGGTACTGCACCTTGGACCTCAAGCTTCTCGTATCCAAACCCTTTCTCAACAACTCTTGAACTTGCTGTTGGCTCCCCATTTTCTACTGGAGTCATTCTATGGGTTGCCTTATTTGGAAAAATGGCTCCAATAATTAAGTCAATCTGATGACTGATCTTCCTTATTGGCGGTAAACCCTTAGGTGCATTATCAGAAACAATATCCTGAAACTCATCCAACATCCCAGAAACTTCTTCTGGAACCTTCTCACTATCCTCATTACTCACTCAGGAATCAGTACCTTTGCAGCTCGTACTTCATTCTAAAAATTTTCTTCCATCTACATAACAAATTCTAGCACTACTGCATACCTTTTCTTCGGTCTCCTTTAGGGGCTTCAACTTGTGACGAACCCCATCCTTTGTCAAGGAATAAGTGTTTGCATGGCCATCATGTATAGCTCGCCTATCGAACTACCACAGCCTCCCCAACAACATGTGACATGCATCCATGGGGATGATATCACAGAGTACCTCATCATGGTAGCTTCCAATCTTGAACTTTACTAGGCACTGCTCATTGACCAAAACTTTGTGGTCTTTCTGCAACCAGGCAATCCAATATGGATGCGGGTGCCTTTCCCTCTTCAGCTTCAACTTTGTGACCATCTCCTTTGACACCAAATTATCAGTGCTCCCACCGTCAATAATGACATCACAACATTTTCCTTCACACTTGCACCTTGTGTGAAACAGATTCTTCCTCTATTCTAGTTCCTTTTCTTCAGTCACTAAGGCTCTCCTAATCACTAGGGTTTCTCCCCTTTCAGCATCATCTAAATGTTCAGATTGGGTCTCGTCATCTACATGCACAACCCTTCCATGACCTTCAGGCATTTTGTCTACCCTTCCTTGGTGTTGTAGACATTCATAGGCTCGATGCCCTTCTTCACCACACTGGAAACACGTTCCTCTGAAACCACCTCTTCCAGATCCTTGTCCATATCTCCCTCATCCTGTACCTCTTTGATCACCACTCTTTTGATTACGAGGGTGGTAGAAGTTGTCATTCCTTTGGCTTCGGCTGGTACCCACATCTTCACTTTTCTTTTTGTCATCATTTCGGCTTCCTAAATGTCTTCCATTGCCCCTTCCGCTTTGACCTCCTTGTCCTTTTTGCTTGCCATTGAATCTTTTGTTTAGCTTCTCTTCCACCTTTAGAGCAAACTAATATGCATCCTCAATGGTGGTCATTCTGACTAGGCTTAACTCCTCCTGAATGCTTGGTCGTAACCTATTAAGATATCAGGCTACCTTCTCCTTATTGGCCTATATGTGACCTGATCTAACGACTATCTTGTGAAAATATTCAGTATATTCTTTCATATATCTGCTTCCTTGCTTCAACCCTTGCAATTTCTTCAACAGATCTAACTCGTAGTCCATCGGGTATGAACCGCTTTTCAGCTTTCTACCATGCATCCCATCCGGGTGATCTTGACTTTCCTCTTTGATTTCTTTCCAACTGACCTCTTTTCCACTCAACACTGCATGGACCTTCAAATTTATTTTTGCAAATTTAACCCAATCTGGGTCCTCTATTTCCTCATACTCAAAATATTCTTCTAGCTTGTTGATCCAATCGATCAACTCTTCTGGGTTTAGACTTCAGGAATAACTAGGAACTTCTGCTCTGGGTCTTTTCCTGATCTTCTAAATGGCCCTTATTAGCTGCATTTGGTCTTGATCAATTGCTTCTTCTTCCTCTTCTACATCTGAACCTTCTTCCTCTCCTTCATCCTCACTTTCCTCCCTCAGGTTTAACCCTCTTCTCAACTACTCTTGTAAAGCATCAACCCGTCTCTAGAGGGCTGCCAGTGCATCTCTTCCACCAACATTTCTACTAACTCGACCACCTCTAGCACCACTACGCCTACCAGGCATCACTCTTGGAGGCATCTTTCTTGACCTTGACCCACAACCATGGTCCTAGTGCGAATTGCCTCACGATCGGTGATCTGTCCACATGCTTAGGAAAAACCTTGCTCTGATACCACTTGACGAGGGCGCAACCCGGGACACAAAAAATAACCCACAAACAAGAGAATAATTTTATTATTCATAAAATGGAGCTTCTTACATGCAGAGGATCTCAAATCCCCAAGTTCTACAACACATGCAAGCTACAGAAAGTTACGGAATAACCCTTTCGCAATATGCGAGCTTGTCCCCAGAAAGTTACCCAAAAATTAGAAAACCCGCCCATAAATAGAGCTCCTCATTAGTTTGGAGCCAAACAACATTCAAATTGAGTTTAGGTGGTTTGGCATTGAAAATTTACAACATGAAGTTCAAATTTCAAAAGAGCAATTGAAATGGTATATTCTAGAAAGTGCGCCAACTTTCTGGGGATAACTTTTGATTTGAGACTCCGATTCGCGAACCGTTTGAACCGCTGGAAAGGTCTCGAAGTCAAGAATGTGCTCAATATCTGCTATGCCAATTTTGGAAAGTTTCAGGGCCAATCCGGAAGCTCTAAGTGCCTCAAATCCAACTCAGAAGATTTTCAGGTGCAAATCTGGGAAACTAAAACTACAATATCTTTCAACCCAGGAATAGAAAATAAAAACCGTAAATTGGGAATTTCATTATGACGAAAAGGGTATCCAAAAATGTAAAAACATCTAAAAAAATGATAAACTTGAAATTTAACTATTTTTGGGTGATGCAAGATTGCCCTTACACCACTGGATGCTCCTGCATTAGTTGGCTAACCAAATATGATATACAAGGAACAAGGTACAATAAATTGGGATGGAGCTTTTTTATATTATTTTTGGCTTTATAAAATCTTTTCTGTTTTATGATTTTTCTTGGGTAATGTGTATGGATTGAATAAGGGATTTAATGAAAAATATTATGGCATAATTAATATTATTAAATATTATTACATGATTTTTTTTGGTAATGGAACAAATAAAAATAATCAATATAAAATTATGGTGTTTTAGTAACTTTTTTTTTTAGAATTTTATTGATTGATATGAATATATTCATGTTTTTTAGACAATGTATAAAAGATTGAATAAGAATTTTAAGTATGATCACATGTTCGACACAGTCATTATGCAATCTTCATTGAAGGAAGAATAAATAGAAAGAATCAACATAAAATTATGTTGTTTTCCTATTGTGTTAAAGACTTATATTGTTAGAAATTCATTCTCCACTTTCCTTTTGCAATCTTATTGATTGAGACAAATATAACATTGGAACAATTTAAATATATATTCATGAAAAAAGTTGGGAGAATACATTTTTTTATAAGATCTTTAATTTTCTTTAGACCCCATCACATTGTCTAAACCTATTACATTTTATAAATTGGTGGTCACATTTTTGTTGACTACTTCTTAATTTACATTTTTTGTTTGTTCCCTATTGGACTTCACATATAAACAATGAGAATAAAGTTTCAATATACTTTGTTATTCCTTCCTCTGCCCTTAGGTATAGAAAAAAATTCTTCCTAATATAGGAGTTGTTTATGATGCTTTGGTCATATATTCACTACCCTTGTAATGAATATATTGATGCCCCTTTTTGGGTAATATTTATGGATTGGATAGAGATTTTATTAGAAGTATGAGAACATGTCCAACACCATTATTATGTAATTTTAATTAAGAGAAAAATAAATTGAGAGAATCAACATAAAATTATGGTGTTTTGCTAACGAATTTATGTTTTATAGTCAATTTTTTTATTTTTTATTTTTTTTACAATATTAGTGGTTGATATGAATATATTCACAGTTATTTGGATCAATGTGATAGAATGAGTATGGATTTTATGAGAAAAATGATTTTTTCTGGACACCATTATTGTCTAATCTTGATTAGGTGTAGAATAAGTTGAAAGAATCAACATGAAATTATGGTGTTTCTCTATTGACTTTAGATTTTATTTGGTTAGATTTTTTCCCTTTCCTTTTGCAATCTTATTGATTGACACAAATATATAATTAAAACAAGTAAAAATTATATATTTATATAATGTTACGATAAAGTAGGAGAATGATTTTTGTGATACCTTTAGTTTTCTTTATATTCCATCACCTTGTATAAACTTATTATATTGTGATAAATTGACGATTATATTTACTTCCCCTTTCTTGGCCACTTTATAATTTACCTTTTTTTTTGTTTTTCCTTATTAGACTTCATATATAGGAAAAGAGTTTAAAGTTTCAATATACTTTGTTATGATTTATTCTACACTTAGGTATGGATAATTTTTCCTTTTCAATTCTTCAAATCTTTATGATGCTTTAATTATATATTCACCACTTAATCAATGGATATATTCATATTTTTTTGGAACAATGTATATGGATTGTTAGTAGAACTATGACAAGTTCAACACTATTAGTATAAAATTTTCAACTGAAGTAGAATAAATTCAAAGAATTGATGTACTATTATGATATTTTATAACAAATTTAAATTTTATATCATTCAAAATTTATTCACCCCTTTCCTTTTGCAATATTATTGATTAATAAAGTCATTAAATTAGAATAGTTTAAAATATATACATATTTTAAAAGTTGGAATACAATTGGGAGAATAACCTTTTACTGTTTCATTTATTTTCTTTATAGCACATCATATTCTCTAAACTTTTTATATTCTATTAAACAATTTTTGGTTGTATTTACTTTCACCTTTTTACCATTTCTTAACTTACCATTTTATTTTCTCCCTATTCAAATTAACAAATACCTAATGAGTTGACATTTTCAATTTCACTTGTTCTCCTTTCCTCTACCCTTAAGCAGAAATACATTTTCTTCCTAATTCTTAAGATGTGTATAATTCTCATGTAATATATTCACTACCCTAGGAATTGAAACATTATATGGTAATATGGAGTTAAATTTCCAAGTATTTATATGAGAGGTAACCCTATAAAAGTTATCACAATGGATGAAAAACATTTGGTTATGCTCTACAATATCATTACTAACTAAAGAAGTTACAAAATTATTTTTTAGAGCATAACTGCCATCCAATTCGCTTTCATAATGATCATTAATATTTTATTTGAATCCTATAAATATATATATATATATATATATATATATATATATATATATTATCTCATATTCCATAACTAATTCTTATTTCATGGGTCAGCTACTTAGAATGACTAGAATAAAGAAATTTTGAGGTGGATAAGATCTATACTTAAATTTCCCCACTTTTGATATAATAAAATAAGCCTTTCTAATTTCATAAGTAAATAGATGAATGATGAGAGTATTAACTACCTATGCAATTATCTTTCAACTCCATTTTTTCAATATTAAGGATCAAATACTTGATATCATATTCTATGATCTTGTAATGTAGGAAAATGCATACCCTTGCATTTTCACACTTGTTTGGACCCACCTTTCTTTGTTTATCCTTATTTATGTCTTAATTGGTACTATTTTGCATCCAAAAGGGTAATAAATTATATCATTTTCTAGCTAATCCCAACAAACATCAAAGGGTAAATGATAATTTAATGATTTTGGTTGTGTGTCCCCCATTTTTGGGTCAGGATTAAGATGAAACCTAGGGCGTCTTTATCCCCCAAAGGTCTTGGGACCTTGATTTCAAGTGTACGTTAAATGGGCCTCTTTTTGGTGTGTATGCCTTGAGTTTTATGCCTCGGGACTAACACGCCTCCTAGGGCATCTTAGTCCCGCTTAAGGTATTTTCAGGATTTAATTTCAAATTATGGTAGGATTTAGCATCCTTTAATTAATGAATTCATATGTTGGCTTGTTGTTGTGTAATTTTAGGATATTAAGCATGTATAAGTATAAATACAAGGTTCCTTTCTCTCATTTTCATATTGAAGCATTCTACCAATTGAAAGACAGCATTATAGAGCATTCAAGAATAATTCATCAAGCATTTGGAGCCATCATCAAGACTCGAGCATCATATCAAATATCTTCTTGCATCATGTGTGTTTTTGAGCTAACATTTGTAATGTAGGGTTTTGATTTAAGCAAGAAATTCAAGTCAAGATCTATCAAGCATTCAAGCATTTCAAGATCTACATTCAAGTTAGCCACTTCATATATGTCTTTAGATTTCACAACAAGGGTTTGGTGAGTTGCAACATAGCATTTTTTTCATTCATCATTTCCCTTTATTATTGTATTTCATTTCAAGGTTTAATTACCAACAAGGGGTTTGACCAAGGAAAACCCCCATTTACTAACAATCAACAAGTTTTTCATCTTGTGTGTGCTTTTTATTACACATTTATCTTGAAGACTTGAAGATCATTTGAAGTGAAAAGTTGAAAAGTTTTAAAGTTGCATTCCAAAGTTGTCATCTTCATGAAAACTCACCTATAGGAAAAATCAAAAGATTCAAGACCTAAGAAATGAGAAGAAGGAAGTGCAAACCTTGAGCCTTAGGATCACATTTAGAGATTCTAGAAATTTAGATTGGGACTAAGTCACCACCTAGGGTTTCTTAGTCCCCCTAATGGTATTTTTCAAAAAATATTTTAGATCTGGTTCTAACATACGAAGATTTTGCATCTGCCCCAAAAAATAGTAGTAGGACTAATGAGACAATAAGGGCATATTAGTCCTTCATAGCATATTTTAACAACTTCTTTGCATTTCTAGAATCCTTTCCACATTTCCAATCTTCCTAGGTACACATATCCTAACTTTCTATTGCATTATTTCATCATTTGCATCCTTCATTTAGCTTGCATTATTAGGTTTTATGAGTTGAATGTTTACTTATATTTTCCAAGCTTTTTCTTTGTGGTGAACCCCTTCAGAGCTTAAAGAACCCCATCCTAGGTCTTCCTTGTCGAGAATTGACTCACCGTTGAGGTTGATAGTCAATCCAATTTGGGTTCCTAGGAAATCCTTGAATGACAATTGGAGAATAATGGCGTTCTATGACCTAGGTTATAAAACATCCCCATTTTCCTATTGTTCATTTTGCTGAGCCTGATATTTTTGAGCATTCATTTTTTGATTTGGAGTCCATTATAGTCCTAGATCTAGGTTTCATTGCATTCAATTTTGCATTCAATTTCTCATCATTAGTTACTTTTTCTTGCATTCTTTTGCAGTCTTTTCTATTTCTTAACATTAGTTCCATAGGTAGGCAAGCTAGGACCACTGTTATCAACCCAAAACTTGATATTTTTCTAAAGAAAACTTATACTAGGACTAAAATTCTCTTCCTATAATCTTAATCCCTCTATGGGTTTTTGGCTTAGAACCCTCTATGTGCTATTTGTTGTTTGTTCCAGTCCATGGATCCTCAAAATTTCACCATTAGGACCAAGCTGCCCTTACTAACATCTTAGTCCCTATTGACTTTGACTTTCTAGATTTTAGGGTTTCAAATTGCTTTTCTATGCTTTTTTTTGCTACCATTGGTTATATGTTTTAGTGGGTTGACCTTCTGTTTCATGCATTTTACTAAATCTAGTTTCAAGTGGTTCATTTCATGCATTGCTTCATTCCAAATTTGCATTCACAAAATTTCATTGCATAGTGTAATCAGTAAATTACCTTGCTTAAAATCTAAAAATTGCATCTAAACATTTCATTTTAGGCCTTTACATTCTATTTTGAGTTTGCATAGATTAATTTTCACAAATGTTAGTATCTATCTTTTTCAATTTTGCAAAGAAAAATTTAGTTAGTAAACATGTTAGTCATTCTTTCAATGCATTCCCCAGTTATGACAGTCTCTTAGCACAAGAGAGTGAAAATGTTGACACTTTCCTTACACCTACACCCCCTCTTATCTATCCTATTTGTGGGAATGATGTGATAGAAGAATATATAAACATGGAAATTCATGAAATTCATAGTTATTCTTCTCTCGATACCTCTCCTTTTAGTGATGAAGGTATCTTGGTGAAAGAAGATGCAACCATTGAGCATCATGAAGGTCTTGTTCACCCTTCTCGTAATTCCCCTTGGGAAGATATTATAACAATAGAAGATGAATTCATTTCCACCACTTTACTTAGTTTACATTCCTCTCCCGACACTTCTTCTACTTGCAAGAATGCTACAAGCATGAAAAACCATGATAATGACATTTGTGAAGAGGAAATGTTGGTGTTAAGAGATCTAATAATTGAGAGCTTTGACAATCCTACTTCTCCCACTTAGGAATACATTAAAGATCATAGGGATATAATTGTAGATAACCATGATAATCATGTTGGCTCTTCTCCTAATATCCTTCATAGTAATGAAGATGATAGTTTTGTGTTAGAAGATATACTTGAAAGTCATGAAAATCTTGTTTCTCCCTTTCCTAATTCTCTTACCATTTGGCAAGATATATTTGAATGAAAATATCCAATCATTAGAAAGCATGATTCTCCTTCTCTTGATGCCTCCCCTAGTTTTGATGAAGCTACTGTACAAAACCTAACCATGTAATGTGGTGAACATCTTGTTTATTACTCCCCTAAAAGGTCTCATACTAGGGTAGATGGTATAGCACAAGAGAATGTGACCTTAGAGAAAAAAGATAAAATCATGAACAATCATAACAATCAAATAGAGACTTCTCCTAATATCCCCACTATTGATGAAAAAGACAATTCAACCATTGATAACTCCCTTACATGGGATGAAGTCATCTTAGAAGAACCAACCCTTGAATGTCAAGAACATTTGGTTTGTAGTTCTGTTAGAAACCCTCCTACTAGGGAAGATATAATGGTAGAAGACAATGAGAACATTGACAATAGTAATTCCTTAGATGAAGATGATGAAGAAACATTAGACTCTCTTTCACTAAGAGATTAGGAAAATAAGGATATGTTTTCTTAGGTTATGCACATTAGATACCCCTTGGAGTACTCTCTTGAGCCTAAAATTATCATTAAATCCACCCTCTCAAAAGCCACAAGTTCAAAAAAAACCTTTCCTTATCCTCAAACCACCTAAGAACAATGTTTCACAAAAACTGAGTTACAATGTCATTGCTCATACATACAATACTAGGAACAATGTGCAACCAAGACAAACACCTTCAACATCCCTCCCATTTCCTAATCCTATCTTACTAGGTCCCCGTAATTTTCCTTCACAAAGTGGAAAGGAGTATGATCTTGTTGAACAACTTAAGAATACTATCACAAAGATATCCCTTTGGGACTTGATTCAAAATTCACCTAACTATCACACTATGCTTCAAACTGCCTTACAACAAGTTCCTATCCCTTCTAATGCACAAAAAAATGACATAGCATACATGACTCAAGGAATAAATGCTAACATTGTTTTCCACCAAAGTGAGCTCCCTCCTTTGGATGTGCAAACACAAAATTATGCTTTCATGATCATAGCTCAATATAATACAACATGGATAAAATGCACCCTTGTTGAAAATGGCTCAACCCTTAATGTGTGTATTGTGACCCTTTTGGATAATCTTGGCATGGATAAATAAAAAATTCAACCAAATTATTTATCTATTAAGGGATTTGACAATACAAGAAAACATCTGATTGGTTTGATCACTTTTCCTATCAGAGCTAGAAAAGCCACATTAGAAACACTTGATCCATGTTATGCCTCACAACATTTCATATAATTTTCTTTTAGGAAGACTGTGGGTTCATGCAATGAATGGGGTGCCTTCTACTCTTCATCGTAAAATGAGATACATCTACAACAACAAAGTGTACACACTCAAAGTAGACCCTAACCCAAATAGTTGTTTAAAGATTGAGAACAATAAGGAGAATCCTTCAGCAACATTGACACCAACTACACAAGTAAAACCCATGCAACAAAAAGACAAAAAAAAACCACATTGAGGAAGTTAGGAAGCTATTAGGAGATGATTGGGGTTCCTTAGACTTTGAACTAACATTCATGGGTGAATAAAAGATCATAAACAAAGATTCATACTAGGGAAAATAAAAAGTAGTTATGTCAATACAAAATTTGGAAGACCCTTCAAAAGCGTCCACATCAACTACTTTAGAACACATGACAAAAAATTATACGAAAAAATTTGATGAAACTGATTATATCAACAACCATGAAATCCAAAAGAAATGAAAAACTTTATGAAAGAGGTTACCAACTTATGAAACAACTTGGATACTATGGAAAAGGATGTGGTGCTAGAGAACAAGGTATTTGTGTCCCTATAGAGCCTCACACACAAGAAAATACTAGTGGTACTAGTTATTGTCCCTCAAAAGAAAAAAATAAGCCTTCACTTAATATGAAAACTATCACAAAATATCCTTCTAAGCCAAATTTAATAGTGGTGCATCCAGATTTAATAGACACTAGTGGTATTGATTGTTATCCTTTGCAAGAAATGAAACAGACAAAGAAATCCTCTCTTAATGTAAATTTCATCTTGCAAAGCACTAATGATTTGAATTCATTAGATTTTACACCCTCCTATAAAGGAGAGAACAAAATATCACAATCTAAAGAGTCTTGTGTAACTATGACACCTTGTACTAAGCAAGAGATATCTTTTTCATAAAATAAAGGAACATCTTCTACCATTGATTAAGAGGGTATCTTGTTAAGAATCCTCCAAGATTGTTTGATATACCTCCCTCCAAGAACATGAAAGAAATTTTACTACAATATTTCATTTTGTGCATAACATAAGTTCATGGTCACACTACTAATTAATGTAAGGCTTTAAATGATAAAATTCAACATCTTAAGGAGTGTGGTCCTCTTCCTTGTGTTGAAGCACCTATTTCCTCTAATTGATATTTATTTTTACATGAGCATGTTTCTCATCAATTACTTCAACTCACCCTAGTCCTACACTAAGTGGGGGAAAGGGGTTAGGTAGCCTTGTCTTCGTATGTCACTTGTCATTGTCTCTTTTGGCTATTTGACCACCTTTCATGTATATATAAGAGAAAGCTTGGGATGTGGATGACATTCCTTATGTTGGCTCACATTTTATGTACTCAGTTATGCATTTTTGGGGCTGTAGATGGTGAAATCTGAAAATTGCTAAAACCTCCAACACACACACACTTAGTATGGTTAGTTGCTAAAACAAAACAAATAACAACATCTCTATGAAATGATACATCAATACTTCCAAATGCAAAAAAATGACAAAAGCAAGCTAAATAAGAACATGAAAAACATGAAGTATGTTTATCTCATAGTGGATTGGTGCTATTGTGGAAAATAGCCCTTTCCCAACCATTGACAAGCTTGATGTTGCAAATGATGGTGGACAAAATCAGTTCTTAGTTTAAGAGAATGACTTTGCATAAAGATTGTGGAGATGAAATGCTAAGATTGTGGAGGATTTGATCAACAGAGATGGTCTTTATTTAAAGATTCTCAAATTGAAAGAATGCTTATGAGAGAGCAATGTGGGACTAAAAATAAGCTAATGAAAAGAGGCCACTTGTCAACTTGTGAGTGGTTGATGCATGAGCACATTTTGGTCAATGTGCCAAAGAGGGGGTGATTAAAATTTGAATATGATGACAAGATGAGTTAAATGATAAGCTTGACTTGTGTAAGAGACATGTAAGACCTTATTAATTGCTTTGTTGGATGTACATGCCAAATTGGGGGGAGATTTAAACTTGGAGAATATTCTCCCTTTATGCCAAGTTGAAAGTAAATAAAGATTTTGATAAATCAATTAAATGCAATTTCATGTGCAAGTGGCAAAATCTAGAGAATACAAGTGATTAGGATTAGCATTAAATCATGGATTAGATTAATTAATATGATGTTAGATGTTTTTGACCCATTTGACTTAGATTTAGGGAATTAAATCAAATCAAAGGGAGATGAAAGGTGATAAAGATTTAGTTAAATAAATATTTGATTTATTTAGCTAAGGGGGGTAGTGATAGGATCAAATTAAATAAAGTTAATTTATATAATTTTAGATGGACGATCCTTAGAGATTAATCAATTAAACTTGGTTTATTTAATTAATGAGCAAATATGATTAGTTAAATATGCATGATGTCAATTTGATGTGTCTACATTTTTCCCCTCTTTGAAGCAATGTACTTGCTGCGTTGGTTCAAAGAATAAACATGCCGTGATCAAATTTTTAAAAAAATTCTAATTTTTGGGATGCCCCAATGGAAAGAGGTACACTATTATATTGCCCTCTCGAGAGATAGAGTGAAAAGATTCCATTTGAGAGTCGATCTCATGATAAAGAGGTTCAAAATGGATGGTTATGGATGATGATGTAAATGAGATGGTTTTAAGATGCTTAGAATAACAAATGATGATATGATGTGATGATGGATGAGATGGATGATGTGATATGCTATGATTATGCAATGGATGATTTATGCAGATGCTTAGACTAACATATCTATATTATGATGATGATGCAAATGCAATGCATGTGAAATGATCGATGTTTCCTATTATGTATGATATTAATGATATGTGGCATGCTGATGGTTTGTGGATGTAGGATGGATGCACTAATGATGATGATTAACTACTCATGATGTGATGTTAGTGTGAAAAGAAGAAATTAGATGATGACAAGAGGTTCCAACAAGCTGACTTTATGAGAGATGATGATGATGATGATAGATAATGATTTCCTTATCAAGGATTGGGATTTAAAAAAGGGCTACTTACCTTATGTTTGATTACACATGTAGATACAATGTATCAAGGTATAAAGAACCAGGATGGCATTGTACCTAGTGTGATGGACTCTGAATCGACAAACAGATAGGAGTATTCTTGTTCACACTTGACATACATAAACCTTGCTAGGGTGTATGTAACAAAGCAAGTATTCGCCAAGTTATATTACAATAACATCTAACAATCATAGTAGAAAAAATATAATAATCATTGCCCCATTCCTTTCTCTCTAAATCCTTTGTTCGGATATCATTGAGAGGTCCTTGGAATGAGCGCAATAAGATAAATCAAAAGAAAATATCAAGTACACAAACAAGTCAATGTTCTTCATATCTCTAGCCAAAGGGATTTGTTTTTATAGGATAAGAATCCAAGGTGATATCCAAAATGATGCCCATTGTTAGAACGATATATCCTAGGACATGCATTGTACAGGATGATGATGGTTTGATAAGTTGATTGATAGGCTGTTGATATAAGGTTGACTGACATGTTTGAAAATGATCAAGAGTTTGATTTTGTTTTAAAGATTTGTTGTTTCAATTTTGATGATTGTTGTGATTGTTTCTATTTGTTTTGCCAAAGGATGAAGGTGATGATCAGTTTATTATGGATGATTGATTATTTTGAGTGAAAGCGAAATGGGATGGATGGACTTTTTTTCAAATATTTGGATATTTTTGGAATTTTTTGAGGTTGTTTTTGGTATTTTTGGATTTTTCAAATGTTTTGATTTTTGGATTTTTTCAAATATTTTTAGATTTTGACATGTTTTCAATGTTTTTGGATTTTCTTGGTTTTTTGGATGTTTTTTGGATTTTGATGTCTCGGGGGCTAATCAAATATTTGCCTTTCCTACGTTTAACCTTATAGACGATGTAGTTTAGATTCTAATGTTTTTGATGTTTTCTGTTTTTGACTTGTTTTTTGATTTTTGATGTTTTGGATGTTTTTGGATTTTCGCATGATTTTGACGATTTGGATATGGATATGTTTGATGCTATCAATGCTCTATTTTGCAATTTTGTTGAAAACCAAGCTAAGGTTGATTGATCAAATTGATGGATAGAATCGATGGAACAACAGTAAATGTCGATCATAATTGTAGCCTTGTTGTCCTCCATATGACTGGTTTTCTCTGCAACGATATTTATGAGGATAGAATTGAATTACAAGTAGTCCATGCTTCTCAACGTTGATATTATCATCGAACCAATATTGTGGTGAAAATCATAATAGGTTGCAAGTGACCCATGCATCGTTTATTGTAATAGCTAGAATGCATTCAAAACTAGCCATAGCCTAAGAATCAAATTTAGATTCTTTCATAGCCAATAATTTGTACAAAGACTTTTTCGAGGAAAAGAAAAAAAGGTTTCTTATCAATATTGATGATATCTCTCAGAGTAAATGATGTGAGATGAAAAGAGAAGGAACATAGGAATCTCATGGTGTAGAATTATTGTGAAAGTTCTCTAATTGACTAACTTGAGAAATGACAGCTACATCTCAATTAGTTGCAGGATTGGAGTATTTTAGATAGTCAGGAAAAATCACTGAATGTAGATTTAATACATTGAAAGTCATGAGGTTTGCTAGAGTAATATCTTTTGTAAAGTGGGTTTTTGTTCTCTTGATTTAAATGGAATTAACAATAGCTGCAATAAAGTCTTTGTTTGAGAAACAACTTTACTACCCATCAATGCATTGGATAAAACTTAAAGTCTTTATTCTTTTTATCAAACTTCAAAGCTTTGGGAATATAGTGATAAATGATTTACATATCTTTAGGTTTCTTCTTAAACATTTAATCCACACATTTCTTTGTATTCTTATTACATGTACAACATTATGGTGAACAAGGCAAAAATCCATAACTTAGCAAGTAGATTTAAATTGGAGAATTGGGCATCAAATTTGAAAAAAATATTTTTTAATGCTTATTGAAATAACCTAGAGCCTCCATTTATTGCTTTAATTTTCTATTTTAAACCAACTAGATCATTGTTTTTTTTCAAAGTTGGATTAAAATTGAACACTAGAAACTGACTAGACGTTGTTTTTGGGATAAAATTGAACATCAAACTTCACATTTGACTTTTGGTGCTTAAAATGAACTCATCATTGGTTTGGAAATTAAAATGAACATGTGCATTTCATTTCTTGTAATATTTTTCACAATGTAATATCATCTAAAAGGCGTATGTGCTTCTCTCGTGCCTCACGGTGATCTTGAGAATCAAAAGTCTTTTTGTGATATTAAGTAGTAAAAAAAGATTGCCTCCACACTTCATTTGGGCTTAAAAATTGAACAAAATCTTGTGCAAGTGTAAGTAGAGCATCATCGCATATATTATCTTTCTTTGTGTCGTCAAAGATTGATCGAGTTACGAATTTTGTCTTTGCTTGCTTTTGTTTATCCTAGAGGGCCTGCCTTGGGGAAAAATTACTCACCCAAGGGAGCGACTCAACTAGTAACACTCTAAAGCCAAGAGTATTTCCAACCGGTATATAAATTTGGGTATTGGAGTAAACACCAATATCACACGGTTGATTCCAACAAGATGGATCCAAAATAGGACTCTTGCCATATGGGTCTATCTCCACGAATGGAAAGTCCTTATTAAAACCCATGTGCTAGAGTTTTCCAAAATACTTTAATCTATTTGTTGGTGCAAGAACAGTTGTTCTGAAGCCACCTCACACTTTTACGGTCTTTAGTAGAAATGGAAAACATGCCATGGGAGTTTCATGGGTGTTGATGCTTGGCTTCCCCATATAAGTGAGTGTCATGGAGGGGAGCCAGTGGGGTCAAACATCTAACCATTCGCTAAAGATAAACGTAGCTAGACTTGTCCAAGTGGGGATTCAACAAATATTAGATCTTTCATATCCATAGGATTGTACTTGTTCTTGGCTACAAAACACAATGCTTTGATCGAAAACATTGGAAAACCAACATTCAACATGAGCATCAAATCTCAAACCCCTTAGGAGAGGCAAATATCCTTGAACAAATTCACATGTTATTGCTTGCCCTTGGGATTCGTATCCTTAGAGGCTTCTAAACATTTGAATTTTATCTCAATTTTCTCCTACTAAGGTCAACATTAGGAAACCTTTTCCTTGATTTCCTCAATTTCCACATAATGTATTTTATGGGATGAAAGAAAATTAGGACATTGGACATTCAGTTGAAAACCTAATCAAGAAGTGTGTTTGTGATAAAAAGAATCCACTAAGCAAAGATTGAATCAATTGGACCCCACACATGTGCTTGGCATCTTTTGGTCATATATTTTTCATGCAAACATTGGTCTTTTGATTTTGAATTACTCTTAGAGAAAAGAATGTTCTTCACTATCTTGGTCTAGTAAACAAGTTCTTCTTAGGTTCATTTAGGATCAAATCAAACACTTCATCCAAATTCCAAACATCTATCAAAAGCCTTCTCATAAAAAAATTTAGAGCTTTGGAAACATCATTCTAGACTTAGGTAAATCATCAAAATCAAAATCACTTTGTTTAGTTAGGTGTGTGGGAATGTATCCTTTCTCATACATTTAATTAAATCGGCAATCCTTGAAAAAATTCATCCTAAGATCACATCTAGCATCTTAGGGTTTACAAGTTCATTATCCAAATCAAACCAATCAAAATCAAACCCTAAGTCTAGCATTGATCCAAAGTCCCTAAACGTTCAACACTCATATCATTCACCCCTCTCATCCTTCATCTTGTCATTGGTCCTAAGAACCTTAGAGGTCACTTTTGTAACAAGGTCAAAACACAAGAAGAACATGGAATACAAACTTGATCCATACATCATGAGTAATCCAAGTCAACTAAGCTATCAAAGCCTTACAACGCCGATTGATTATCAAAACTCACACTTATACAATCCATACATGGGATCGTTACCTTCTACAAATTTCAATGGCACCACAAGTGTGAGTATTCCCAAATCAAAGATTGGAACACATTTCTCGATGGTAGATCTAAATCCAAATCTACAAGTCTATCAACTGAACAATCAATGCATGAGCCTTCAAACGAACAACGTCATCCCACCAAATCCCTACATGCCAAATGAGAATGTACCAAGTACAATTTTTCCAAACATAAATCCGGAAAACTTTGGGATAAATATGTTTGAAAATAATACAAATTTTGTTCAGAGTCCAAACAAGATGTTAACGACTCCAAGACAAGGTAACACCATGCAAAATCAAAGTTACCTAATTCAAGGCAATGTGATTCCCAACACCAACAATGTTAAATTTCAACCTATCATGCAAAATCTAAACATCATCCCATATCAGAACATTGTCCAAAATCAATTTGTCCATTATCCCATTCAAAAAACATTAGTATGCATCCCAAATCTGCTTGAACAAAAACAAAATCAACTATATCAAGGGAGTCAAGATCGAAATCAAGATCAAATTTGGTGAGATCAAATTGCTACACTTACCAAAATAGTTGAGTCATTGCGCCACCATTACCCATATCAACATCATTCCTTGGTTTAGGGCTTCCCCCTTTAACTAGCACCAATCACTCCATCCAAACCAATCCACCTAACATCAATCAAGCCATCACATCAGAACCTTTGAATATACCATCGACATCACACCAACAGACAGTATCTAATCAAATGACAACATCAATCCTAAAAAATCAAAACATGGTCTCCCAAGGACCTATCACCTTGGTCATTCCGACCATTCCTATCACCTTGATCACTCCATCCACCCCTATCACACCCATCACATCTCAACCCCTCACTACCATGATCAATCCAAGCATATCTCAACCACTTGTCACTACATCCAACACAATTCCAAATCCACCACCACTACCACCAAAACCAAATGCAGCAAGACAATATAATATTGTGCTAAAAGGTCACGAGGACTACCAAAAGGCCATCCAACAATATCTAGCCATGTAACAAGCAAGACAAGCTCAACAAGTGAAACAATCCTCTAAAGCTACCCAACAAACACAATTAAAAACACAAAAAATGATAACTGTTGAGAACAAGGATCAAGATCAATCCATCACTGAGCACCTTGAAGTTGTGTCTACTTCATCCAATGATCAAATCAACATATGTCAGGAGTCACTTTTCAATCATGATCAAAATCCACCAACGACAGCCAATAATGATCCAATCCAAGAAATGTCAACATCATTTGACCTTATGGTTGAAAACATTGGAAATCCCTTCACAACAATTGTTGAAAACAACAATCAAGATCTCTCAATTGATGAGCACCTTGAAGATGTTTCTACCCCACCCGATGATCAACTAACCGTACATCAAGAGCCACTTTTTAATGATCTATTTCAAGGAGTGTTAGGATTATTTGATCCCATTGACATAATGCATGATCCATTCACCTATGATCATGTTGAAAATGTCTCTACATTGCCTTATGAGTTGGAGGACATATCTCAAGAATTTATTCCAAAGCATGATCAATGTCTTTCATGAAAGTCTAGCAATGGTCCTTTCCAAGACATATTGGCATCCTTCGACCTCATGGTTATAGATAATGAAGGAACCCTGAACTTGACACTTGAGGATATTGAACCACTTACCATGTCTAATGACGACATCCAAGAACCTTTTATAAGCAATCCATCCTTTGAAATTGACCCATGTCAAGAACTTGATCCAAAGCATGTTGAAAGCAACTCTAGAATCATTCAAGATCAAGAATTTGTATCTTCAAGATACTACAATAATCTAATGGACACTCTCCTATCTATGCAAGATGATCATATCTATGTAACACATAATCCTCCATCTACCCATGAAATTATTTCTTTGGATGGACACGTGGATGATCTTCATTTAGAGTAGGATTCCTTTACTCCTGATATTATCACATAAAAAGAGTAGATTACTAATTCCTACAGTCAAACTAAGTTGTCAACATCAGGATCAGATATATCCCAAATTTAGACTAAGGACATCAGGTATTCATATATCCAGCATTATCCGCTCAAGGAAACAAGTCAGACAGAATAGGATATTCTAGAGTCAGTAGAGCAACAAATTCCAATAACATCATCTACAATGGTCATTCATTAGAGAGTGCATTCTAAACAAGAGCTCTTAGAATAGGAAAAATAAAAGCATGAAGGTACTACCACCACCATACTGGGGGAAACTTCGTCTCAAGCAAATGTCAACATAGGGAGCTTGAAGAATCCTTATGATGAAATCGATATCAATACTACAACTAGCCACACCATGAATCTTCATCCACCCATCACCCCATCCACGAATTGGGACCAACATCAAAGGAAATATTTGAATCAAAGTACGAAGAACATTATCAAAGAAAAATAATTTGAGAAGCATAATGGACAAATCAAATATGTATGGATACCAAAGAATAGAAAGAAAGATTATCCCTATCAAACTCCATCAGTCAAAGAAACTATGGGGAAAAATAAAAAAGGGAAAAGTATCCATCAAAGATGTCCACAAAAGAAAAAGTAGGCTTTTCAAGCGACATATAAAGTGTATCAAGTAGTTGGTCCTAATTCCACGCACACTTTCATATCCACCCATCATTGCTCATCTTCCCAAGTTTGGAGAGTGAAAGGTTCCAAACTGTCAACCAATCCATCTCTTAACCCTAAACACACTCCATCCACACATGATATCCAATTCTTACATTGACCATGTATTGGAAATAACCCTTCATCATAAGGATTTAGAAGGCACTCTATCGCGATGTGGGCACAAAGACAAAGTCAACTTCGATATCAATGAAGTAGATCAGGAATCTCAAAAATTGTATTCAAGCGCATATATCTTGGGAAAGCAACTTCTTCAGGTAGGATACTGATGGCACATTATAACTAGGGCATCTACATCAGCAACACCTTCAGATTCAGTATGACCTTAAAATATTTCAGAAAAATAAAAAAAATATGAAAATCCAAAAAAAAAATTAGAAAAGGATTGAAAAGAATAAAGAATTTTTTTTTTCCTCTAGTGAAAACTACTTCGGTGGCACTTTGGGAAGGTACCATGATGAAAACCTGGAAAACAAGTATCATGTGTAGAATCGAGCATCTACATGCGCCAGTTCAATTGAAAGCATCTCATCCCATCCATAATAAATCCAGCATTCCATCCATCTAATCCATAATAAAGCCATTCATCCATGAACCATATATCCAATCCATTTTTATCCACTATGTCCATCATCCAATTTATCTTGATCTTGATGAAATTTTGGGGCACACTTTACACTTGCTTACGGTAAAACATCTTGGCATTGGTCATTTTCATTGATCTTATCCTATCCAACATTATCTGAGCCATGAAGCATTATCCAAATGAGCACTCCTTATCTGAAAATTGTATCTTATTGCAAGATAATGCTTGGCATCCTTTCCATGCTTGCCATATCCATCCATCCATACACCTATCCAAGCATCTATCCATAACATTCTGTAAATTGCTAGACACTAGGGGCAGATATTTACATCTTGCTTCAGGATTAAATCTTGATCTATATCCTCCAACTTATGTTGTGATTTGAACATTGGCAAACATAAAATCAAATTGGTCAAACCACCTGTGAGAAAAATTCCAAATCACTAGCCCATGGAATATTTTGACAAGAAGACATTCCTTATCAATCTTCATCTTTCATCGAACATCAATCCAAACAATCACTGTCAATTGCATCTAAGTTGCACTTCAAAAATCACATCAAATCATTCGAACAACTTTTATTCCAAATCAAGCTTCATCAATCATGATCAATCAAATCCAATCAAAAAATCCATCATCTTGGTATATCTATCCTAATCCTTGTGTTTCTTAACACTATCCTTGCATTTTTATGAGGATATCATTAGCAACAAAACAAAAATTCACATCCATATGAAATAAATCAACATGCTTCATGATGCAATCAAAACAACAAAAGATTAGATAAACTAGTTGAAAGCATACAACAAAACATGAAGTAAATAATATCTCATATTGGATTGGTGCTTCTATGGAAAGAAGCCCTTTCCCAATCCTTGCTTAAGCTCCATGATATGAAAATGATATGTTGATGATCAAGATGATGGATGGGCAAAATTAGCTCTCAATTGAAGAGAGTAACTTTGCATGAATGATTGTGGAGTTGTGGAGGATTTGATCAATGGAGATGGTCTCTATTTAAAGATTCTCCAGTTTAAATAATACTTATGGGAGAGCAATGATGGACTAAAAACAAGCTAATGAAAAGAGGCCACTTGTCAACTTGTGAGTGGTTGATGCATGAGCACATTTTGGTCAATGTGCCAAAGAGGGAGAGATTCAAATTTGAATCTGATGACAAGATGAGTTAAATGATAAGCTTGACTTATGCAAGAGACATGTAAGAGCTTATTAATTGCTTTGTTGGATGTACATGCCAAATTGGGGGGAGATTCAAACTTGGAGAATATTCTCCCTTTATGCGAAGTTGAAAGTAAATAAAGATTTTGATAAATCAATTAAATGCACTTTCATGTGCAAGTTGGAAAATCTAGAGAATACAAGTGAATAGGATTAGCATTTAATCATGGATTAGATTAATTAAGATGATGTTAGATGTTTTTGACCCATTTGACTTAGATTTAGGGATTTAAATCAAATCAAAGGGAGATGAAAGGTGATAAAGATTTAGTTAAATAAATATTTGATTTATTTAGCTAAGGGGGATAGTGATAGGATCAAATTAAATAAAGTTAATTTATTTAATTGTAGATGGATGATCCTTAGAGATTAATCAATTAAACTTGGTTTATTTAATTGACGAGTGAATATGATTAGTTAAATATGCATGATGTCAATTTGACGTGTCTACAGGGGCAACCCCTTCCCTTCTCATGATGTAGCTTATTAGAAACATATGACTTGGCATAAGGCTTTCCAAACAAGCTCTCATGTCTTCTTCTAATTTAAAGCATTTTCTCACAACATTGGTGTTAGAAATTGCTTTAAAGTAGGGGAATACATCGACACTCATGTTTAATTGTGCGATTTTCTTTTTCCTTGTGATGTATCCTTTTCTTGGTGGTTTCATTTTGTTTGATTTCCTTTGAGAGCATGATATTTCTTTGAATTTTCATCTCTTAGAGACATTAGGAATAATGTTCCCTAATATGAGACCTCGTGTGAACTAAGCAAAATCCCTTTGAACATCCCTCTTTCTTGTTGCATTGCATTTTCTTTTTGTCCTCATTAAAGTCATGGAGGTATGGCTTTGATATGGTCCCTCAGATGTCACCTAGTGAACAACTAGCTTCACTAGCCCTTGTGAGTGTGCATTTTACTTTTTTCCTTATCATAGTGATGGGGTTATGAATTTGATATGGACCTCTTGGGGGCTCACCTAGTGGACAACTACGTTCACTATCCCTTGTGAGCATGAATTTTGTTTGCATAGTGGACAACACGTTCCACTTGTAAACATTTTTGGAAAAACAACCTAGACACGGTCCATAGCATGTTGGACGACCAATCGAAGTTTGATTCGTTTCATTTTATTTTTCCTTTTTCCTTTTTTCATTTTTCTATCTTTGATGGTCTATGTTTGGAATTTGGTTATGGCTTCATATATTATCTGCATGTGTTTTCCTTTGTGCTTATGTTGGTTTTCTATAAGATCTTGATCCTAGGGCCTCGACCACCCTCTTGGTTATTGCCATCCTATCTTACTAGCATTTATACATTGGAACCCCTTTTGATTGTGTGGTTGGATAACTTAATGTGACTTCGAAGCAAGTTCATCCTCTCACTAAATTGGGGGCTAAATGTAGTGTAGGAAAATGCATACCCTTGAAATTTCACACTTGTTTGGGCCTGCTTTTCTTTGTTTATCCTTATTTATGTCTTAATTAGTCCTATTTTGCATCCACAAGCCTAATAAACTATATCTTTTATTGGCTAATCCTAACAAACATCAAAGGGTAAATGATACTTTAATGATTCTAACTATGTGTCCTTGATTTTTGGGTTGAGACTAAGATGCCACCTAGGAAATTTTTATCCCCCAAAGGTCTTGGGACCCTAATTTCAAGTGTGCCTTACACGGGCCCATTTTTGAAGTTTGTGCCTTGAGTTTCATGCCTCGAGACTAAGACCTTACCTTGGGTGTCTTAGTCCCCCTTAAGGTAATTTTTGGGATTTAATTTCAAATTCTAGTTGGATTTAGCTTCCTTTAATTAATGAATTCATATGTCAAATTGTTGTGGTGTAATTTTGGGATATTAAGCATAGATAAGTATAAATACAAGGTTCCTTTCTCTCATGTTTTTATCCAAGAATTCGATCAATTTCAATAGAGCCTTATAGAGCATTCAAGAATAAATCATCAAGCATTTGTAGCCATCATCAAGATTCAAGCATCATGTCAAAGATCTTCTTGCATCATGTGTGTTTTTGAGCTAACATTTGTTATGTAGGGTTTTCATTCAAGCAAGAAATTCAAGTCAAGATCTATCAAGCATTCAAGCATTTCAAGATATACATTCAAGTTAGCCACTTCATACAAATTTGCAGATTTCACAAAAAGGGTTTGATGAGTTGCAACATAGCATTTTTTTCATTCATCATTTCCCTTCATTATTCTATTTCATTTCAAGGTTTAATTAACAACAAGGGGTTTGACCAAGGAAAACCCCCATTTACTAACAATCAACAAGTTTTTCCCCTCTTGTGTGCTTGTGATTATAAATTTAGGTTCAAGACTTGAAGATCATTTGAAGTGTAAAGTTTCAAAGTTGCAAAGTTGCATTCCAAAGTTGTCATCTTCATAGAAAATCACCTACAAACCAAATCTAGAAGATTTAGGACTTGAGATTTGAGAAGAAGGAAGTGCAGAAATTGAGCCTCAGGATCACATTCAGAGATTCAAGTAATTCAGAATGAGACTAAGTCACCACCTAGGGCATCTTAGTCCTCCCAAGGGTATTTTTCATAAATTTTTTCAGAACTAGTTTTGGAATCCAAAGATTTCACATGTGCCCTAAAAAATAGTAGTGGGACTAATAAGATAGTAAGGGCCTCTTAGTCCTCCATACCATATTTTGATAACTTCTTTGATTTCTAGAATTCTTGTCGCATTTCTATACTTTCCAAGTACACATATCCTAACTTGCTATTGCATTATTTCATCATTTGCATCCTTCATTTAGCTTGCATTATTAGGTTTTATGAGTTGAATGTTCACTTGTATTTTCCAATATTTTTCTTGGTGGTGAACCCCCTCATAGGTCTTCCTTGTTGAGAATTTACTAACCTTTGAGGTTGATAGTCAGTCCAATTTTGGTTCCTAGGACATTCTTGAATGACAATTGGAGAATAGCGGTGTTCTATGACCTAGTTTATAAAGCATCCCCACTTTCCCATTGTTTAGATCTACATAAACCTTTAAACAAGGAGGAAAAATAGGCTACTTGAAAATGGACTCTGATAAAATATTCCATCGTATGATGCCAGAATCTATGGTATGTTAGAATATTCTAGGAATCTTAAAATATTTAATCGATTGTGAGATGTTTGTTGAGGTTTGGTTGACATCACCAAATTTTTGAAAGGGTGGTGCCGATGATTTTGAATGGGTGCCTAGAATGATATAATAATTATAGTCTTTCTAAGTAGCTAGTTAGAATGACTATAATGAATGAATTATAATGGAATAATGAGAGTATTAAATACCAATGCTATTATCTTTCAATTCCATTGTTTCAATACTCAATTTAGTGCATAATATTAGAATAATAAATAAGGTTTAAATATTTATATGAATGGTTTATTTGAATTTTCAACATGTTTATATTCCTCTACTTCTAGATGGGGGTAAACCCACAAAAGTGGTTTACAATTTGAATGAGGAAGGAAAATTTGTAAAAAATGACCCCATGCAAAAAAATATCATTTCGGGGGTTTGAATGAACTAGTTGGTTTGAATGAACCAAAAATGGGTTTGCTCGAACTAGGGTTTGAGAAAACCCATTTAATGCATGCACAAACAAAAAATAAATAAAAACCCCTTATTGGAAGGGGGTTCGAATGAACCAAGGTTTGAGTGAACCTTGGTTCACGAACCCCAGGGGGTTCGCTTGAAACCTCCCCTAGTTCGAGCGAACCCCCCTTTTCCCTAATTTTTGACCTTGTTCACAAAAAAAATCAAAATTTTTGCACTTCAGAGCTTGGTTTAAACATTAAAATGATAGAGACTTCACAAACCCAATTGGAATCAGGTAGTCCTCAAAACAAGCTATCCAGCGAATATAATTTTAATATGTTTTGGTTTTATTATGTACTTTTTTTTTTTAGTTTTATTAAACATAGGTTTTTCACCAAAAATCAAGCTCTTTGTTCTACACATGTGGAAAAAAAGAAGATTATAAATTTTTTTTTTAAAATATGAGTGCACTAGATATTGAAGTCCTTGATCCAACCAAAAAATAAATTGAATTTTGATACATACAAGAAATGTTACGCATTATACAGTCATGCGATGTCTGAATTGTAATTGGTTTGACTTAAAAACTTGATTAAAGAAAAAATATTCAATAAAAAACTATCTAAAAAAGTGGAAGCACTAGATATTGGAGTTACAAATCTAAACTCAAAAGAATTAGAATTTTATCCTTCATGGAAAAAAAGTTATGTGCTATACGGTGAGCGCCACTTTTTAAAAATGTTGTTTTCTAAAAAAAGCTAGTTTTCAAGGGAGATGAAAAAAATGTGCAATCTGATCCCAAAAATTTTGAAAAAAATATATTTAGAATATACAAACAAAATGTCACGAAACTCTAGTTAGCATCATCTTCAAATTCCTCATGGTTTAGCCACTATAGGTGCTTGAAAGTGAAGATTTAGTTAAAAATAATAATTTTAGTGTCCAGTTTGGCCAAAAATTGTAAACCACTATTGTGGGATCACCCATGGATATGAACATCAATAATAGTAATTTCATAATTTAGAGGAGAAAATATATAATATTATCTTATCGCCTACTTAGTGATAGTGGAGATAGAATTTTTGGTATATGATTATATTCCTAGATGAAGAAATCAAGGTAAATGAATACATTTATTTTCTCAAAAATTAATACATATATAAAATTGTAATTTTCTTACAATATAACATCAATACCCAACATATTCATTCTTTCTCTTCACTTTCATTCTTAAATTGGGTTCTCGTAGTAATGAATCTGTGGTGTAGGAAATCATACCCCTTTCTAGGAGAAAGTACAATTCACACTTATTTGGACCTATTTTGGTGACCTTTTCATTAATTCATTATAAAATCACATTAATAGGCTCCTCATACCCCTTTATCATCCATCCCAAGGCCTATTTTACTCAAATTTATTTAGTTCTTGAAACCACAATGTGCATTGAATAAATGCTAGGGATCAAATTAATATCTTGACACTTAAGGAGTCTTGAAGTTTTAGGTCAAGACCCATTCACCCATGGGAGAATAGGTCCTCATTAAGTTCCTTGAACTCAACTTTTGATATTTTTTTGGTGGAATTTTAATATATCATATTCAAATTTCACATGTCGTATTTTGGGATTTGATAATTGGAAAATTAAATAGGAAGCCTATAAAGCTAACTCCCACGTTCATTTTACATTAGAGAGAGAGAAGAAGAAAGTTAGACAAAAGAATTTCATATGAGATCAAGTATTCAAGAGCAAGGTGAAGCATTCAAAATTGAAGTCTTGGAGCAACATTTGAGTTATTTTGCAAGTCTTCAAGCTCATTTTGATATCAAGATCAAGCATTGCTAAAGGATTTATGATAGTTACCTATAGAATATCATGATGGATTCTAGGTTTTGGGAGATGTACAAGACACTCAACCAAGCCTAACAACTTGTTTCCTAATTGATTCCATCTTCTATTATCTATCTAATTTTATCCTAAGGGAGGTATAATCAGATCTATGACTTATTAAGGTGACTTGAGATCTCCTAAAGTAGGTTTTCATCATTGTACATGTTTGTTTAGGGATCCTATTCTAACACATTTGAGTAGGGTTTCTTTACATTATTAGTCTTAATATTAGACACACTTAAGGTTAGTATTGCACAGACATTTCATGTTTCAAATCTATATTCTTCATAACGGTTTAATTACCCAACATGGGGTTTGACTGAGGCAAACCCCTATCCACCAACAAACAAAAAAAATATTTTGTAGATTTTTCCTAAATTTGGATCCAGGAATGGAGGTATCAAGTTATTGGAAGGATTAGTAGGTCTCAGGATTCAATCTATTATTCATATTTTCTTAGAAAATTCTTCGAAGACCCATTCACCCTAGGGGAATGAGTCCTTGTTCAGCTTGCAAAAAAAAAATTGAAAGGTGCACAACATTTAAATTCCTCTCAATTTTTCCATAAAATCAATTGGTTCCTTAAATTTTATGCTAAATCTATTAATTCCGCTTTATATAAGGAATTTTGGAGTTGATTTTCTATTTTTAACATTTCTCCCCAAAGTGTTGTTTGGCCTAGATCCCCATCCTTATAAAAAAAGGGAAATTTGTAGATTCACACTTTGACTTGATTCACCTTGAGTTTTATTATCATTTCATTGTGTGGATCTTATTTCCTAATGAACTAAGGAAGATAGGAATCCTTTTCCCTCTTTTGATCCATTTTTCTATTTTGGGAAACCCTAGGGACACCCCTTTTTTCCTTACTTTAATTTTGGTGAACTTGACCTTGTACAACAACATTTTGAAAATTGGAGTCCTTTTGACCCTAGATCTAAGTTCTGCAATAGATTGCATTAGGTTTGTATTAGTTGCATTAAATTTAAGGTTCTTTTATCTTTCATTATTGAACATTTCATTTAGAGTTAACTTACATGTTTGAATTACTTAAAATCATCAAAAATCAAAAAAATTGCATTAGATATGAGCTTATTTTGCATAGTACTTGCATTAGGATCACCATTCAATAATTTAAGTCCAAATTTAGATTCACATTGCATCTTAAAAATTGTCACATAATCCATCATTTGACCTTGACTTAAATTGAATTCAGGAAAAAAATTCTAGAAAAATTTGTCACAGAACTTTTTGTTACAGATTAGAAACCAAAAACATATAGGAAAAAGTCAACAACAAAAAATTAAAATCTTAAAAACCCTAATCTGGGATGCATTGATCCTAGGGAAAATGAGTCCCTGTAAAAACATTTTCATAAAATTTCAAAGTGCCTTTTTTATCTCTTTTTTACATTTCTATTTTTGTTTCTAGATATGAAAGAGTTTTTTGAAATGGTTTATTTGAACATTCATAACATTTATCATTTAGTTAGATTGTGTAACATCTTGAAGATCATTTTATTGCATATTTCAATGAAAATTAGTGTTAGATTTCTACATTTTTCTTTCATTTTCAACATTATTGCATTTTTAGATAGATTAGTTTACATTTTGTAAAATTTAGAAAATAGAAACAAATACCAAAACATAAAAAACAAACAAGAAAAGCTTGATGAAACTCTTAGAGGAAACATAGTTATTTGATCATGTCAAACCTCTTTTTCCAAGTTAGGCTATCCCTCAAGCCCTTTAGTAGTGATGAATTTGATATGTTAGATGAAGCCCTTGAGGACTTCAACTCATAAGGTTCATCTACTAAGGCTTGTCATGACAAACTAAAACATAGAGATGTTAACGTAATCACACCTCAACTTACCCTTTACCCACCATCACGTCAACCTCAATTTCAAAAGAAACCCATTCTTATCTTAGAACCACCTAAAAAGAAACCATCACAACTAGGAGATATCTTGAACTTTAAAATGAAACTTGATAATGACAATGTTTCATATCAACCAAGCTACAATACCATTTCTCATACATACAACACAAGGAATAATAGGTAACAAAAAACCCCTCCTATTTAATTACCATTACCTCAACCTATCTTTCCTAGTGCTCGTCAATTGCCTTTGCATAGTAGAAAGGAGTATGACCTTGTTGAACAACTTAAGAATACTCCTGCTAAGATACCATAATGGGACCTTATTCAAGTCTCACCAAATTACCATATGTAGTGTAGAGAAAAGTATCCCTTTTTCACACTTAATTTGGGAATAATTGATATTAAAATGAACCTAATTTTTCCTTGATTTAGTGTTGTAATATTTTTTACACATTCACATTAAGTTTAGGGCCCTTTTTAATAAAATGGACTTAATGGTGCCTTATTTAGGGTGTTGTAAAATGTATCTTTACATTTTCACACTAATTTAGGGCTTTATTAATTAACTGAGGTTAATTATGCCTTAATTGGCCACTTGCATTCTAATCCAATCCTAATTAATTGCATTTTTTTAAGGATAAAGCTTGACATTCATAAATAATATTACACATCACTTAATTTTGCAAGGTATGAGTCCTAGGTTAGTGACCTAGGACTCATACGCCACTTGGTAAATGGGTCCTCACTAGGTCCTAGGATCCTCTTTCCATGTAAAATTTCACAATCCCCAAAATTTGTCCTAGTTAAGTATGCTAGGACCCATTTTCCACATGGAGAATGGGTCCTCACTTAACCCTAGGACCCTCCTTGGGATATGTTTTTGGTGATATTTTAATGATTTGGAATCCTAGATCTGATGTCGGCTTGTATTATTTGAATTTTAGGAATTCATCCTAAAGTATGTATAAATATGTAGGTTATTTCATTATGTTTGAACTAGACTAAGAGAGAATTTTCATGAGATCAAGTATTCATATTCAAGAAACATGCAATAGTGGAGTGTTGGAGCAACATTATAGTGTTTTTTGTAGGTCTTCAAGATCATTTTGTTGTCAAAGATCAAGCAGTATTGAAGGAGTGATGATAGATTCCTATGGAGAATCATGATGGATTCTATGTTTTAGTGAGATGCACAAGACATTTAACCAAGCCTAATGACTTTTTTCCTAAGTTATTACATCTCTGATCATTCTATTTTTTAGCCTAAAGCGAGGAATAATCAATTTTGTGACTTATTAAGGGGATTTTGGGGTCTCCTATAGTAGGTCTTTTGCATTGTTCATTTTTTATTCTATGATCCTATTCTAACATAATTGATTAGGGCTTCTTGGCATCATTACAGATCATAATCTTAGACGCACTTGAGATTACAATTGCACACACATTTCATGTTTCATATTTCTATTCAAGGTTTCATTACTTGTAGCAATGGAAAAAGTATCCCTTTTCCTTACTTAATTTGGGAATGTTAGAAACCAAGATCTCATTGGAAACTAGAAAAATCACCTTCCACAGAAGAGAAAAACGAAAAAGCAGAGATTTGCAAAAGATGTGCAAATTGATATATTTGAAGTACCAAATATTACAAGAGATAATTTGCTTTATAAAAGAAAAGATGCATAAACCTAATCTTATCTTGAGAAACAAGATAGCTTAATAAGATAAGGATAAAACCTATAACTTAGGAATTAAATAGAGCCTAGGTAAACTTATGAAAATGTGTAATTAAATATTAATTACACTAACACCCCCCCATAAGTGCAACTTAGGGAGAAGCAAATTATTATGCAAATATGAGTCTCGACAACAAGGCCTGATCAAGTACTCATGTAAAAATGCAAAGAGAGAGAAAACCCAGTGGGAAAAACCCCCCCTCAGAGAGATGAACTATTGCAAAGAAGCACTAGAAGAAATCTAATGAAGCAACACTAGAACCCCAATTCCAGTAAGCAAGGAAAGATACTTCTGTTTGCAAAATACCATATCAGAATCACAAATGCAATAGCATACCCAATGCCAAGGAACATTGGAAACTCACATATTGGATCAAACCTAGAATCTGTGAACAACAGTAGATGAAAGGATGAAAGGACCCATAATGATGACAAATCTGAAAGTTGTCTCTCGAAGCCAATGCCAAATTGAAACTAAAACTACCCATAGGACAAGTACCATCAAGATTCTGGAACATTAACCATAAAAACATGGCCTTCAAATGAGAAATATTTGAACCAATGCGGATCAAGAACCATAAAATCCCAAAGTGAAGTGTGAACCGAAGCAAACCAAAGATGTGTCCAGCGAAGCAAGAAAGAAGCTAAAAGGAGACAACAAGAAACCAAAAAAATTGATGCGAGTTGTCACCAATACAAAAGATACATGCAATAACCCCCCTTAATGGAAATTTATATTAGTTCATTAGTACAATACCCAATGATTGCAAAAGGAGAGAATGAAAAACTACAAAAATATGAGCGGAAATGCAAACCTAGTGCATGAAACAAAAATGACTGAATGCATAAAAAAAGGTACACATTCTATAAATGAACTCAGATCTGCATAAAAGCTGAAACCAGCTTTCTAACACCGTGAAAATCACAAAAATGGATAAGCGAGTCAAAAGATATGCCTCCCAGAGTGAAAATGGCAACATCTGACTTCCAAGGGTGAAAAGGGCATCAAAAATGCAAAACCAGAAAATCACACCTACACCATTCCATAGAGCAATGAAATAGCTTTCTGATGATATCTCATATACAAAAAAGGGATGTTGTATGCCCAAGTTACACCCATTTCCGTGAAAGTTGTCCAAAAATGTCCGATTTGGCCCCTAGAAGCCCTCAGGGGCTAAAAAAAAAGGCTCCTGGTCACTTGGGCAGTCCAGGGGCTGAAGTGCAGGGGCCGGCGATGCCCTCGATCACCCACGTGTTTAGGGCTGGGGCCTAAGATCCCGATAGGGGGATGCAGCCTAGGGATCGGTCCCCGAAGTGACCGCAGGCTAGGAGCTTGGGCCCGCAGGGGCTGAAACTGCAATTGGTGGTGCTGAAAAGAAGTCCGCCATTGGCCGGTGGGAGGCCGCTGGGTGGTGGGCACGTGGCAGCCTCCATTTATACTAGCCATGCACAATATTTGCTGATTTTTGATTTTTTGATTTTTTTTTTGAATTTTTTTCAAACTGCGTGCCTCGAAGACTGTGCCTGGGGGCTGTACGACCCTTGGGCAAAAATAAATTTCCTCTTTGGATGACTGTGTCCAAATCAGACAAATTTTATATGGAAATAGGGGTTTTTGGGCGTTGCGAATCCAACAACAGGGTCTATTTGGGCCGAAAGTGCTCCCAAAATTAGGCGACCCTCAAATCTATAAGAAAAATCACCAAGCTTACAACCCTCACAGATCTGGCAAACGATGATGAAAATGAATGAAATAAAAGTCATTTCTAACATTTTCTAGCACTCTGAATCCAACAAAAAACCCTGATCTGATCCAAGATGCTCTAAAAATATGCTCAAGGAAAGAAACCCTCGAGGGACCTCGAACGAGCTTTGCAATGTGTTCCTCCAAAAAGGTTGAGAAGGGGCTGCAAATCGAGGCTCTGATACCATGTTAGAAACCAAGATTTGATTGTAAAATAGAAAAATCACCTTCCACAGAAGAGAAAAGTGAAAAATCAGATATTTGCAAAAGGTGTGCAAATTGATATATTCAAAGTACCAAATATTACAAGAGATAATTTGCTTTATAAAAGAAAAGATGCATAAACCTAATCTTATCTTAAGCAACAAGATAGCTCAATAAGATAAGGATAAAACCTATAACTTAGGAATTAAATAGAGCCTAGGTAAACTTATGCAAATGTGTAATTAAATATTAATTACACTAACATGGAATAATTGACATATAATTAACCTAATTATGCCTTGGTCTAGTGTTGTAATGTGTTGTACACATTCGCATTGATCTAGGGCCCTTTTTAATGCAATGCACTTAAATTGTACCTTATTTATGGTGTTGTAAAGTGTTGTAGTAAAATTTCACACTTATCTAGGGATGCATTAATTAATTGTGGTCAATTGAGCTTAATTGGACCCTTTAATTCAAATTTAAGCCTTATTAACATGACACCTTTCAAAGGATCTATCCCAACACCCATTAATCAAATTGCATAACATTAATTTTGGAAAAATCAAGGTCCTAGAAAATGGTGCTAGGACGCATTCACCTTTAGTGGAGAATGAGTCCTATCCACATAGGAAACCCCTTTCTTTTCATTTTTTACATGTATTTTTGATGTTATTTCATCCCTCCAACTCATGGTCCTAGAAAGTTGTGCTAGGACCCATTCACCTTTAGTGGTGAATGGGTCCTCCTCATATAGGAAATCCCTTTTCAATTTAATTTTGGCAGGATCATAATGATTTTCAGTCCTAGATCTAGTGTCACCTTGAATTGTTTGAATTTCAGGGTTAATCTTTAGATTTAGTATAAATATGGGGTGAATTCACATAGTTTCATCTAATATTTTTCAAGAGAACATCCTAATACTTCACAAGAGAATTTCTTGAGCAATTACAAGGCATTTCAAAGGAAAATTATCAAAGTTTCATTGTAGTTTAATTCAATGTCATATCATTGTGTGGAAGACATAGTGCATTCAAGCATGTTGTTAAGCTAAAGTGTGTTGATGTAGCATTGAAGATCCACTTGCAAGAATTGTTTCACATCCAATTTGAGATCAAGATCTACATTCTACATGGCCACTTCATATTATTTTGTAGGTTTACATTCCAAGAAATCATCCAAATTATCATCATTCCAAGTTTCATGTTTCATGTCCTTATTTCATTATTTCATCATTTGGTTTAATTACCTAAAATGGATTTGACCAAGGCAAACCACTCTCCTCTAGCAATCAACAATTTTTTCTCCTCTTGTATGTGTGATTGTAGGTTTTTAGGTGGGAGAGCAAGATTTGGAGAAATTTTTTCAAAGTTGAAAAAGTTTTCATCTACATTGCAAGATCATGAAAGGAGCCCTACAAAATTTTCTTTAGACCTTTCAGAGCTAAAAACCTAGGAATCGAGAGTGAAAAAATTGAAGTACATAACCCATAAATTATTCTAAAAGGACCCATTCAACACTAAAGGCGAATGAGTCCTCAATGAAGCTTGAAGCAGTGGAAACATAGGATCTAGGAGTGCAGATTGAGAGGAATAAAAGCCATAAGTCAATTTCTGGAACCCTAATAGGGACCCATTTTGCATGAAAGGCGAATGAGTCCCTTGTGACCTAAAACAAAGCTTCATGCAGGAAGGTACACAATATTCTAGCCTCTCAAAACTTCCCTCATAGTTTCTATAATAGTTAGGAGTGATTTTTTATTATTATTAAAGCATTTTGGCCTTCATAATTGAGTGAAACACACACATAATGAAAATTAGGTTAATCATCGATACCCTATTGATGGCAAACCTCTTTCTAATTTTCTAATTTTGAGGTCTTTCATTGCATCATAGGTTAGATCTTGCATTCATTTGCATTTAACTTGCATTGAATTAGATCTCATTTAGTGTTTCTTGCTTGGAATTCAAATTTACATCTCATTTAGGGTTTAAAATTGCATTGTTTTGCATTTCTTAGATTTGAAAAATACAAAAGAAAATCACTCATTTGTCATATCATTTAGATCTCATAAATTTGCATTTGAAAATTAAAACATTGCATTTCAACTTAGGTCTTTGCATTCATCATTTTATTGCATTTTCATATTGCATTTTTGGAAAATATGAAGCTAAAGGGTATGTGTAGGATCATGATGGGCCAAAAAGTGGCAATATGATGGGTATTTGTAGGGTATGTGGATGATGACTTTTTCCTTACCCAAAATTGTTGAAATGAAAAGGGTTTTAAAAGGAGATTCTCAGCTTTCCAACAATATAAATTATGCTTTATTTTGTATTTAATAAATAATTATTATTTATTTTCTATTTGAATTATGACTAAAGTATTGATTGATAGGCTAATTGAAAAACATCTATAGCTTTCAAATGGTATAAAATTTTTGAATCCAAAACATGCATCACATTCTATGCTTCACATACTATAGGATTTAAAAAATAAATTGAATTTCATGAAGTTTTGACTAAGTTAAGGTGGTCGACATACGAGTTTTTATATTTTTGTAAAGTTGTAATAAAAATTCATAATTAATTATTTACTTGGAAAAAAATTACAAAAAATTATGCATCGCATCTAGACATGAGTCCTCTACTTATGTCTAAAATCTTATAAAAAAATATTATCATTTTATTGTGGTTAGGGTGGTCAGAAAAACACCTACTTATTTTTTCCTTGAAATTTAAGTACAACTACAATGAAATTTCAAATTTTTACCAAATAGATTTTTTTTAGAAAAAAATAAACCTAGTAGTTTAGAAACTACATTCAATTTTCTACAGATTCTATTCTTACATATTTTTGAAATAATATAGATAACTTATTCAAATTTTTACATCAAGTTGCCTAACACTAATTTTTCTGAATTTTTTGCCACTTAAGGGCCTATTTTTTCCATGATGATCCTGCACATACCCTGAAAGTTACTATCTTAGACCTAAAACTTAAAGATATTATATAAAGCTTGAAAATTATCCAAAAATAGTTGAAAACCCCTAATCAAGGAACCATTCACCTTTATTGGTGAATGAGTCCCTAATCAGGGTAGACCTAAACCTTTTAGCATCTAAAAAACATTGAAAAAAACTTAGAAATCAGTAAATGGCATTTCAAAAATACTTAGCTAGGACCCATTTTCCATTACTAGTGAATGAGTCCCTGATAGATCCTGATCTACATTTTTTGGAATCTAAAATCTCATTTTTAGGCTTTTGTTTTCTGCTATTACTTTTCTGTTTCAGTTTTATGAGTTGATGTTTCATCAAATTCATTTCATCTAGCTTAATTTGCTTCATTTAGTGCATTGTTAACATTCAAAATTACATTTACCATTGTATACACCTAAATTTGGTCAAGATAATCAATTAATTAAATAAAACTTATTTAATTAATGAATCTCTTATTTCGTCCACTTATAAAAAAATTCTCAATTTATTTATATAGTTGATATCTTCTAATTCTACCATCTTAAATCACATTCTTCTAATTTTAATTAAATAAAAAAATTCCAATAGTTTGTTTTATTTAATCAATATCTTCTCACTAAATTTGAATAATTCCAAATTCAAATTTAGTCACATGTCTCCAATTTTTTCTCTTTCCACCTCATCAAGTGTTACAAGAATTTAAATATGCTTAATATTTAAATTGCAATTATCCTCAACAAATTTGAAACAACCTTGGACACTTGGCTCTTCCATTTCATTAATTTTGTCCAACACTTGGCATAGTGTTCTATTAAATGGAACACTCTCTGTGATTCCCTCTAACTTCTTCATCCTCCACCCTTGATCTTTCCAACTGAAATCTTGACCATTGGTTGCTGCCACATCATAATATGCATTGGAAATCTTATAAATACAACCTCATTCTACAACATTTGAGATTCCATCTTGAGCAAACCTACTCTAAAAAAATTTTGTGAGAGCATTTAGAGTTTAAGCATAGAGCATTTAGATAAATTTAGCATTTAGTATTTGAATATTTTAGAAGCATATTAGTTTAGAATCATGGCTTAGTTTTGTAATTGCATCTTAGTCTCTTTAGTTTATCAAAACATCAATATCATAGAATCATAGCATTATCATATAGCTTATCAAATCATTAGGGATCAAGTTTCTTTCATTTACAACATTCCATTCCCTAGGTTGTCATTTTGAAAGTCATAGTGCAAGCAAAATCTGAGAGCCATTATGATTTGAGGAATCCTTAGAGATAGGAAACAATGGAATGGTTTTAGTGATTGATTGTGTTTTGAATTTGATTAATTATGTGATTCAATTCTCTAATATAATATGTTTCATTGGTTTTGTGTGTTTTACTACTCATTTACTAAATTTATACAATTCACATGATACAACAACATTCATTTTTAGTTAAACGCATTGTGTAATAATTAAATTACCTTGTTTAAAATTTAAAAATTAAATTTATATATTTCATGAACTCGGTCATTGGATTGCATTTCAATTTTTATTTCATATAAATTACTTTTCACAAATTTTAGTATTTGTCTTTTCTAAGTTTGCTAAGAAAAAATTACTCAATAAGAATGTTAGTTATTCATTCAATAAATTTCCTAGTTATGAGAGTCTCTTAGTGTAAGAGAGGGAAAATGTTGACACTTTCCTTAAACCAAAACCTCCTCTTAGCTCTCCTATTTGTGGTAATGAAGTGATAGAAGAAGTTGAAAGCATAAGAAATATTGATAATCATAGTTGATGTTGTCCTAATGCCTCTCCTACATGTGACAAAGGTATTTTGGTGTTAGAATATGCACTCATTGAGAATCATGACAATTTTGAAAGCTCTTCTTCTATAAACTCTCCTACATTGGAAGATATCATAGCACAAGAGAATGAGATCATAGAAGCATTTCTAAACATCACCTTAAATAATCTCCACTCATCTCTCAGTTGTGATAATGTTTTAGTAAAAGAGGATGCAATTCTAAGGAATCATAACAATCATATTGTAAGAAAGGATGATAGGTTGGTGTTAGATGATAAAATATTTAAGATCTATGATAACCCTCTTTATTTCACTCCCCATACCTATCCTATTTTGGAAGACATTATGGAACAAAGGAATAAAATTATGTACAATGATGACAATAACATTTGTTCTTCACCTAGTATCTCTCCTAGTTGTGAAGAAGATACTTTGATGTTAGAAAATATAATCAATTAAAGCCATGAAAATCATAGTTGCATCTCTTCCCCTAGGAAAAATGTTATTGAACAAGAGAATGATATCATTGATAAATAAGAAAACCCAACCATTGAGGATTTTCCTCCTTATGATGAAGTTACTTTAGAAGAACTAAACATTGAATGTCATGAACATCTAGTTTGTCGCTCTCTTAAAAATCTCTTACTAGGGAGGATATCATTGAGAAAAAAATGAATTTCATTAAAACCATTGAGGAAAAATGTTATTGAACAAGAGAATGTTATCACTGATAAACAAGAAAACCCAACCATTGAGGATTCCCCTACTTGTGATGAAGTTGTTTTAGAAGAAACAAACATTGAATGTCATGAACATCTAGTTTGTAGCTCTCCTAAAAAATCTTTTACTAAGGAGGATATCATGGTGGAAGATAATGAGAACATTGACACATATATTTCAAACAATAAAGATGAGGCTTCCTTGGATGAAGATGATGAAGTGACATTAGAATCTCCTTCACTAAGGGATCATGAAAATAAGGATAAGTCTTCTGAGGTTATGCACATTAGATATCCCTTGAAGTACTCTCCTGAACTTAAACTTATGATTTATCCATCCTCACAAAAACCACAAACACAAAAAAAACTCGTCCTTATCCTCGAACCACCTAAGAATAATGTTTCACAATAGCCGAGTTATAATATCATTGCTCATGCATATAACACTAGAAATAATCTACATCCAAGAAAAGCAACTCAAACATCTCTCCCATTGCTTAACCCTATCTTACCTAGTCCTCCTCATTTTCCTTTGATCAATGGAAAGTTGAATAGCTTAAGAATAGGGTATGTGTAGGATCATCATGGAAAAGTTAGGCCTTTAAGTGGCGAAAAAATTAGAAAAATTAGAGTTAGGAAAATTGACAAAAATTTGAATAAGTTATCTATATTATTTCAAAAATATGTAAGAATATATTCTGTAGCAAATTAAATGTAGTTTCTAAACTACTAGGTTTATTTAAAAAAAAAAATCTATTTGGTGAAAATTTGAAATTTCAATGCAGTAGTACCTAAATTTTAGGGAAAAAAAAGTAGGTGTCTGTCTGACCAACCTAACCACAATAAAATGATAATATTTTTTAATAATATTTTAGATATATGTAGAGTACTCATGTCCCGATGTGATGCATATTTTTTTGTAATTTTTTTCAAGTAAATAATTAATTAATAATGAATTTTTATTACAACTTTTAAAAAATATAAAAACTCGTATATGTCTAACCACCTTTTAACTTGGTCAAAACATCATGAAATTCAATTTTTCTTTTTTTAATCCTATAATACATACAAAGCATAGAATGTGATGCATTTTTTGGATTAAAAAAATGTGATACCATTTGAAAGCTATAGATTTTTTTCAATCAGCCTATCAATTAGGATTTTAGTCGTAATTCAAATAAAAAGTGAATAATAATTATTTATTAAATTCAAAGTAAAGAATAATTTATATTGGTGGAAATCTGATAATCTCCTTAAAAAACATTTTCATTTCATTAATTTTGGGTAAAAAAAAGTTGTCAGCAGCATACCCTAGACATATCCATCATATCGCCACTTTTTGGCCCATCATGATCCTGCACATACCCAATACTCCTGCTAAGATATCCCTATGGGAACTTCTTCAAACATCACCTAGTCATCATAGCATGCTTTAAATGGCCTTGCAACAAGTTATGGTTCCTCCTAACATGAGTTCAAACGATGTGAAAATGTTAGTTCAAGGAATGAATGAGATGAACTTAGAAATTTTTTTTCACCAAAGTGAGTTACCTCCTTTAAAAATTGAGAAAAAACATGAAGCCTTCAATATAATAGTGCGTGTTAATCAAATCATGATAAAACAAACCCTTGTTGACAATGGTTCAACCCTAAACATGTGTAGTGTGAGCCTTTTGGAAAAAATTGACATGAGAAGAAGTGACATTAAACCTGATTCTTTATCTATCCATGGATTTGATAATATAGGGAAACAACCACTTAGTTTCATCACATTACCTATTAAATTTGGAAAAGTAACATTACAAACTTTGGTCCATATTATGCTTGATGATATTTCTTATAATCTCCTCATAGGAAGACCTTGGATTCATGAAATGAATGGAATTCCTTCTACTTTACATCATGTCATGAAATATGTCTATAACCACAAGGTTTACATGCAAAAAGTTGACCCTGAACCTAAAATTTGTTTGATTGCTTAGAGAGAAGGATGAAATCTAGAATCAACTATAAAAAAGGAAGTTACATATGAATAAGAACACAAGAAGAAAATTGATTAAGTTAGTTAGTAGGCTATTGGAAGGTAATTGGGGCTCCTTAGATTTCACACCAAAATTCATGGGCGAATACAAGATCACAAAAAAAAGTCTGAAAAGAAAAAAGAAAAAGTATTAATGTAAACAAAAAATTCAACACAAAATTTGAAAGCATCCACATCTACCACTTTAGAAGAAGAAAATTACACAACAAAATTTGATGAAACTAATTATGAGCAACCACCAAATCTAAAAGAAATGCAAAAAAATTATGGAAGAGGTTATGAACTTCTGAGACAACTTGGTTATAGTGGAAAAGGATGTGGTGCTAGAGAGCAAAGTATCCGTGTCTGGGTATGTGCAGGATCATGATGGGCCAAAAAGTGGTGATATGATGGGTATGTGTAGGGTATGTGGCTAAATTTTTTTTTTACCCAAATTAATGAAACAAAAAGGGTTTTTAAAGGAGATTCTTAGCTTTCCACCAATATAAATTATGCTTTACTTTGAATTTAATAAATAATTATTATTCATTTTCTATTTGAATTACAACTAAAGTCCTGATTTATAGGCTGATTGAAAAACACCTATAACTTTCAAATGGTATCACAATTTTTTGAATCAAAACATGTGTCACATTCTATGCTTCACATAATATAGGATTAAAAAAAATGAATTTCTTGAAGTTTTGACCAATTTAAGGTGGTCCCAGGACATACAAGTTTTTATATTTTTAAAAGTTGTAATAAAATTCATAATTAATTATTTACTTGGAAAAATTACAAAATATATGCATCACATTAGGACATGAGTCCTTTACTTATATCTAAAATATTATAAAAAAATATTATCATTTTATTGTGGTTAGGGTATGTGTAGGATCATCATGGAAAAAATATTATACTCGTATCTGTGACCACCTTAACTTGGTCAAAACTTCATAAAATTCAATTTTTCTTTTTTTAATCCTATATAAATTATGCTTTACTTTGAATTTAATAAATAATTATTATTCATTTTCTATTTGAATTACAACTAAAGTCCTGATTTATAGGCTGATTGAAAAACACCTATAACTTTCAAATGGTATCACAATTTTTGAATCAAAAACATGTGTCACATTCTATGCTTCACATAATATAGGATTAAAAAAAATGAATTTCTTGAAGTTTTGACCAATTTAAGGTGGTCAGACATACAAGTTTTTTATATTTTTTAAAAGTTGTAATAAAAATTCATAATTAATTATTTACTTGGAAAAATTACAAAAATATATGCATCACATTAGGACATGAGTCCTTTACTTATATCTAAAATATTATAAAAAAATATTATCATTTTATTGTGGTTAGGGTATGTGTAGGATCATCATGGAAAAAATATTATACTCGTATCTGTGACCACCTTAACTTGGTCAAAACTTCATAAAATTCAATTTTTCTTTTTTTAATCCTATATAAATTATGCTTTACTTTGAATTTAATAAATAATTATTATTCATTTTCTATTTGAATTACAACTAAAGTCCTGATTTATAGGCTGATTGAAAAACACCTATAACTTTCAAATGGTATCACAATTTTTGAATCAAAAACATGTGTCACATTCTATGCTTCACATAATATAGGATTAAAAAAAATGAATTTCTTGAAGTTTTGACCAATTTAAGGTGGTCAGACATACAAGTTTTTTATATTTTTTAAAAGTTGTAATAAAAATTCATAATTAATTATTTACTTGGAAAAATTACAAAAATATATGCATCACATTAGGACATGAGTCCTTTACTTATATCTAAAATATTATAAAAAAATATTATCATTTTATTGTGGTTAGGGTATGTGTAGGATCATCATGGAAAAAATATTATACTCGTATCTGTGACCACCTTAACTTGGTCAAAACTTCATAAAATTCAATTTTTCTTTTTTTAATCCTATAGATGTTTTTCAATTAGCCTATCAATCAAGACTTTAGTCATAATTTGAATAGAAAATGAATAATAATTACTTATTGAATTCAAGAGTAAAGGATAATTTATATCAATGGAAAGTTGAGAATCTCCTTTAAAAACCCTTTTCATTTCATCAATTTTGGGAAAAAAATAGTCATTAGCTACATGCCCATCATATTGCAACTTTTTGGCCAATCATGATCCTGCACACACCCGTTAGGGTGGTCAAACATACACCCTATTTTTCCCTTGAAATTTAAGTACTACTACATTGAAATTTCAAATTTTCACCAAATAGATTTTAAAAAAAAACCTAGTACTTTAGAAACTACATTGAATTTGCTATAGATTCTATTCTTACATATTTTTGAAATAATATAGATAACTTATTCAAATTTTTACATTAAGTTGCCTAACTCTAATTTTTTTGAAATTTTTGCCACTTAAGGGCCTATTTTTTGCATGATGATCCTGCACATACCCATCCCTATAGAACCTAACATGCACGAAACAACTCATAGTCTTGGTTATTTTCCTTTGATAGAAATAAAAAATCCTTCACTTAATATCAACAACCTTATAAAAGATTCTTATAATCAAACATTAACATTAGTGCATCCTGAACTGGTAGATACTAGTGGTCTTGGTTATTATCCTTCAAAAGAAATGAAAGAAATAGAGAAATCCTCACTTAACATTAATTTCATTATGTAAAACACTAATGATTTAAATTTGATAGATTTTACACCCTCCTATAAAGGAGAGCACAAAATCTCATAATCTAAAGAGTCTTGTGTAAGTATGACACCTTGTACTAAGTAAGAGATATCTTTGTCGCAAAATATAGGAACATCTTATATTGAAAGAAGATGAACTAAATTTTATTACAAGAGTTCATTTTGTGCATATCATAGATTTCATGGTCATTTTACTAATGAATGTAAGGCTTTGGGTAACAAAATTCAACATCATAAGGAGTATGGTGCTTTTCCTTGTGTTGAAGTACCTAGTTCCTGTAATTGATACTGATTTTCATGTTTCTCATCAAACTCACACTTGTCCCACATTCAGTGGGGACCAGGGGTTACGTAGCTTTGTACTTTTATGTCATTTGTTGTTGTCTCTTTTGGCTAGTTGACCGATTTCCATGTATATATAAGAGCAATCTTTGGATGTGACCGACATGCCTTAAGTTGGCTCACATGTAACATATTGAGTTATCTTTAGTTTCATTTTTGGGGGAAATCATTCCTTCCTACATCATGGCACAACTTTATTTTGGGAAAATATTGTTGGATGTTGTGGTTGTGTTGCTAATATGTGGTTGTCATTGATGTCAACACTATTAGCATTAATGCATTAGAAGCTACACATGTCGAGGAGATTGAGAAAATTGTAATGAAATGAGTTGTAGATTGTTAGTGGTGAAGTGAAGTTCAATTTGTTGGTGAGTTTAGTACGTTGATGATCAGAGGTTGTGGAGTAAAGGGTTTCTTTTTGAATATCCAGTTTATCCATGTTAAGTTTTAGAGATTCACATGAAGATTTGATCGAGTTATGAAGATTTGTATTCTGACAGTTTTTCTATTACTTCAGTTCTTGTTCCTGAATGAAGATAATACGATTCTAGTTAGTTCAGTTGTTGTGAATTCTTCTCTAGTGATTCATGATGTTTTTGGATGTTTCTAGATCATGCTCTATCTGTGTTTCATGTCCGCATTGATTGTTGTGCTCATGATTGGTAATTTTCTCTTGCGTGTTCATGTTTTTCATGTTCGTGGCTGACTAGGTGATGGTAGCATGTTGTGGATCTTCGAGGAATATTCTTTGAAGGTGGTTCATGTTGAAGGATGTTATTTTGGGTCTTCACTATTTTTTGACTAACCTTGGTTGATTCGCATTAATGATTGTTATTGATTTGGGCCAACAGTTTATATTCATTTTATTATTTTGTTGAAGTTGACTTCTAGTGATGTAATTTCTTGTTGTGGATATATATAAGTGATTGTTTATTTCACATGAAGCATATTGAATGTGTGTGTGAAATAATAATGTTCTAAAGGATTTGAAGGTAGAGTAGAGTGTGAAGAAGAGTGAAGAAGTGTTCATGTGCTTAACCAGAACTATGATCAGGCATTAGCAGATGCTATTTTATTAGTTCAAATCCTTAAGGATGTAATTCAAATCTTTTTGTAAGATAGTGTGTCTTCCTTTTGGCAGTAGTCCTTGTTGTAATTGAGCAGTGAGCTCTAGGCAGTGTGCCTAAATGCATGTGCATTCCCCATTTCATTCTTTATACTTTTAACAAGGTATAATATTGTGGACTGACCTCCACTGTGGTTTTTTCCCTAACAGGATTTCCACATAAAATTTTTTGGTGTTATGTGTGTTTCTGATGTGTTGATGATTTATGATTTCATTATTAATAGTTAGATCTAAGAATAAGGTTAATAAAGTTAATAAGTTTTGAATTTCTGAGACAACTAATTCACCCCCTCTCTTAGTTTTCTGCCCTTGTGTTGCCAACAATTGGTATCAGAGCAGGCTCCTTGGAAGAAGTTTAACAACTTAAGGTGATCTGGGATGGTGACATATAAGAAGGATAGTTCAAGATTTGATGGAACAAATTATTCTTTATAGAAGACTCAAATGGAGTGCCATCTAAGATGTATCCCTACTAGAGCATTACAAGCAATAGGTATGTTATTCGACAGAATGGTCCTACAACTATTGCTAAGATTAGAGATGTTGAGTATAATATCAGAGCTAAGGGTATGTGTAGGATCATGATGGGCCAAAAAGAGGCAATATTATGGGTATTTGTAGGGTATGTGGATGATGACTTTTTAATCCAAAATTGATGAAACAAAAGGGTTTTTAGAGGAGATTCTCAGCTTTCCACCAATATAAATTATGCTTTAATTTGAATTTAATAAATAATTATTATTAATTTTCTATTAGAATTATGACTAAAGTCTTGATTGATAGTCGATTGAAAAACATCTATAACTTTCAAAGCGTATCACATTTTTTGAATCAAAATGTCGTCACATTCTATGCTTCACATACTATAGGATTAAAAAAAGAAAAATAAATTTCATGAAGTTTTGACCAAGTTAAGGTGGTTGGACATATGAGTTTTATATTTTTAAAAGTTGTAATAAAAATCATAATTAATTATTTACTTGGAAAAAATTACAAAAAATATGCATCACATCTGGACATGAGTCCTCTACTTATATATAAAATCTTATAAAAAATATTATCATTTTATTATGGTTAGGGGTGGTGGATAGACACCTACTTCTTATTTTTCCACGAAATTTAAGTACTATTGCATTGAAATTTCAAATTTTCACCAAATAGATTTTATTTATTTTTAAATAAACCTAGTAGTTTAGAAACTACACTCAATTTTCTATAGATTCTATTCTTACATATTTTTGAAATAATATAGATAACTTATTCAAATTTTTACATCAAGTTGCCTAACACTAATTTTTCTGAATTTTTTGCCACTTAAGGGCCTATTTTTTCCATGATGATCTTGCCCATACCCCTAAGGAGGCATTGTTGAGTGCTTTGACTAATATTGAGATGAAAAATGTGATGGATCTGAAGATTTCTTATGAGATCTAGAAAAAGTTGGAAACTTTGTATGAAGGTGATGCTAATGTGAAGATTGGTAAGTGATAGAGTCTAAAAGGGAAATATGAAATGTTGAGAATGGGTGATGATGAGAATATTACTACTTTCATGCAAAGAGTGAATGAACTTGTGTGTGGTATCAGATGTGCTAGTGGATAGTTGGACAAATCAAATATTGTTGCTAAAGTGCTTAGATCCTTTCCTGCTTCATACAAATTCAAAGCTAGTGCTATTGAGGAGCTCTGAACTGTAACAAATGTAACTAGAGATATGTTGATAGGTAAGCTTACTACTTTTGAATTGAGTGAATTTGGTGATGCCCTTCCTAAGGTAGAATTTTCATTCAAGGCTACTACTTCCTAAAGATATAAACAAAGATATTATCTAGGTGAAAGTTCATTAAGAAATGCATTCAAGTATGAGGAAGAAATGAGATAGATTGAGGAAGAAGAAAGAGAGATAGAAGAGGTAGAAGCACTTATTGTCAAAAGAGTAGCGAGAGGAAAAGGTAAGTATGAAGGAAAATTGCCCCTTAAATGTATTTCTTGCAATAAGATAGGTCATTTTGCATCAAGGTGTCCAGAAAGAGCTTCTAAACCAAGACATAACAACCTTAAATTTCAAAGGAAGTGTTACTATGATGCCGACGAAGGTGTAACAAATGATGAATCTGATAAAGGAAATGGAAGTGATGATGAATGGGTATTTAGTTTTACACATGTGGAGAAATCCCTAACTGCTCGAGTTGAAGAAAAGGAATAATGGGTGATTGATAGTGGATATTCACATCACATGACAAGAGATAAAAGTAAGTTTGTGAGCTTGGAAAAGTATGAGGGTGGTGTTGTAAGATTTGGTGATGACAAAGCTGATGTGATCTATGGATGCATTTCTCTTGATGGTAAGCATAATACTTATTATGTCCTATATGTGGAAGGTCTGAAGCATAATCTTTTAAGTGTTGGATAGATGGTAGATAAGGGATACAATATTTAGTTCAAGGATGGTAATTGTAGAATATTGGGAAGTTCTAGAAATGTGATTGCATCAGGTACAAAAAATGAAGGTAATATCTTTCACCTGAGTGCTACTAGTAAAATTTTGTTGTGGCATAGGAGAATGTGTCATGTTAACTTTGATAATATTGTCAAGATAACTTCTACTAAGGCTGTGAGAGATCTTCCTAAGTTGATGAAACCTACTAATACCATATACAAGGAATGTCAGTTAGGGAAGCAAACTAGAATTTCATTTCAGAGCAAACAACATTGTTCAAATAAATTGTTGGAGCTTGTGCATACTAATTTGTGTGATCCTTCTAGAGTTAGAAGTTTACAATATTACAGGTATTTCATGTTACTCATTGATGATTATTCTAGAATGATATGGGTTACTTTCTTAAGGGAGAAATTTGAAGCTCTAGAGAAGTTCAAGATCTTTAAGGCTATGGTTGAGATAGAGATAGGTCTAAAGATTAAATTTCTAAGATCAAATAGAGGTGGTGAATTCACTTCCAGTGAGTTTAATTCTTTTTGTGAAGAAGATTGGATAAGGAGACAATTATTTGTGCTGGGGACCCCTCAACAAAATGGAGTTGTGGAAAGGAAGAACATGACAATTCAAGATGTTTCTAAGACTATGATGTTGGAAGGAAATGTTACTCGCATCTACTGGAGAGAAGCTATGAGTATTGTTGTGTACACTCTCAACTAGGTATAGATCAAAGGTGATATTGGTAAGACCCCTTTTGAGTTATGGACTGGTCATAAGCCTACTGTTAGATATTTCAACATCTTTGGAAGAAAATTTTATATCAAAAGAGATGAAGATAAAGGAAAGTTTGATGCTAGGAGTGATGAAGGTAGCTTTTTGGGTTATTCTACTAAAATCAAGGCTTACCAGTGCTACAATAAGAGATTAAGGAAAATGGTTGAAAGTAAAAATGTCAAGGTTGATGAAGACATACCTACACCATCCAAAACCTATGGATATGATTTTGATGATCAAAATGACAATACAAATAAAGGAAAGCAAGTTCAAACTTCAAATCAAGTTCAAATCATTCTGGTGAATCAAGAAGATCAAGAGGAAGGAGAAAATAGTGAAAGTGTGAAAGAGAGAACACATGAGTCTAAAGTTCAAGAACATCCTAAGACTCTAACGTATGTAAGATTGAATTAGTCAGAAGATCAAATCATAGGTGATAAGAACAAAGGTGGCCAAACTAAGAGAAAGATTGTAGAAGAGTATTGTTTGATTTCAAAGACTAAGCCTACTAATGTGAATGAAACATGAAAAGATGAACATTAGGTAGAAGCAATGAAAGAAGAACTACAACAAATTGAGAAGAATGATACCTGGATTCTTGTTCATAGACCCAAGGATAAAAATTTCATTGGAACTAATGGGTCTTTAGAAACAAACTTAATGAGCAAGGTGAAGTGGTTAGAAACAAGGCGAGATTGGTGTGTAAAAGATATTCTCAAATGGAAGGAATTTATTTGAAGAGACCTTTGCCCCTATTGCTAGAATTGAAGTTGTGAGATTGTTTCTTGCTTATGCTACTTACAAAGATTACAATGTTTATCAAATGGATTTCAAGTTAGCTTTTCTAAATGGTGAGTTGGAAGAAGAGGTGTATGTTGAGCAACCAGATGGATTTCAGTTGACTGATTAGGGAGATATGATTTTTCAATTAAAGAAAGCATTGTATGGACTTAAGCAAGCCCCTAGAGCATGGTAATCCACATTGGATAAGTATTTGCTGAAGCTTGGATTTAATAAAGGAACTAATAATAGTAATGTTGGAAAAACAAGGATAGACAATTGAGAGGGGGGTTGAATCAGTTGTCACAGAATATTTAAACTTTTCAAACTTTACTTAACTTAATCTTAGATCTGATGAATTAATAATAAACCATAAAAAATGAACACATCAAAAACATAGAGAACACCAAGATTTTTTATGTGGAAACCCTGTTAGGGGAAAAACCATGGTGGATGTTGGTCCACAATCGTATGCCCTATTAAAAGTATAATGAAAAATAATGGGAATGCACATGCATTCAGGCACACTACCTAGAGCTCACTGTTCAAATATAAGAGGGCTCACTACCCAAAAATACACAACAATTTGGATTAGATCCATAGGGTATGAACTGCGAAAATAGCTTCTACACAAGCCTGATTACAGTTCTAGTTAAGTACAAAAAACTTTCTTCACACTTCGCTCAAACTTCTTCTCACTCTACTCTGTAATCGAATGATTAGAATACTATTCACACATTTGCACTTTCTCTAGAAAACATTCACTCTCTTATGCACACTAACTTCACTCAAACAATTTCTCTTATATATTCGCAACATGGACTTACATCAACAACCTTGTCGGCCAAAAAGTATAAAACATATTTACAATGTCGGCTCAAATTTACAAATAAATTTTCAATGTGGATCAAACACCATTAGATAATATTATGATACAACCTAAAGTAGTATCTTCGAGCATGCTAAACATCTAAATTTAAATCTTCAAGCATCCGCAACAAGTTACAACCTGCATCATGTTGGGCAAGAACATGAAAACCTTATCATGCTGAGAAAAACTTTGACCACAAGCACACTGATCAACGTGGATGTACAACAAGAATAAAGAATGATCTAGAAGCATCCAAAAACAACAAGAACTAATAGATAATCATCCAAAAAACAAAAATTACCAGAATCACATAAACTTCAATCAGGAACACTAACATAACTTACATAAATACTGTCAAAACACAACTATTCATAGCACAATCAAATCTTCTCATGGACCTCTAAAACTTCCAACAGATGATCTAGATACTCTCAACAATAAATCCTTTAGTCCACAAAAACTAAGCTTCAACATATAGAACAAGACACCTTCATGACGTTCATTGTTCCACTGGCAACCTGCAACTATTCCCTTAACAATTTTCTCAATATCCTCGACATATACAACCTTTAATACAATAATGCTAATAGTATTGACATCAATGACAACCACATATTAGAAACACAACCACAACATCCAACAATCTCCCCCTTTGGCATTGATGGCAACACATGATGTGAAAAACACCATCAACACAACTCTCAATTAGCACTTACTCCCCCTTAGATTCTGACTCTACTTCCTTAACCTCTTCTACATGGTCTTCTCCCCACAAGGCTCTTCTCCCCAGATAAGCAAAAAAATTTCACATGACTCTTCTCCCCCTTTGACATCAATGGAAAAGATAGGCATTATATTTCCACATACAATCTTTGAACCACATATCTGCACATTTGAATACTCCCCCTGAGTAGCAACCATGAAAACATCAATCTGGATTAGGAAATATATATGAAGTACATGGATTGATGCAAATAAATGCATCTTTAGTTCATATAAGGAGGGGAAATCACCCCTAGCATCCCTCTGAGATGCTCAAAAGTATCCTTCGGAAATGACTTAGTGAAAATTTATGCAATCTATTCTTTAGTAGGCACATACTCCAGTCTAACTTCTTTCTCATTCACTTTCTCCCTGAAGAAGTGAAACTTGATTGATATATTCTTGGAATTAGAGTGTAGCACTGGATTCTTTGATATGTCAGTATCTGCTTCATCCATATCACTTGAGTATAGTTATTTGCAGCAACAATATACTCTGCCTCAGTAGTAGATAGATAAATGGAATTCTACTTTTTGATCAACCAAGACACCAACTTCCTCCCTAGGAAGAAGGAACCACCACTAGTACTCTTATTTTCATCTACATCTCTTGCCCAATCCACATCAGTATATGCATTCAAAGTAAGATCATCATCCTTAGGATACCAAAGCCCAAAATCAACTATTCCTTTTAGATACCTAAAGATTATGTTTACAACAGTCACATGAGATTCTTTTGGATCAACCTAAAATCTAGCAACCATACATACAACATTCATAATTTCTGGTCTGGTTGAGTTAAGTAGAGCAATCCACTAATCATTGGCATGTATCTTGTTTGATTTTCCTTAGGAAAATCATCATTCTATGTTAACTTGCATCTGGTTACCATGGGAGTACCAACAGGTTTTGAGTCTTCCATGCCAAACTTCTTCAACAGCTCTCTCACATATTTGGGCTAACATATGAAGATCCCCTTATCTAACTAAGTAACTTGCAATCCCAAAAAGAACTTCATCGCTCCAATCATACTCATCTAAAATTCATTCTTCATTTCATTAGTAAACTTCATACATAGATTATCATTTCCTCCAAAAATGATGTCATCAACAAAGACCTCAATAATTAATTCTTTGTCATGATCCAATTTGAAATACAAGTTGTTGACAACAATACCTTTATTGAATCCAAGATTTAATAAGTATTTGTCCAATCTAGCATACCAGGCTCTAGGGGCTTGCTTGATTCCATATAGAGCTTTCTTCAATCAGAAAATCATGTTTTCCTTATCAGTCAGTTGAAATCCATTTGGCTGAAGTTCAATATATACTTCTTCTAGCTCACCATTCAATAAAGATGACTTCACATCCATTTGATAGACTTTATAGTTCTTATATGCATCATAAGCAAGAAATAATCTAACAGCTTCAATTCTGGCAACAGGGGAAAAGGTTTCTTCAAAATCAATACCTTACATTTGTGAATACCCTTAACATACTAGTCTTGCTTTATTCCAGACCACTTCACCTTGTTCATTCATGTTATTCTGACAGACCCATTTAGTACCAATAAAATTTTTATCTTTAGGCTTGGGAACAAGTATCCATGTATCATTCTTTGCAATCTACATCAGTTCTTCTTTCATAGCTTCCATCTAGTGTTCATCATTGCAAGATTCATGGACATCTTTAGGCCCAATCTTGGAAATCAAGCAATACTCTTATGCAATCTTTCTTCTAGTTTTCACACCTTTATACTTGTCTCCTATAATTTGATTTTTAGAATGATTTAGCTTTACATACCTCAAAGTTTTAGGAATTCTCAAACTTCTATTTCTTATGTTCCTTCTTCTGCACTTGCACTTGTCTCTACTTCCTGACTACCTTGATTTACCTGAATAGATTGAAGTTGTTTTACCGTAACATATGGCACAAATTGAAGTTGATTCTATGTCTGAGCATTCTTCCCTTTGTTTGTGCTATCTTCTTGTTCATCTGAATCATATTCACAATATCTAGATGATTTAGTAGAATCCTCATCAACTTTGACATTTGCACTCTCAACCATTTTTCTTAATGTTTTGTTATAGCACCAGTAGGCCTTGCTTTTAGTAGAGTAACCTAGAAATATTCCCTCATCACTTCTTACATCAAAATTTCCTATATCCTCATCTCTCTTGATATAGTTCTTTCTTCCAAAGATTTTGAAATATCTAACATTAGGCTTATAACCAAACCATAGTTCAAAAGGAATCTTGTCAGAATTACTGTTTACATTTACTCGGTTCAAAGTGTACACAACAGTGCTTACAACTTCACTCCAATAGATGTGAGGCACATTTCCTTCTATCATCATTGTTCTATTAGCATCCAAAATTGTTTTGTTCTTTCTTTCTACAACTCCATTTTGTTGAGGGGTTCGGGGAGTAGATAATTATCTTTTGGTTCCATGCTCTTCACAAAAATGATTGATCTCCATGGAGGTGAGCTTACCGCCTTTGTCTAACCTTAAGCATTTGATTTTAAGACATTTTTCATTTTCTACCATAGCATTGAAACTTTTGAACTTTTCTAATGCTTCACATTTTTCTCTTAAGAAATCAACCCATATTATCCTAGAATAATCATCAATAAGCAACATAAAGTAACTTTCTCCATGAAGACTTCTGACTCTAGAGGAATGACATAGATCAGTATGTACCAGCTCCATTAATCCATTTGAATGATGTTGTTTGCTTTGAAAGGAAACTCTACTCTATTTTCCCATCTGACATTCCTTGGAAATTGTGTTAGTAGGCTTCACTAGCTTAGGTAGATCTCTTACTGCTTGAGTGGAACTTACTTTGACAATGTTATCAAAATTCACATGTCACAGCTTCCTATGCCATAACCAACTTTTATCTACTTGAGCAATTAAACAATTTTCACTAGTAGCATTCAGGTGAAAAATATTACCTTCTATCTATTTACCTGAAGCAATTACTTTTCCATATCTTCCAAGTATCCTGCATCTTCCATCTTTGAACTAAAGATCATAACCCTTGTCCACCATCTATCCAACACTCAACAAGTTGTGCTTCAAGCCTTCAACATAAAGAACATCATCAGTATTATGCTTACCACCAAGACAAATAGATCCTCTACCGTGAATCACACTAGTATTGTTATCTCCAAATCTTGCAACACCACCATCATACTTCTCAAGACTTATAAATTTTCCTTTTTCACCAGTCATATGATGTGAGCAACCAGTGTCAATAACCCACTCATCTTTTTCTTCAATTCACGTTGCAAGAGCTTTTTCAACTTTAGTAGATTCATAAGCCACTGAACCATTTTCCTTAATAGCAAGGAACACCCATTCATCTTCAATTCCATTATATTTATTAGACTCATCATCAGTCACTCCTTCTTCAACATAGTAACATTTCTTTTGAAATCTAGATTTGTAAGGCTTAGATCTAGGAAACTTTCGTTTATACTTACCTTTTCCTTTTCCTTCTTTCTTCACAATTAGTGCTTCCAATTCTTCTACTTCTCTTTCTTCATCTTCAAGTTGTTTCATTTCTTCCTCATACTTGAATGACTTTTTGGAACACTCTTTTGGATCATATCTTTGCTTGTTTCTTCTAGATATAGTAGCCTTAAATGCAGTTTTAGTCTTAGGAATAGACTCACCAAATTTTCTTAACTCAAAGGCAACAAGTTTACCAATCAGTGTATCTCTTGTCATGTTCGTCAATGATTTGGTTTCTTCAATAGCATAAGCCTTTACTTTGCAAGAGGGAGGGAATGATCTAAGAACTTTAGCTACAATTTATTCCTCATCCAGGGTACCACTAACACATCTAATACCCATTACTATTTTATTTACTCTTTCATAAAAGAAGATTTTTTTTCATCTTCACCCATCTTCAATTTTTTATACTTTCCTTTCAAACTCTATAGCTTAGCCATCTTCACATGTACATCTCCTTCATACAATGTTTCCGACTTCATCCACATCTCATAAGTTTCCTTTAGACCTATCACATTTTTCATTTCTGAATCTGTTAGAGCACTCAACAAAGCTTCCATAGCCCTGCCATTATTCTCATCTTCTTTAATATCATCAGCAGTGGAAGGACCATTATGAGGAATAACATATGGATTCTTTGTAATCTTCTAGAAGGGTTCACCAATACACCTCAAATGACACTCCATCCTAGCTTTTGACAATGAGTAGTTAGTTCCATCAAATCTAGGACTGTACTTCTTGTATGATGCCATCTTGAATCACCTCAAGCTTTTAAACTTATTCAGAGTGACCTGCTCTGATACCAATTGATGGAAAAACAAGGATAAACAACTGAGAGGGGGTGGTGAATTAGTTGTCACAGAATATTTAAACTTTTTAAAATTTATTTAACTTAATCTTAGGTCTGATGAATGAATAATAAACCATAAACAATTAACACATCAGAAACACAAAGAAAACCAATATTTTTTACGTGGAAACCCTATTAGGGGAAAAACCATGGTGGATGTTAGTCCACAATATTATACCCTATTAAAAGTATAATGAAAAATAATGGGAATGCACATGCATTAAAGCACATTGCCTAGAGCTCACTACTCAAATACAAGAGGGCTCACTGCCCAAAAATACATAGCAATTTGGATTAGATCCACAGGGTATGAACTGAGAAAATAACTTCTACACAAGTTTGACTATAGTTCCAGTTAAGCACATAAAACCTTCTTCACACTTCGCTCAAACTTCTTCTCGCTCTGCTCTACAATAAAATGATTAGAACACTATTCACACATGTACACTTTCTTTGGCATACATTTTCTCTCTTATGCACACTAACTTCACTCAAAAAAAATTTCTTATATATCCGGAACATGGAATTACATCAACAACCTTGTCGGCCAAAAAATATAAAACATATTTACAATGTCGGCCCAAATTTACAAATAAATTTTCAATGTGGATCAAACACCATTGGTTAAAATTATGATAAAACCTAAAACAATATCGTTCAGTGTGCCAAACATCCAAATTTAAATCTTCAAGTATCCACAATAGGTTACAACCATCACGTCGGCCAAGAACATGAAAACCCAATCATACCAAGAAAAATATTTGACCATGAGCACACCAATCAATGCAGATGTAAAAAAAAATAGATAATGATCTAGAAGCATCCAAAAATAACACGAACTAACAGAGAATCATCTACAACAATAGAAATTACCAGAATCACATAAAATTCAATCAGGAACATTGACAAAACTCACATAAATACTATCAGAACATAATTATTCACAGCACAATCAAATCTTCATGCTGACCTCTAAAACTTGTAGTAGATTATCTAGATACTCTCAACAGTAAACCCTTTAGTCCACAATAACTAATCTTTAACATATAGAACAAGACACCTTCATGACCTTCACTATTCCACTGACAACCTAAAACTCTTCCTTTAACAAATTTCTCAATATCCTTGACATATACAACCTTCAATGCAATAATGCTAATATTGTTGACATCAATGACAACCACATATCAACAACAGAACCACAACATCCAACAAGTAATTTGTATTTCAAGATTGATCATAATAAAGATTTGGTTGTAGAAGTCTGTGTTGATGATATCATTTTTGGAGGAGATGATAGTTTGTGCATGAAGTTTGTTGATGAGATGTAGAGTGAATTTGATATGCCAATGATTGGAGAGATGAAATTATTTTTGGGATTGCAAATTACTCAACTAGATAAAGGGATATTTATATCTCAGTCCAAGTATGTTAAAGAATTGCTGAAGAAATTTGGTATTGAAGATTCAAAGCTAGTTGGTACACCCATGGTGACTAGATGTAAGTTGACAATAGATGATGATTATCCGAAAGAAAATTAGACTAGATACAGATCAATGATTGGTGGATTGTTGTATTTAACTCAAAATAGGCCTGATATCATGAATGATGTATGCATTGTTGCAATATTTCATGTTGATCCTAAAGAATCTCATGTGACTACTGTGAAGAGGATTTTTAGATACTTGAAGGGGACAGTTGATTTTGGCCTATCATATCCTAAAGATGATATTAATTTGAGTGCCTTTACTGATGTTGATTGGGAAAGAGATGTGAATGATAGAAAAAGTACTAGTGGTGGTGCATTTTTCTTGGGTGAGAATATGATTTCATGGTTAAGTAAGAAGCATAATTCCATTTCTTTATCTATTGTAGAGGAAAAATACATTTTTGTTGCTAACAATTGTACTTGAGTATTGTGGATGAAACATATGTTGAAGGATAATAGAGTTGTGTATGATGATCCTGTTGATATATTCTATGATAATTCAAGTGCCATTAACATTTCTATGAATCCAGTGCTACATTCCAAGACCAAGCATATATCTATCAAGTTTCACTTTTTGAGAGAGAAGGTGAGTGAAAAGGAAGTAAAATTGGAGTATGCGCCAACTAAGGAGAAGATTGTAGACATCTTTACCAAACTATTGCCTAAGGATACTTTTGAGTATCTTAGAGGGAAGTTAGGAGTGATTACCCTCCTAATCAAAACTAAGATTCATTAATTTGCATCAATCCGTGCATTTCATAGTCCTATCTTGATTTAGATTGATGTTGTGGTTGTTGCTACTCGTGGGGAGTAGTCAAATGTTTACATATGTGATTTAGAGCTTAGAGATATTTTTCATTGATGTCAAAGGGGGAGAAGAGAAATGTGAAAAAAAATTTGGGGGAGAAGAACCTTGTGGGGAGAAGAGTTATGTGGATGAGTTGAGGAGAGAAGAATCAAAACCTTAAGGGGAGTAAGTGTTAAGAGATAGTTGTGTTGATGGTGTTTTTCACATCATGTGTTGCCATCAATGCAAAAGGGGAAGATTTTTGGATGTTTTGGTTGTGTTGCTGATATTTGGTTGTCATTGATGTCAAAACTATTAGCATTAATGTAGTAGAAGCTACATATGTTGAGGATATTGAGAAAATTGTAATGAAATGAGTTGTAGGTTGTCAGTGTTGAAGTGAAGTTCAATCTATTGGTGAGTTCAATACATTGATGATCAGAGGTTGTGGACTAAAGGGTTTTTTGTTGAGTATATCTAGTTTACTTATGTTAAGTTTCAGAGATCTGCATGAAGATTTGATTGAGTTGTGAAGATTTTTATTCTGACAATTTTTATATTACTTTAGTTGGTGTTCCTGAATGAAGATAATGCGATTTGAATTAGTTTAGTTGTTGTGGATTCCTCTTTGGTGATTCATGATGTTTTTGGATGTTTCTATATCATGCTCTATCTATGTTGCATGTCCGCATTGATTGTTGTGCTCGTGATTGGTAATTTTCTCTTGTGTGTTCATGTTTTTCATGTTCGTGGCCGACTAGGTGATGGTAGCATGTTGTGGATCTTTGAGGAATAATTTTTTGAACATGGTTCATGTTCAAGGATGGTCTTTTGGTCTTCACTATGTTGTGGCTGACCTTGGTTGATTTGCAATAATAATTGTTATTGATTTGGGCTGACAGTTTATATTCATTTTATTATTTTGTTGAAGCCAACTTCTAGCGATGTAATTTCTTGTTGCGGATATATATAAGTGATTGTTTATTTCATTTAAATCATGTTGAATGTGTGTGTGCATGAATAATGTTCTAAATCATTTTAAGGTAGAGTAGAGTGTGAACAAGAGTGAAGAAGTGTTCATGTGCTTAACCAGAATTGTGATCAAGCATTAGCAAATGCTATTTTATTAGTTCAAATCCTTGCGGATGTAATCTAAATATTTTTGTAAGATAGTGTCTTCCTTTGGGCAGTAAGCCTTATTGTAATTGAGCAGTGAGCTCTAGGTAGTGTGCTTGAATGCATGTGCATTCTCCATTTCATTCTTTATACTTTTAATAGGGTATAATATTGTGGATTGACCTCCATCATGATTTTTCCCCTAATATGGTTTCCACATAAAAAAAAACTTGGTGTTATGTGTGTTTCTAATGTGTTGTTGATTTATTCTTTCATTGTTAATAATTATATTCAAGAATAAGGCTAATAAAGTTAATAAGTTTTGCATTTCTAAGAAAACTGATTAAGCCCTCCTCTTAGTTGTTTTCCCTTGTGTTGCCAACACATATGACTTGGAATATGGTTTTCTAAGGAAATCTCTCATGTCTTAGGACAAAACATTGGCTACTATCAAGAAATTTCTCATAGAAATGGTGTTAGGAACTACTTTAAAGTGGGGGCATACATCGATGACATCTTTCAACATATTTCATTGCATGATTTTTTCTTTTTCTTGTGATGTGTCCTTTTCCTTGGTAGTGTTAGTGGGCTTTATTTCCTCCAAGATTATGATATTTCTAAGCATATGATCTCCCTTAGTGGCATCATGCAAAATGATAGGCATCCCATAAGTGGCGATCTGATACTCATTGAATTTTCCTCTCTAGGAGACATTAGGCCCGATGTTACCTCAAAAGAATACCTTACATGAACAAAGTAAAACCCCTTTTAACAAAAAATTGTAGACATGACATTAAAAAATATTCAAAATCATTATATTGTGGTGGCGTATCCAAATTGTCAGGAGGATAACTTCGGTATGGTATGGGAGGCTAATATGATTCTCTCATTTTCCACCTCATTGGGATAACTCACCTAGTGGACAGACTGAGGTTCCACTACCCTGGAGTGAGCTAATTGGAATAACTCACCTAGTGGATAGACTAAGGTTCTACTACCCCAGAGTGAGCAACATGTGTTATTGACAAACAACCTCATTCCACATTGTGTTGGAACGGTTGTTCTTGATCTATTGTTTCTCTTTATTTTTCTTGGCCTTTAATAGGGTATGGCTATGTATCTTTGTTATTATTGCATACTAAATTGTCTTGAATGTCTAATTTAGTGTGAGTTTGTCGTGAGGGATATCTCTCACTAAAGTGGGGGAATAATTTAGTAACAGAAAAAGTATCCCCTTTCCTTAGTTAATTGAGGAATAATTGATATATAATTAGCCTAATTAGTCCTCGGTTTAGTGTTGTAATGTGTTGTACACATACAAATTGATCTAGGGCCCTTTTTAATGAAATGTACTTAAATTGTACCTTATTGTGGACACAAAAAAAGTAACCCTTCTACTTTTTCTTGTTTTTTCCCTCCTTGTGCTTATTTGGCTTGATTTCACCTTGATTTAATGTTGTAATGTGGCCCACACATTCACATTAGGTCTTGAATCTTTATGAATTATTAAGAATTTATGATGTCTTGTAAAGGTGTTGTGAAGTGTTGTAACCCATTTTCACACTTTTCTAGACACTTCTTATTAAAATTCACCTACATACCCCCTTTTTATCACTTACCAAGTCTTATTTTAAAGTCTTGTAAAGTCTTGTAACAAACATTCATGCTTTTCTAGACTTGTCATCAACAAATACCTTTATTATGCTTTATTTGGCCCATTTATGCACTTACATCCCGTAATTAAGTGTATTTTTGAATACAAAGTTGATAAATATCATTTAAGAAAACTTAATTTATGACACCCATTCGCCACTAGCTGTGAATGAGTCCCTCTTGACATAAAAATTAAAATAAATTCAAATTACAAGTAAGTTTTTATTCCTTAAGACCTAAGGTCTGCTTGTGATGTTGTATTTCTAGGAAATTAGGACATAATTGTGATAAATATATAATTTTCTATTCATTTTAACCCCCATTCATCCATTCACTCATTCATTCAAGTGTTCATGCATTCATCATAGCATTCTAACATTTTCATCATTCAATGAAGCATTCAAGCATCTTGGAGTAGCATATCTCTAGACTTCAACATCAAGAGTTTGGTGAGTTTATAACATTGCATGTTATTTTTTCATTATTCCTCCTTTATTTCATTTCATTATTAAGGGTTTGATTACCAAATTGGGGTTTGACCAAGGCAAACCCATATACTCTAACCCTTAACCATTTTCCCCCTCTTTGCATGTGTGTTTGTAGGTCTTGTAGGTAGATTTTTAAAAGAGAAAGGTGTCAAAAAGGTGTTGTAAAGTCATCAAATTCATCAAAGTCAACATAACCCTATTTGAAGTATGGAGACCATTTTCCTGTTAGATTTTCCAGATTCAAATCCGGCAAGCTGTCAGGCAGAAAAGTGTAGACCAAGACCCACAAAATTGACCTTTGACTTTTCAAAAAACTATAGGTGGACTAATTTTCCATCTATGGTGAATGAGACCCACTTCTAGGCTGGAAAAAGTCTTTTTTGAGGTTTTTTGTTCTTGACATCTCGAAACCTGTTCTGACAGTTTTCACCAGAAATAACACTAATTCACCATCTATGGTGAATGAGTCCCAGTGGGCTTCAACAATAATCTCTTTAACATTCTAGAACCTTTCAACACCATATTTCAAGCTCTAGGTTCATCTCAATCAGTTTCATTAAGTTTTATTCTTGTTTGTTTATGTTTTTATTTCTTTTTGCATACAACACCGTGTTTTAAAGCACTTTGCATTTCTTAGTTTTCATTCAATTAGTGATCTAATTCATCAATCTTCTACATTTATATCATCTCATCTAGACATATTGCATCCATATCACATTAATTTTGAATGTTTACATTGCATTTTAGCCCATTTTTCTCTTTTTAGGTGAAAAACCCTAGAAGTGCTAGAAAGAACCCCAGGTGCCAAAATCTTTTTTTACATTTTGGTGAACTTGACTCTAGAAGATTTTCACTTCTAATTTTAACTGAATTTCCATCCTAGAGCTAGCTTGCATGAACATTGCATTTGGTTTTACATTGTTTTGCATCCTAGGGTTTTTAGAATTGTATTAGTGAAAAGATCATATAGCTTTCATTTTTGCATTTCCAACATTTAAAAACACTAAAATTATACATTTGCACCATAGTGTTGCATCAGACAATCTGAATAGCATACAAATCATCTTAAATTTTCTGAAAAAATTCAAAAAAATTCATCCATGGACTCATTCGCCACCCTGGACAAATTAGTCCAGCTGCACATTTTGCACTTCACTTTCTGGAATTTTCTGGGCATTTTCTACATTTTAGTTTTTTGTTATTGCATTCTATCATACTTTACAGATTTGTTGTTTTATTCTATTTCTTGCATTTATTTTACTTTCATTCATTTTCATCATTTCTTTTTGCTTTAATAAGTATTGGATGTCATTAAAATCTTTAGTGGACATGCCAAATTGTGTCTTTGGAACTAATCCTAATAGCCTTGAGCTTCCACATTCTCCTTCAACTCCTCATGAATGTTCTCCTCATGTTGTTGACATCATTGGAGAAGATGATAGCATGAATAATTTCTTTAATGAATGGCTTGACAACCTTGAAGCTAATGCATCGTTTTATCCATCCATGAAACAATCAGACCTTCCTACTATATCACCTCCTGATATGTTTGGGTATTTACATCCTAAGAAAATGAAGGACCTAAGTTAACTCCAATAGGTGGACCTTGTTCTTCCACACAACCAACTCCTCAACCATTCTATGATAACAAAGTCACTAGTACTCCAATCAACCTTGAAGAAACTTATGGAAAAGGTTTTACCATCCTAAGAAAACAAGGATGTGACACAAAAACTAAGCATAACATTCATCAACTATTAGAATAAAATCCAAAAGATGAAAACACAACAGGGTTAGGACATCAAGATCCTCCTCATGAAAGAAATCCTCCTTTTGAATATTGGATACTTTGTGATGATGGAACGATGATCTTTGATTCCCGTCTTGATTTGAATGTTCTCCTTACACATGAACAACCCTTACATGATTCCAATGACAAGGATACTAGGATCCCCATGGGTCCTCTTCCTCCTCCAATTCATGAAAAATGTGAATCTAGTAAATGCAAATGACCTTACAAATTTAAAAAACTAAAGTTCCCTCTTTATCCAACACCTAAATGTGAAAGTAAACTATAAATGCTTTTAAACAAAGTTCTCATCCTATTACCACCTATGAATAGGATGGTAATACATCCTAAAGATTTCAATGTACCCTATTGTAAATACTATTGTGTTCTTGGACACTATAGTGATGAGTGTCAGAGATTGAAGGAAATACTGAGTAAGTACCACTTCGATGACACTGGCTGCTATCCTTTCATCCTATAGTACACTTTCCCACACCTTATCATGCAATAGTTGTAGAATCTTCCACTCTCGCTATTGCATGACCTTTTCCATCACCTATTTCGACTCATTTTTGCCTTGCACTCGGTGGGGGAAATAATTTGTTAGCCTAGTCCTAGTGATACATTTGTCATTGTCCCTTCACTATGTTATTCACCTTCCGCTTATACCAATTGAGATTGGGAGGTGGATGAATTGCTTGATGGTTGACTTGCATCTACCTTACTAGTCTTTTTCTTTTTCTTTTCTTTTTCTTTTGTGTTTGCATGTGTGTATTGTGTTCCCCCATGATGTGACATTTGATGTTCTCTCTCTTTGTGCAATTTCTCTATTTGTACCTTCATTCTTCTATATTTCATACATTTCTTTCACTTTTTTTTTTCACTTTTGTGTTTTCCTTTTTGGGATGATGCAAAGTATTGATATTCCCTATGTCTCTTCCATGTTGACGCAAAAGGACTTTTTATTTTATTTTTCACTTTTTTTTTGTGTTTTCCTTTTGGGGATGATGCAAAGCATTGAGACACCCTATGTCTCTTCCATGTTGACCCAAAAGGTCTTTTTTTTTATTTTTTCTTTTGTTTTGTGTTTTCCTTTTGGGGATGATGCAAGGCATTGAGACTACAATGTCTCTTTCATGCTGACCCAAAAGCTTTTCACTTTCATTTTCATTTTCTTGTGTTTTCCTTTTGGGGATGATGAAAAGTGTTGAGACATCCTATGTCTCTTCCATGTTGACCCAAAATGGATTTTCTTTTTCTTTCTTTTTCACTCTCTTTGTGTCATTCTTCCAGTTGTATGTGTATTTTGGGAATGATGATAGTTCTGAGCTCTTTAATCAAAACATTGCAGCAATGAACATACTGACCCAAAATCCATAGATCCCTTATGTGTTTGGTATGTTCCTTTTTGGGGGAAACCCCTGTTTCTTTTGTTTACTTTTTTATTTGCATGACGTAGCCTTACCTGGAAATGTATGACTTGGAATAGGGGCTTTCAATGTTGGCTCTGATGTCTTTTTTCTTTTTTCATTTGCTACTTTAAAATAATTGTTCATAGAATAGTGTGTAGCAATTCCTTTAAAGTGGGAGCATACATTGGCATTATTCATTTTCATTTTTCTTATTTTTGGTTCTTAGTGCAGCCTTCTTGTTCCATATGATGTGTTTGTCACTTTGTGGATGACATTGGGTATAGTGTCCTTCATGAGCATGATAACTCTTAGCATATTACATTCCTCTTAGTGGCTTGATGTGACACACTGCATCCCCTAAGTTGTAAATCTTCTATTCTTTGATTAGTCCTCTCTTGGAGACATTAGATAAAATTTTCCCTAAGTTAAGACCTCATGTGAACTAAGCAAGATTCTTTTGAACATATTTTAGATGTCGCATTTTTCATTTACATGGCTACCTTGCATAACATAGTCTGCATGCTTGTGGTGCCATCACCTTTGTTCATGAGCTCTAAGTATACAAAGCTTTGCTTGCCTCATGAAGCACATAATGATATTGTCCTTTGTGGCACATTATTAAATCTATTAGGAGGTATAACTTTAGTGTGGTTTCAAAGTGGGAAGCCCATTCTGAGGCATGACTTTTCCACATAGCCAATTTTGTGTTTGTGAGTACATACTAGTTGTGAGTGTATGTTTGTCACATTTTGGGCTTTCTCACTTGGTGGACAACCATGAGTTTTGTCACCCTAGAGTGAGTTTACATTTTCTTTCCAAAAAAAACAACCTATATCTAATCCACAACGAGATGGATAAATGATCAAAGCTTGATCAGACTTTCTTTCAATTTCTCTCTTTCATTATTTTTCATCATTCTCATGTGTGTTCCTTTGTGCTTATGATTGGTTTTCCATGGGAACTTGATCTTGGAGGCTTGATGATCCCTATTGATTGTGTTTGTCTCAACTCAACAAGTATTAGTACATTTTGAGTGCTCTTGATTACATGTTCATACTACTTTAGTGTAAGTTCTAAGCAAGTTCATCCTCTCACTAAAGTGGGGGCTAACTATGCAAACAAAAAAATTAACCCTTCTTCTTTTTCTTGTTTTGGCCCTCCTTGTACTTATTTTGCTTCATTTCACCCTGATTTAATGTTGTAATGTGGCCTACACATTCACATTAGGTCTTGAATCTTTATGAATTATTAATAATTTATGATGTCTTGTAAAGGTGTTGTGAAGTGTCATAACCCATTTTCACATTTTTCTAGACAATTCTAATTACAATTCAACTACATTTCCCCTTTTTATCACTTACCAAGTCTTATTTTAAATTGTTGTAAAGGCTTGTAACAAAATTTCACACTTTTCTAGACTTGTCATCAACAAATACACCTTTCTTATGCATTATTTGGCCCCTTTATGCACTTAGAGACCTTAATTAAGTCTATTTTTGAATACAAACTAGACAAATATCATTTAAGAAAACTTAATTTATGACTCATTCACATGCCTTGAGTGGGACCCATTCACCACTAGGGGCGAATGAGTCCCTCTTGGCACAAAAATAAAAATAAATTCAAATTACTAGCGAGTTTTTATTCCTTCAGACCTTTAAGGTCGGCCTATGATGTTGTATTTTTAGTACATTAGGGCATAATTGTGTATAAATATATAATTTTATATTCATTTTAACCCCCATTTATCCATTCACTCATTCATTCAAGTGTTCATGCATTCATCATAGCATTCTAACATTTTTATCATTCAATCAAGCATTCAAGCATCTTGGAGTAGCATATCTTCAGACTTCAACATCAAGGGTTTGGTGAGTTTATAAAATTGCATTATATTTGTTCATCATTCCTCCTTTATTTCATTTCATTATCAAGGGTTTGATTACCAAATTGGGGTTTGAACAAGGAAAACCCCTATACTCTAACCCTTAACTATTTTCCCCCTCTTTGCATGTGTATTTGCAGGTCTTGTAGGTAGATTTGTCAAAGAGAGAGGCATAAAAAAGGTGTTGTAATGTCGTCAAAGTCATAAAACTCAACATAACCCTATTTGAAGTTTGGAGTCCATTTTCCCGTTAGATTTTCTAGATTTAGATCCAGCAAGCTATCAGGCAGAAAAGTATAGACTAGGACCCACATAGTTGACCTTCAACTTTTTAGAAATCTACAACTAGACTAATTTTTCCATATGTGGTGAATGAGTCCCACTGCTGGGTTGGAAAAATTGTTTTCTTAGGGTTTTTGTTCCTGGCATCCTGAAACCTATTCAGACAATTTTCACCAGAAACATAACTAATCCACCATATGTGGAAAATAAGTCCAAGTGGGCTTCAACATTGACCTCTACAGCATTCTATAACCTTTCAACATCATCTTTCAAGCTCCAAGTGCACCTCAATTGATTTCATTAAGTTTTGTTCTTGTTTGTTTGGGTTTTTAGTTCTTTTTGCATACAACATGGTGTTTTCAAACACTTTGCATTTCTTAGTTTTCATTCAATTAGTGATCTATTTCATCAATATTCAACATTTAGATAGTCTCATCTAGGAATATTTCATCCATATCACATTAATTTTGAATTTTTACATTGCATTTTGGCCCATCTTTCTCCTTTTAGGTGAAAAACCCTAGAAGTGCTAGAAAGACTGCCAGGTGCCAAGATCTTTGTTTACACTTATTTATGGTGTTGTAAAGTGTTTTAATACACTTTCACACTTATCTAGGTTTGCATTGATTAATTATGGTTAATTGAGCTTAATTGTCCCCTTTAATTCAAATTTAAGCCTTATTAATGACACCTATCCCCACACCTAATAATCAAATTACATAACACTAAATTTGGAAAAATCAAGGTCCTAGAAAATGGTGCTAGGATCGATTCACCTTTAGTGGTGTATGGGTCCTCCCCACATAGGACACCACTTTTTTTGCATTTTTGACATGTGTTTTTGATGTTCTTTCATCCCCTCAAAGTATGGTCCTAGAAAGTTGTGCTAGGACCCATTCACCTTTAATGGAAAATGGTTCCTCCTCATATAGGACACCTCTTTTTGAATTTAATTTTTGTGGGATCATAATGAATTTTCAATCCTAGATCTGGTGTCGACTTGAATTATTTGAATTTTGGGGTTAATCTCTAGATTTAGTATAAATATGGAGTTAATTCACATAGTATCATCAAACATTTTGAAGAGAACATTCTAATACTTCACAAGAGCATTTCAAGATAAATTGCAAGGAATTCAATGGAAAACTATCAAATGTTCATTGCAACAATTCAAGGTCATATCATTGTATCAAAGACAGTGCATTCAAGCATGTTGTTGAGCTAAAGTGTGTTGATGTAGCATTGAAGATCCACTTGCAAGCATTGTTTCACATCTAATTTGAGATCAAGATCTACATTCTACATGGGGGTATGTGCAGGATCATCATGCAAAAAACAGGCCCTTAAGTGGCAAAAAATTCAGAAAAATCAGTGTTAGGCAACATGACGTAAATATTTGAAAAAGTTATCTATATTATTTCAAAAATATGTAAGAATAGAATTTGTAGAAAATTGAATTTAGTTTCTAAAATACTAGGTTTATTTAAAAATAAACAAAATCTATTTGGTGAAAATTTGAAATTTCAATGCAGTAGTACTTAAATTTCTGGGAAAAAATAAGAAGTAGGTGTCTGTCTGACCACCCTAACCATAATAAAATGATAATATTTTTTTGTAAGATTTTATATATAAGTAGAGGACTCATGTCGGATGTGATGCATATTTTTTTGTAATTTTTTTCCAAGTAAATAATTAATTATGAATTTTTATTACAACTTTTAGAAAATATAAAACTCATCTATCGACCACCTTAACTTGGTCAAAACTTCATGAAATTTAATTTTTTTTTTTAATCCTATAGTATGTGAAGCATAGAATGTGACGCATGTTTCGGATTCAAAAAATATGATACCGTTTGAAAGTTATAAATGTTTTTCAATCAGCCTATCGATCAGGACTTTAGTTGTAATTCTAATAGAAAATGAATAATAATTATTTATTAACTTAAAATTAAATCATAATTTATATTTTTGGAAAGCTGAGAATCTCCTCTAAATACCCTTTTTGTTTCATTAATTTTGGGTGAAAAAAAAGTTGTTAGCCACATACCCTATAAATACCCATAATATTGCCACTTTTTGGCACACCATGATCCTGCACATACCCATGGCCACTTCATGTTAGTTTGCAAGTTACATTCCAAGATGTCATCAAAGGTATCATCATTCCAAGTTTCATGTTTCATGTCCTTATTTCATTATTTCATCATTTGGTTTAATTACCTAAAAGGGGTTTTACTAAGGAAAAACCCTATCCTCTTAAAATCAACACATTTTTCTCCTCTTGAATGTGTGATTGTAGGTTTCGAGGTTGGAGAGAAATATTTGAAGAAAAGTTGTCAAATTTGAAAAGTTGCAAAAGTTATCATCTACATTGCAAGATCACTAAAAGAGCCCTATAAATTTTTTTTAAGTCATCTAGGAGCTGAAAACTTGGGAATTGATAGTGTAGAAATTGAAGTACAAAACCCAAAAATTAGTTTTTTTAAAACCTAGAAAAGGACCCATTTTCCACTAAAGGAAAATTAGTCCTCAGTGAGGCCTGAAGTAGTGAAAACCTAAGATTTGGGAGTGTAGACTGAGAGGAATAAAACCCAAAAGTCAATTTTTTAAACCCTAATAGGGACCCATTTTCCACTAAAGGAAAATGAGTCCTTTGTGATAAAAATAGCCTTCTTGTATCAAGGTACACATCATTTAGGAATCTCAAAACTTCCCTCATAGTTTCTATAATAGTTAGGAGTGATTTTTTATTTTTATTAAAGCATTTTGGCCTTCATAATTGAGTGAAACACACACAATGAAAATTAGGTTCATCATTGATACCCTATTGATGGTGAACCTCTTTTTCTATGTTTCATTACCAAACTTGGGTTTGATTGAGGCAAACCCTTATCCACCAACAAACATCAATTTTTTTCTATAGATTAGTATAAGATCTAGATCCAAAAGTGAAGATTTCAAGTGATAAGAAAGAACTTGCAAGTCTGGAACTTTAAGTTCAAATTTAAATTTTTTTGGTAGAGCCAGCTAGGACCCATTCACCACTTGGAAAATGAGTTCCAATTAGGATTTCTAAGGTTGTAATTTTTCATAGGTTACAAGCTATAGTTTTTGATTCAGAGTTCCCTAGAGAATACTACTAGGACCCATTTGCCACATGGAAAATGAGTCCCTATTAGGGTTGCAAAAACATTAGATTTTGATAGGTGGACAACATTCCTCACTCTTTTTTTTTCTAGAAAATTCACTATTTCTATCTATTTTATAATAGATCTCTCCATTTCACTTTGTAAATCTATAATTAGATTTTTTTGCTAGTTTAAGTTCTTCTCTCCAATGTGTTATTTGGATCACCACCTTGTCCTTGTATAAAGGAGAAGTTGCAAGACCCCAAACCTTGATTTGACTCACCTTTTGGGTTGATAGTTACCTCATGGTTTGGATCTCATTTCTTGAATGAAATAGGGAAAAATAGGGTTATATCATATCCCTTCCTTTTTCTATGTTTCATTTTGGTGAACCTGACCTTTTGAACATCCTAATTTCTAATATGGAGTGCATTCAAACCCTAGATCTTAGTTTTCAATAGTTTGCATTAGATTTGCATTACTTGCATTGCATTTAGGGTTCTTTCATTTCGCATTAGTGAACATTACATTTAGGGAAATTTGCATGTTTGCATTGCTTATGTTTCACTAAAAATAAAAAAAATACATTAGATTTGAGTTTTTTTTGCATTGAAACCATAATTCAATCATTTACATTGATATTGCACATTAAATTTAGTCACCTTATTTATCATTCAAACTTAGTCAACATTACATTTAAAGACTCAAAATATAGAAAATCTATTATAGAATTGACTGTACAAACCTGAAAAAAAAAGCACATAGGATCAACTCAGAAAAACAAAAGTCAAATTAAAAATACCCTAATTTTCCATAGGGTGAATGAGTCCCTATACACAATTGTTTAGCCAAAAAATTTAGTATTTTTGGTGTCTAATTTGTATTCCTATGCTTGTTATTAAACCATAATCTTGGAACCATTCTTTATAGGGTGAATGAGTCCCTATGCACATTTTAGCAACAAAAATTCTAAGCAATTTTCAGTTCTGATAAGCATTTTTGTTTATGTTGTCATATTTGGTGAGTAAATTTCTGAAACAGTTTGTCTTGGCATTTAATTTATTGTTCATTCAATTAGATTTTTCAAAATTGGGAAAATAATTTCTTGCATATTTTAGTTAGAAGTAGCATTAGATTTTTGAAATTTTATTTCATTTCCAACATTATTACATCATTAGATACATTAGTTTACATTTTTCAATCATTAGAAAATAGAAACAAAATCAAAAGACATTAAAAACATCAAACAAGACCCTTGGAAAAAGCATATTTATTTGCTTATGTCAAATCTCTTCTTCAAAGTTAGCCTACCCTTGAAGCCCTTTAGTAGTGATGACTTTGACATGTTAGATGAAGCCCTTGAGGACTTCATATCATAATATGTTTATGCAATCACACCACAACTTATGATTTACTCTCCTTCACAAAAACCTCAAGCTCAAAACAAACCCGTGCTTATCCTAGAACCACCTAAAATCAAACCTTCACTTGATGATAACAATGTTACACAAAAAATGGGTTACAATATTGTTGCGCACACATATAATACAAGGAATAATACACAACACCAGACAACTCTAATTTCATTACCTTTGCCTCAACCTATCTTGCATAGTGCTCCTCGATTACCCTTGAATAGTGGAGAGAAATGTAATCTTGTTGAATAACTTAAGAACACACCTGCTAAGATATCCCTATGGAATCTTATTCAAGCTTTACTAAATTACCATAGTATGCTTCAAATAGCCTTGCAACAAGTTATGGTTCCTACTAATACAAATTCAAATGATGTGGTAGTGTTAGTTCAAGGTATGAATGAGGTTAAGTTAGATATTTATCTCCACCAAAGAGAGTTACCTTTTGAAACATAGAAAATAGGGTTCATCAAGGTGAATGGATCAACATGATGACACTAATTTTCACTATGAAACATTCAATTCCAAAGGTCAAAATTCCAAAATAACAATTAGAAACTAACACTAACTATTACAGCAACAAAAAGGGGGAGTTTTGAGAGCTTCAAATGATGTGTACCTTGTAGAAAACTTGCTATTTTTAGGCCACAAAGGACTCATTCGCCTTTAGTGGAAAATGGGTCCCTGTTAGGATTTTAGAAAATGACTTTTGGGTTTTATTTCTCTCAATATGCACTCCTAGATCCTAGATTTTCACTGCATATTTTTTTGTAATTTTTTTCCAAGTAAATAGTTAATTATGAATTTTTTATTACAATTTTTTAAAAATATAAAAACTCGTATGTCTAACCACCTTAACTTGGTCAAAACTTCATGAAATTCAATTTTTCTTTTTTTAAACCTATAGTATGTGAAGCATAGAATGTGACACATATTTTGGATTCAAAAAATGTGATACCGTTTGAAAGCTATAGATGTTTTTCAATCAGCCTATCAATTAAGAATTTAGTCATAATTTGAATAGAAAATGAATAATAATTACTTATTAAATTCAAAGTAAAGCATAATTTATTTTAGTGGAAAGCTGAGAATCTCCTTTAAAAACCCTTTTTGTTTCATCAATTTTGGGTAAAAAAAGGTCGTCAACTACATACCCATCATATTGCCACTTTTTGGTCCATCATAACCCTGCACATACCCTTGACTTGAAGCACCTAGTTGACTTGCTAACCAATATTCAATCACCTAAATGCTTAAAAAATATGCACCCAAAAGTTTGCAAACACACATGCAAGAAGGGAAAAAAGGTTGAGTGTTAGCAAATAAGGGTTTTCCTTGGTCAAAGCCCACTTTGGTAATCAAACCCTTAATAAAATAATGAAATGCAAGAGAATGATAAACAAATAACATGCAAATGCAATAAAATTACCAAACCATTGTTGATGAAAATATGAAGTTGTATCAATGGATGCTCCAAAATGTTTGAATAGTGCTTGATTTGATGGTGTAAGATGCTTCAATGCTTGAATGTGATGTGAGATTGAATACTTGAATGAATGGGGGTTCAAATGGATGTAAAAAAACTTATTTATACAATTGTGTGCCTTAGTAACCCATTAATACCTCATCACAGGCTGACATTAGGTGATCTTGAATAAAAACCTGAAGGAATTTTAAAATATTTTGAATTTGGAGCCAAGGGGGACTCATTCGCCACTAATGGTGAATGGGTCCCACCTAGGACCTAGAAATGGGTGTTGGGAGTCATGTTTAACATGTTGTTTGATAGGATTACATTCAAAAATACACTTAATTAGAGTATATAAGGGTATAAAGGGGTCGAATAAAGCATAAGAAAGGGATAAATAGTGAAGTTATGCCTAGAAAAGTGTGAAAGCTTGTTACAAGACTTTACAACACTTCAAAATAAGACTTGATTAGTGATGAAAAGGTGATTTTAGGTGAATTGCAATGAATAGTGTCTAGAAGATTGTAGAAATGCTTTACAACACTTCACAACACCTTCACAAGATGTCATTGTTTGAATTTTAATACCTAAATATGTGTGTTCAAGCCATATTACAACATTAAAACAGAGAAAAATAGATCAAACATCATGAAACAAGACCTAAAAGGCCATGAAAATGAAAAGGGTCCATTTTTCTATGGCAAATTTATCCCCCACTTTAGTGAGAGGATGAACTTGCTTCAAACTCACACTAAAGTAGCCATGAACATTGAGAGGAGGGTTTAAATGCACTTACTTTAGCAAGATGGAATAAAATGATCAAGAGGGATGATCAAGCCCCCAAGATGAAGATCCCATGGAAAACTAGACATAAGAACAAAGGAACACACCAGTTTTGAGATGAGAGAATCAAATGAAGCTTTGATCATCTGTCCAACTAGTTGTGGTTTAGATCTGGGTTGATTATGAGAAAAGGAGAATGTATACTCATTGTGTGGCAATAGAACTCATTTTGGTCTACCAGGTGAGAAGGCCCAAGTATACTCACTTTAGGGCCACATAACTTCTGGTTGTCTGTGGGGTGAGAAAGCCTAAAAGGGGAGATACATAAAATATTTGGTATGCACTCGCAAACACAAAGGTGGCTATGGGGAAAGTCATGCCACTAGATGGGATTCCCACTCAACCATATCAAATTTATACCTCTTGATAACTTTAACAAGGAACCATAAAGGAAAACATCAATTTGTGCTTCATTAGACAAGAAAAGCTTCATATGATTAGAACTCATGAACAAAAAGGCATGTACCACAAGAATGCAAGTTGCGTTATGCAAGGTGGCAAAAATAAAAATGCAAAAAATGTAAAATGTAAAAGATGTTCAAAGGAGTCTTGTTAAGTTTATGCAAGGTCAGTCACTTAGGGAACATTGTGTCTAATGTCTCCAAGAGAGGACCAATCAAAGAATAAAATATTCACAACTTAGGGGATGCAATGCATCGCATCAGGCCACCAAAATGAATGTAATATGCTAAGATAGATCACACTTATGAAGGACATTACACCCAATGTCATCCACAAAGTGACAAATGCATCATATAAACAGCAAGGCTACACTAAGTACCAATAATGCAAGTGAATTATGGTAATGCATTCCCACCACTTTAAAGGAATTGCTACACACTGTTCTATGAGCAATTAATTTAAAGTAGCAATGGAAAAGAAAATTCAAAAAGAAAACAAGATATGAGAGCCAACTTGGAAATTCCTATGCCAAGTCATTTTTTTTTGAGTTAGGGCACGTCATATCAATGAAAATGAAAACAAAAGAAAGGAAGTTTCCCCCTAGAAAAGAACTCACCAAACACATAAGGGATCTATGTATTTGGGGTTATTATGTTCGTTGCTGCAATGTGTTTATTAAAGAGCTTGGAACTGTCATCATTCCCCAAAGCACATAGAACTGGAAGAATGACACAAAGAGAGCGAAAACAAAAGGAAAAACAAAGTTTGTTCTAGGTAAACATGGAAGAGATATTGTTGTCTTAATGATTTTCATCATACCCAAAAGGAAAACACAAGAGAAAAGAAAGAAAACTAAAAGGAAAAGCTTTTGGGTCAACATGAAGGAGAAATTTCGGTCTCAATGCCTTTCGTCATTCAGAAAAGTAAAAATACAAGAAAAAGAAAAGAGAAAGGAGCTTTTGGGTCAACATGGAAGAGACATAGGGCGTCTCTATGCTTTGAGTCATCCCCAAAAGGGGAACACAAAAAAAGTGAAAAAGACAATGCACAAAATATAGAAGAATAGAGGGACAAATAGAAGAAGTATATGAAGAGAGGGAACATCAAACACACGTTACAGGGGAACACAATACACACATGAAAGTGAAAAGGGACAAATAAAAAGAGAAATAAAAAAGGGCTAGTTAAGTGAATCTAAGTCAACTATATAACAAGTCATCCACATCCCAATCATGTTCAATATATTGCAGGGGTGGTTGATTGTCTAAAGGAAGAATTGCAAGCACCAAACTAGGAGTCATACCAAGTTCTTCACTTGGTTGAGAGGATTTATCATTTAAACTCATTGTAGAGTAAAATAAATAGTTTAGATCATTGTGCACTTCATCTAATTTTTCTATCACCGCATCATCATCATTGTCATCAAGATTGATGACGACGGGAGGACGAAAGGTGATTTCCAAGGAAGGATGTAGCAAAATTTGTGGCTGTTGGATTGGTTCATTTTGTTGTGAAGGTTGTGCTAGAATATATTGTGGTGGGTCAAGAGAATTAGGGTGGTTATCTATTACTTTTTTCAAAGGCGGAGGTTGATTTTCTTTATTTTCTTCTATGCGGTATTGACAGGCAAGGAGACAATGATGATGTCTATGTTCCCTAGCACCACGGTTTCATTTGATTATGTTTTGGAGTTGTTGAGGTGTAAGATCCAATTGAGTCATCATAGGTTCTTATTTTAAAGGGGGAAGAACAAAAGAAACCGAAGAGGATAGATCAATCACTTTCTCTTTAGCTTTATACAATTGTTTAATTCAAGGAGGCACGACAGGATTGGTTTCACTTTCTCTAGGTCTTTTAAACGATGAAGGTGAAGTATTTTTTTTGGTTGTTGAGGGGATTGTATTGTGTGTTCATGTTTAGACTTAGGTTGAAGCACCATTTCATCTATGATGGGAGGTGTGGAAGTGGAAAAGGATGTGTTATGAAGAGACAATTTGGCTATTCGTTTGGTTTTGAACTTTTGATAGGCTATGAAGAAGAAGTATTTTCAAGGGGTAATGGGTTGCATGGGTTCAAGCCAAAAGGCTTCTAAGGAAAAATTACATTTAGAGGATAATGGATTAAAGCCACTGTGGTGTATGGTAAATATTTCATTTCCATGTGGAAACTTCAAACAATTGTGAATCACTGATGGGACCGCTTTCATTAAGTGAAGCCAAGGGTGGCCTAGCCATAAATTAAATTGATCCAATTGTGGAATAATTTAAAATTTTACATCCAAAATTTTGCATCCTATCTATAAGGGGAGTATGATCGATCCGATCATAGGGCATGAAAATCTAGTATGCATCTTAAACCATGCAATTGGTTTATTATAATCATCTTGATAGAGATCGTGTAATACTAAAAACTCTTATGCAATCACATTCTCACCATAGGTGGGATCTATTAATATCCCATTGGTGGGTTTATCACAGATTTTACTAGCTATGTAAAGAGGACTATCAAGAATTTTTTTAAGTATATCTTTAGCAGAAAAAGTGATATCAAGAGATTTATTATTTGGCCCTTATGAGGGATAACATCTATCACACCCACAAGTTTATCCATAGGATTAACATGGGTAACAGTTGGAGTTATATCATGTTGTTCAGTGCTTATAACAACATTCATTACATCATTGTTTGAAGGTTCACTAGCCTTGAAAAATGAGATATTGTGTTTAGGCATGGGATTGGTGAAAAATTTTAAATTATGGTTAGGGGGTGCAACAAACTTATTGCCTTGATCATTAACACCCACAATTGACAAATGACCCAAATCAATGAGGTCTTGAACTAAATGTTTTAGATTCTTGCAATTTTTGGTGTCATGTCCATTTTGGCAATGAGAATGATAATAAGCATTAGGTTTGAAGGTGGGTGGTAAGGGTTGGGTGGTATCAAGTGGTTTAACGGGCGACAAAGTGATCATGTGTTGCTGAAGCAATTGGTTCATTATTTTGTGGAGGGCATCGGGTAAGGGATTAAATTGTCTCTTTGGGTCCCCATAGGTATAAGGCACCACTGCTTTAACAACTACCACTTGGTTTGGAATTGGTTGGGTTGGTTGTAGTGGAGAAGGCAAATTGAACTGTAAATGCCTGTATTTGGTTTTTGAAAGTTTTGTGTGTTATTTTGGTTTTGTGGTTCAGATTTGTCAACTCGGTTAGAAGTGGACTTTGTGTCTTAACTAGAAATTGAGTTGTGATAGTTACATATGGTTGTGGATAAATGCATGAATGAAGGGAATTTCATCATAATTAATTTATCTTGAAGATTTGTGTGCAATATTTCGATAAAAATATTCTACAGATGTGAATAAAAAATCTTGACATCAATTTGAGCATACAAGGACTGGTATCATGAGATAAAATTAGTTACTTTTTCATCTAGGTTTTGTCCACATTGCATGAGGTTAACCATCAACTTTTTAGGTGTCATGTGAACTTGAAAGTGACTTATGAAAGAATCCACCAATTCATTGAAGGATCAGATGGAATGATTGGCCAGGTTTGAAAACCAATGTAATGTAGTATCTTTTAAGGTCCTTGGAAAATTTTTGGCTAAGAGTTTATCATCAAGGAAAAAATCATTGTATAAAGTTGTATAAGCATTAACATGGTTGAGAGGGTCTCCTTTACCTCCATATTTCTCAAACCAAGGAATGTCTATCCCTTGTGGTTTCAGAGTTTGTAATATTTCTAAGGATAAGGGGCTACTATGGACATGATATGTGGATGGAGCAGTTTGACCTTGGCTAATGGTGAAAATTTGTTGCATGGATGAAACAGTTGTAAGGAGTTGTGTAAGAATAAGGTCATGGTAAATGGTTTGGGGTGGAAGGGAAAATGGTGATGGAGTGTATGTGATGTTAGGGGAAGTGAAAGGAATACTAAGGGGTGTGAAGGTAGTGGAGGGGACTTGTGGTGCCACAAGAGAACCAGGAATGCTAGTTGGAATTAGGAAAGAAGGATCCACATAACTAACCTCGTTCATAGTTGTAGTGTCTTGTGGATTGGTATAAGGTTGTATGGATGCTATGGTTGAAGGGGGGGGGGAACTTGAGGTACTTCTTGGCTTAAAGGAATGTTTGTGGATTGGGTATTTGAAGAGGCATGTTTATTGTAAATCTCAGCAATTATTTGCATAACTTGCAAGCCATCATCACTTTCAATCAAATGATGAAGGTTTTCAATTGTAGGTATGGCAGTGGTGGAAATGTTTTCAAGGGACAAGTCTTGTAAATGTGCAAAATCCTCATGAATATTAATGACCTTTTCTTATGGGAGGGAGTTTTTTTGAGTGTCAACATTCATTGGATGGAAAGGTGAAGGCATAGAAGTGGTATTTTCAATGCCTAATGCACCATTTTCCGTACTAGGAGTAGGAGCTCTTGAGATCCCAAGGTCCACAATGAAAGTGCTACCATGGGAAGCCATGAGTCTAGAACTTCGTCTCACTAAAGTATTGTTAATGGGGCACCAAAAACTCATACAAGTACCATAAAAGATGGGGTGAATGTAAATGCAAGGTAATCCTGGAGTTTGAAATGAAAATAACAAAAAGTATGCTAACTGTAACAGAGAATTAACTACAAAAAAAAATGCAAAAAAATGCTAGAAAAGTGCCAGAAATGTTGTGTAAAAGGTGCAAAGGGACTAATTTTCCTAGGGTGGTGAATGGGCCCTAGTATGATATTTTTTTGGGTTTTCCAGAAATTTGAAAATAATTCTAATGCTATTTAGATGGCAATTACAGATGCAGAATGCAGATTTTCAGTTTTTCAGGGATATGCAATGCAAAAATGAAATCTACATGAATCTTTCACTAATGCAATATGAAAAGTCATAGAATGCAAAAACAAAACAATACCCTAATTGAATGATGATGAAAATTTAATCTAGGATGCAATTTGTGAATAAAATTTGAAATGAAAAGTGTTCAAAATGTAGGTTCACCAAAATGAACCATAGATTTTTGGCACCAATGCACTTCTCTAGCTCCTCTAAGGTTTTTCACCTAAAAGGAGAGAGGTAGGCCAAAAATGCTAAAGGGTTCACTCAAATTATGTTATGTGTGATGTTATCTAAGCTAAATGAGGTGAATTAAGTGCAATTAAGTAATCTAAAAGATTGATTATGAATGAAAAACTAAGATTTATGCTATGTTGGAAAACACACTCTGATATGCAAACAATGAACTAAGAATGAATAAAATGCAAAAATAGAAAGAGAAAGGCTGAATCAAAGTGCACCTGGGCAAGATTTGAGGAATATGGTATATTCTGAATGTTGTCTAAGATTACTAAAAATTAGTAGTGGGACTCATTCACCCAGGGTGGAAAATTAGTCCTACTTCTGGTGAAATCTATCGGGAACAAGTTTCTAACTGTCGGGATCTAGAATTTGACAAAACCTAGATTTTTAGTCCTAAGGTGGGACTCATTCACCACTAGCTACGAATTAGTCCTCTCCCCAAATTCTGAGAAATCAGGAGACAACTCTGCAAAACCAAATATGGAAATGTTTGTTTGTCGGGTTACCGAAGTCAATTATGTAGGAAACTGACATGAAACCTTCTCCAAGCTTGAAATATGATTGATTTGACTTGAAGCACCTAGTTGACTTGTTGACCAATCTTCAACTACTTAAATGCTTGTAAAATTTGCACACAAAATTTTGCAAACACACATGCAAGAAGGGAAAAATGGTTGAGGGTTAGCAAATAGGGGTTTTCCTTGGTCAAACCCCACTTTGGTAATCAAACCCTTAGTAAAATAATGAAATGCAAGAGAATGATAAACAAATAACATGCAAATTCTATCAACCTACTAAACCCTTGTTGCTGAAAATATGAAGTTGTATTAATGGATGCTCCAAAATGCTTGAATAGTGCTTGATTTGATGTTGTAAGATGCTTGAATGCTTGAATGTGATGTGAGATTGAATGCTTGAATGAATGGGGGTTGAAATGGATGTAAAAACACTTATTTATATAATCTTGTGCCTTAGTAACCTGTTAATACCTCATCTCAGGCCGACATCAAGTGATCTTGAATAAAAACTGAAAGGAATTTTGAAATATTTTGAATTTGGAGCCAAGGGGGACTCATTTTCCATCCATGGCAAATGGTTCCCACCTAGGACATGAAAATGGGTGTCGGGAATTAATTCATGTTTAATATTGTTTGTTAGGTTTACATTCAAAAATACACTTAGTTAGAGCATATAAGGGTATAAAGGGGTCAAATAAAGCATAACAAAGGGATAAATAGTTTAAGCTATGCCTAGAAAAGCATGAAAGCTTGTTACAAGACTTTACAACAATTGAAAATAGGACTTGATTAGTGATGAAAATGTGATTTTTAGGTGAATTGTAATGAATAAAGTCTAGAAGAGTGTACAAATGTTTTACGACATTTCAAAACACCTTCACAAGATGTCATTGTTTGAATTTTAGTACCTAAATATGCATGTTCAAGCCATGTTACAACATTAAAACAAAGTAAAATAGATCAAACATCATGAAACAAGACCTAAAAGGCCATGAAAATGATAAGGGGTCATTTTTCTATGGCATAGTTTTTCAGGTATTTCAATAGGGCATTGACTAGCTAGATTCCTCCATCTCTAGAAGGTGATAAAGTTCTCTTCTTTGTCTTTTGTAGTGTGACATAAGCATGCTATGATGTAGGAGCATCCAGTGGTATAAGGGCAATCTTACATCACCCAAAAATAGTTAAATTTCAAGTTTCTCTATTTTTAGATGTTTTTACATTTTTGGATATGCTTTTCATCATAATAAAATTCCCAATTTATGGTTTTTATTTTCTAGTCCTGGGTTGAAAGATATTGCAGTTTTAGTTTCCCAGATTTGCACCTGAAAATCTTCCAAGTTAGATTTGAGGCACTTAGATTTCCCGAAATAGCCCTAAAACTTACCAAAATTAGCATAACAGATCTCAAGCACGTTATTGACTTTGAGACCTTTCCAATGGTTCAAATGGTTTGCGAATTAGAGTCCTGGATCAAAAGTTATGGCCCCGAGAAGTTGGCGCACTTTCTAGAAGATACAATTGCAAATGTTCTTTTGAAATTTGAACTTCAAGTTGTAATTTTTTGGTGCCAAACCACCTAAAATCAAATTTGAATGTTCTTTTAGCTCCAAACTAAAGAAGAGCTCTATTTATGGGCGGGTTTCTAATTTTTGGGTAGCTTTTTGGGGACAAGCTTGCATATTGTGAAAGGTTGATTCTGTAGCTTTCTGTAACTTGCATGTGTTGTAGAACTTGGAGATTTGAGATCCTCTACATGTAAGAAGCTCCATTTTCTAAATAATAAAATTATTCTCTTATTTGTAGGTTATTTTCTAAGTCTCAGGTTGTGTCCTCATCAAGTGGTATCAGAGCAGGTTTTCTTGATCGTGTGGATAGATCGCCGATCATGAGGTAGTTCACATGAGGACTATAGTTCTAGGTCGAGGTCAAGAAATATTCCTCCAAGAGTGATGCTTGGTAGGCGTGGTGGTGCTAGAGGTGGTTGAGGCAGCATAAATGTTGGTGGAAGAGATGCACTGGAAGCCCTCCAAAGACAGATTGATGTGTTACAAGAGCAATTGAGAAGAGGGTTAAACCTGAGGGAGAAAGTGAGGATGAATGAGAGGAAGAAGGTTCAAATATAGAAGAGGAAGAAGAAGCAATTGATCAAGAAAAAATGTGGCTAATAAAGGCCATTTTGAAGATCGAGAAAAGACCCAGAGTAGAAGTCCCTAGTTATTCCAGAAGTCTAAACCCAGAAGAGTTGATCAACTGGATCAACGAGCTAGAAGAATATTTTGAGTATGAGGAAATAGAGGACCCAGATCAGGTTAAGTTTGCAAAAATGAAGCTGAAGGGTCATGCCAGTATTTGGTGGAAAAAGGTCTAGTTGGAAAGAAATCAAAGAGGAAAAGGAAATATCACCAGATGGGATCGCATGGTAGAGAAACTAAAGAAGTAGTTCATACCAGTGGACTACGAGTTAGATCTGTTGAAGAAATTGAAAGGGTTGAAGAAAGGAAGTATATCTATGAAAGAATATACTTAATATTTTCACAAGATAATCATTAGAACGGGCCACACAAAGGTCAATAAGGAGAAGGTAGCCTGATATCTTAATGGGTTATGACCGAGCATTCAGGAGGAGTTAAGCCTAGTCAGAATGACCACTATTGAGAATGTGTATTAGTTTGCTCTGAAGCTGGAAGATAAGGTGAACAAAAGATTTGATAGCAAGCAAAAAGGATGAGGAGGTCAAAGTGGAAGGGGCAATGGAAGACCTTCAGGAAGCCAAAATGATGATGAAAAGAAAAGTGAAGATGTGGGTACTAGCCAAAGCCAAAGGAATGACAACTTCTACTGCCCTCGTAATTAAAATAGTGGTGAACAAAGAGGTAGAGGATGAGGCAGATATGGACAAGGATCTGGAAGAGGTGGTTTCAAAGGAATGTGTTTCCAGTGTGGTGAAGAAGGGCATCGAGCCTATGAATGTCCACAACACCAAGGAAGGGAAGACAAAAGGCTAGAAGGTTATGGAAGGGTTGCACATGCAGATGAGGAGGCCCAATCTGAACATTCAGATGATGCTAAAAGGGGAGAAGCCCTAGTGATTGGGAGAGCCCTGGTGATTGAGGAAAAGGAACCAGAACAGAGGAAGAATCTGTTTCGCACAAGGTGTAAGTGTGAAGGAAAATGTTGTGATGTCATTATTGATGGTAGGAGCACTGATAATCCGGTGTCAGAAGAGATGGTCACAAAGTTGAAGCTGAAGAGGGAAAGACACCCGCATCCATATCAGATTGCCTGGTTGCAGAAAGACCACAAAGTTTTGGTCAATGAGTAGTGCCTAGTAAAGTTCAAAATTGGGAGCTACCATGATGAGGTACTCTATGATATCATCCCCATGGATGCATGTCGCATGTTGTTGGGGAGGCCATGGCAATTCGATAGGCAAGCTATACATGATGGCCATGCAAACACTTATTCTTTGAAAAAGGATAGGGTTCGTCACAAGTTGAAACCCCTAAAGGAGACCGAAGAAAATGTATGTAGTAGTGCTAGAATTTGTTATGTAGATGGAAGAAATTTTTTAGAAGGTATGAAGCATGAGCGTGTGTGTTATGAATTGATTACTAGAGTGAGTAAGGAGGATAGTGAGAAGGTTCTAGAAGAAGTTTCTGGGATGTTGGATGAGTTTTAGGATATTGTTTCTGATAATGTACTTGAGGGTTTACCACCAATAAGGAAGATCAGTCATCAGATTGACTTGATTTCTGGAGCCAGTTTTCCAAATAAGGTAGCTCATAGAATGACTCCAATAGAAAATGAGGAGTTGAATAGACAAGTTCAATAGTTGTTGAGAAAGGGTTTGATAAGGGAGAGTTTGAGTCCATGTGCAGTACCTAAGTACTAGCACCAAAGAAGGATGGGGAGTGGAGGATGTGTACAGATTCCCAAGCCATAAACAAGATAACAATCAAGTACAGATTTCGCTGCCAAGCATGGATGACCTGATGGAATTTGTTTGAGTGGAGCTCAGTACTTCACAAAGATTGATGAAGAGTGGATATCACCAGATCGGATTCGAGAGGAGATGAATGGAAGACTACCTTCAAGACCAAAGAGGGGCGTATGCGAGTGGTTAGTCATGCCTTGGGATAACCAATGCATTGAGCACATTCATGCGGCTCATGAACAAGGTACTAAAAACTGGGAAGTTTGTTATTGTGTATTTAGATGATATTTTGATTTTTAGTAAGACGTTGGATGAGCATCTGATGCATATTCGGAGAGCCTTTGAGAAGTTAAGAGAAGAGAAACTGTTGATTAATCTGAAGAAGTGCAGTTTTGTGAAGAGGGAGTTAGTGTACTTGGGTTTGTTGTCTCAGAGAAGGTCTCAAGATGGACCCAGAGAAGGTGAAGGCTATTTTGGAATGGCCTACCCCAAGAACTACTACCGAGGTGAGATCTTTCCATGGTTTGGATAGTTTTTATAGAAAGTTCATTAGAAACTTCAGTAGTATTTGTGGACCCCTGACTGAAACAATGAGAGGGGATAGAAATGTTCAAGTGGAGCACTGGAGTGGGAAAGAGTTTTGAACTGTTGAAGTAGAAGGTAATAGAGTAACCTATTCTAGCCCTCCTGATTTCAACAAGGTGTTTCAAGTGGATTGTGATGCTGGTGGTTGTGCCATTGGAGTAGTGTTGAGCCAAGAAGGTAAACCCATTGCCTATTTTAGTGAAAAGTTAAATGATGCCAAGAGAAAGTATTTTGTATATGATCAAGAATTTTATGCAATAGTTCAAGCATTAAAGAAATGGAGACATTATTTGTTGTCGAAGGAATTTGTTCTATATTCTAATCATCAAGCCTTGTAGTACCTAAATAGTCAGGGAAAATTAAATCAGAGACATATGAAATGGGTAGAGTTTTTGCATAGTTATACCTTTGTTTTGAAACATAGGAGTGGGAAGTCAAATAGGGTTGCAGATGCCTTAAGTAGGGAGGCATACATTGATGACAAAGATGCAGATTGAAGTGGTTGGGTTCAATGAACTTAAGACACTATATGCAGAAGATCCGATTTGTAGAGGCTTGGAAAGCTTGCAAGGGAACTGTTATAGTGGACAGGACAAAGTGATTGGATTTCATAATCTAGGATGGCATGTTATTTAAGGGAAGTCAATTGTGTATCCAGAGGAGTTCCATGAGGGAGAACCGATAAAGGAGAAGCTTAGTGGAGGAATGGCGGGAAATTTTGGCCGAGATAAGACCATTGCCATTATCAGTGAGCATTATTATTGGCCTCAGTTGTCACAAGATGTGAAGAATTTTGTACAAAGCTGCAGGGTATGTCAGATGGCTAAAGGAGTGAGTCAGAATATAGGCTTATATCAGCCCTTACCTGTACCAGAGAGGCCATGGGAGGATATAAGTATGGACTTTGTTCTTGGTTTTCCAAGGACATAATGAGGGAATGATTCAGTCTTTGTGGTGGTTGATAGGTTTTTGAAGATGGCACATTTCATTCCATGTCAGAAGACCCATGATGCAATTCACATTACTGACTTGTTCTTCAAAGAGGTGGTGATGCTACATGGTCTTCCAAAGATTATTGTTTCAAATCATGACACCAAATTTGTGGGGTACTTTTGGAGTACCTTGTGGAAGAAGCTGAAGACAGAGTTGAAGTTCAGTTCTGCACACCATCCACAAATAGATGGGCAGACATAGGTTGTTAACAAGAGTCTGGGTAACCTATTGAGATATTTGGTAGGAGATAAACCCAAGGGATGGGACTTGATCTTACCCTAGGTAGAATTTTCTTACAACAATTATGTCAACAAAAGCACTGGTAGATCACCATTCCAGATTGTGTATGGAGGTAGCCCTAGAATAGCTCCAGAATTGAGGAAGATGGACCAAGAGAAGAAAATAACTGCTGAAGCCAAAAATTTTGCAGAGCACATCAACAATATACATGAGAAGGTATGAAAACACATTAATAAGATGAATATGCAATATACGACTAGGGAAGATCAGAAAAGGAGGAATAAGGAGTTTCAGATTGGCGATGAAGTAATAGTCCACTTGAGGAAAGAAAGGTTTCCTATGGGAACCTATAACAAATTGAAGATGAAGAAATTCAGTCCCTATAAGATTTTGAAGAAGCATGATTCAGGGAATGCATATGAGGTAGAGTTGCCTGATGGAATCAACATTTCCCCTATGTTCAACATTTCAGATTTGACAGAGTATCATGAAGGTGGAACAGAGGAAGCACTAGTAATAGGGCAGTATGGCATTCCAGCACCTACTTCAGAAAGGGAGGAGATTGAAGCAATCTTGGATAGTCATGTGGGAAGGAGTACCAAAAATAGGCAGTATGAAGAATATCTGGTGAAATGGAGCAGAAGGCCTATGGAAGATTCATCCTAGCTATCTAAGGTAGCGGTTGATCGGTTGGGCTTTCCTCAACCATCTAAGACATGACGGGTCACTTCTCAAATTACCCTAGGTGTCTAATGTAGGAGCATCTAGTGGTGTAAGGGCAATCTTGCATCACCCAAAAATAGTTAAATTTCAAGTTTCTAAGTTTTTAGATGTTTTTACATTTTTGGATACCCTTTTCGTCATAGTGAAATTCCCAATTTACGGTTTTTATTTTCTATTCCTGGGTTGAAAGATATTGCAGTTTTAGTTTCCCAGATTTGCACCTTAAAATCTTTCGAGTTAGATTTGAGGCACTTAGAGTTCCCAGAACAGCCCCGAAACTTGCCAAAATTGGTGTGGTATATTATAAGCATGTTATTGACTTTGAGACCTTTCCAATGGTTCAAACGGTTTGTGAATCAGAGTCCTGGATCAAAAGTTATTGCCCCGGGAAGTTGGCGCACTTTCTTGAAGATACAATTGCAAATGTTTTTTTGAAATTTGAACTTCAAATTGTAATTTTTCAATGCCAAACTGCCTAAACTCAAATTTGAATGTTTTTTTGGCTCCAAACTAAAGAAGAGCTCTATTTATGGGCGGGTTTCTAATTTTTGGGTAACTTTTTGGGGACAAGCTCGCATATTGCGAAAGGGTGATTCTGTAGCTTTCTGTAACTTGCATGTGTTGTAGAACTTGGGGACTTGAGATCCTACATGTAAGAAGCTCCATTTTCTAAATAATAAAATTATTCTCTTGTTTGTGGGTTATTTTGTAAGTCTCAGGCTGCGCCCTCATCATGCTATCATGATTTCATTGTCAATTTTAAAATAGAAATGGGTATGTGCAGGATCATGATGGGCCAAACAGGCCCTTAAGTGGCAATGAAAATTCAGAAAAATCAGAGTTAGGCAACTTGATGTAAAAATTTGAATAAGTTATCTATATTATTTCAAAAACATGTAAGAATAGAATCTGTGGGAAATTGAATGTAGTTTCTAAACTACTAGGTTAATTTTTTTAAAAACAAAATCTATTTATGAAAATTTGAAATTTCACGCAAGAGTACTTAAATTTCAAGAAAAAATAAGAAGTAGGTGTTCCGTCTTACCACCCTAACCATAATAAAATGATAATATTTTTTTATGAGATTTTAGATAAGTAGAGGACTCATGTCCTATCAGACACATATTTTTATAATTTTTTCCAAGTAAATAATTAATTATGAATTTTTTATTACAACTTTTAAAAAATATAAAAAACTGTATGTCTGACCACCCTAACTTGATCAAAACTTCATGAAATTCATTTTTTTTTAATCCTATAGTATGCAAAGCATAGAATGTGACACATTTTGATTCAAAAAATATGATACCGTTTGAAAGTTATAGATGTTTTTCAATCAGCCTATCAATCAGGACTTTAGTCATAATTCTAATAGAAAATAAATAATAATTATTTATTAAATTCAAAGTAAAGAATAATTTATATTGGTGGAAAGCTGAGAGTCTCTTCTACAAACCCTTTTCGTTTCATCAATTTTGGCTAAAAATAAAGTCATTCGCCACATGGATGAAGTCTAGAAAAACAAGGTAAGTTGTCAAACACGTTTTTTGCGTTGACTTCTTAGGATTGGCATGTCCAAGGAAAATACCAAAGCAAGCCCGAGGCTAATCCCTAGGTAATAAATTATGTGTTAGAAATATCGGATATTGGTTTCAAATCGGATATCCTTTTTTTTATTGCATTTTATAAATCATATATTATAAAGTGTATAAATTTTTTTAAAATCATATATAAACCAAATCGGATATCCGTTTCAAAATGGATATCTGATTTGGTTTATATATGATTTTAAAAAATTATACAGTTTATAATATATGATTTATAAAATGCAATAAATATTTTATAGTTTATTTTAATATATCTACTTGAGAATATACAATATAGTTTATAATTTAATATATAATATATTATATTATTATGTATAATATTTAAATATTATTTCTATATTTTACTTAATGTATATATATATATATTA